>SJYV01040591.1:0-13071 GCA_006410875.1 Neotragus pygmaeus | reverse complement strand
AACCTGTACAAATTTGTATGTTACAAACAAGATTATCAACATATCGGAAACATTAAAGTCTTTATTATATATGAGTTCTGCTTATTCATCTATCATTGAAATAGTTATTTATACAATTTTAAAGCTTTTAAGAGCAAGAGAAAAATTCTATACCTGTTAAAGAAAACACAGAGAATCTTTCATAATATACAGCATCAATGAAAAATTAGTTTACAAGAAACCAATGTTCTTCCTTTATGTCTTTTCCATACTGACATTAATTTAAATGACACAACACTGTGGCAGAAGAGTGAACTTCCAGAAAACAAGAGTCTAAAAAAAGCAAGAGTGTAAGAAACAGAACTAAATAACCAGGCTAACACAAAGGGAAGAAGGAGGTAATAACATTTTTCTTTCTGTATATGAAATAGCTACAGTGAAATGTCTAGACAAATTGAAGCTTTGCTAATTTGAATAGACTGTCCATGAACCAAAGCCTCTTTTTTGTCCATTTGTACATTCAAAAAACAATCAATTTAGTTTAAATCTTCTCCTTAAAACACACTGATGTATTGAAATAAAGCAATAAATATGTCAGTTCAATAATCCTAATAATGAGAGAAACAAAGAAGTAACGACAATGTTTCTGGCTTCAGCGAGCCTGTAGGCTTCCTAAGGGGTAGCCTAGAACTGAGAGGGCAACAAACAGGAAAATGAGATCTCAGCCACCAAACCTACAATAAAAGAACCATGTTGGCTTAGTCCATATTTTTATTCAGTTTTTATATGCACCAAACAAAAGATAAAGAGGACAGTAACGTTGGTCTTGACTGCTTGTCATGACTGATATTTAGCTAATCTGTACTCTTTGAAAGTGAAAGTCACTGAGTCATATCTGACTCTTTACCAGACCCCACAGACTATACAGTCCATGGAATTCTCCAGGCCAGAATACTGGAGTGGGTAGCCTTTCCCTTCTCCATGGGGTCATCCCAACCCAGGGATCGAGCCCAGGTCTCCCGCATTGCAGGANGAAAGTCACTGAGTCATATCTGACTCTTTACCAGACCCCACAGACTATACAGTCCATGGAATTCTCCAGGCCAGAATACTGGAGTGGGTAGCCTTTCCCTTCTCCATGGGGTCATCCCAACCCAGGGATCGAGCCCAGGTCTCCCGCATTGCAGGAGGATTCTCCAACTGAGCTATCAGGGAAACCCCCCAAAAGGAATATAAAATTTAATTCAACAAGCATTTATTTAATACCTGTGATATGCAGGGCACTGTGCTAGGTTTAACACATTTATTTTCCTTATCTTTCCTTATATGTTTATACCTACTAACCTTTTAAAATCCCTGTAGTTCAGACTAACTCAAAGTCTAATCTGTCTTCACTTGCAATGTGGGGCTTAGAAACTCAGTTGATTAAGTCCAAATTGAGAAGCAATAGAATTTTAAAACAGCTTCTAACATGCAAAAGAAACAGGTTCTGAAGCCCAGATCATTTAAGAGCAATTTTTTTTAGTTACATAAAGAGACATTTTCAGGACTCTAATTGCTCCAAATTTATCTGCTAAAGAGTCATTATGATCCATTTTTAACCCCTCTCTGACATCAAGAACTAATGCTGTAATTGAACTGTGTCATCATTGATCTCAATTCTAAATCATTAGAAGAGCTGGTTTCTATTTCACTGCAATTGCACCATTTTCCTTTTAATCACTCCAGTGCCTGCAGATATGCAGTGTAACCAAGAAAGAGCTGTTTAAAGCCCAGCTAGACGTTGTGTATGGATGTGAGAGTTGGACCATAAAGATGGCTAAGTGCCAAATAATTGATGTTTTCAAACAGTGGTGCTGGAGAAGACCCTTGAGAGTCCCGTGGATAGTTGCTGCTGCTGCTACTGCTGCTAAGTTGCGTCAGTCGTGTTCGACTCTGTGCGACCCCATAGACGGCAGCCCACCAGGCTCCCCCGTCTCTGGGGTTCTCCAGGCAAGAACACTGGGGTGGGTTGCCATTTCCTTCTCTAATGCATGAAAGTGAAAAGTGAAAGGGAAGTCGCTCAGTCATGTCTGACTCAGCAACCCTATGGACTGCAGCCTACCAGGCTCCTCCGTCCATGGGATTTTTCCAGGCAAGGGTACTGGAGTGGGGTGCCATTGTCAATCCTAAAGGAAATCAATCCTGTTGGAAGGGCTGATGCTGAAGCTCCAATACTTTGGCCACCTAACGCAAACAGTTGACTTGTTGGAAAAGACACTGATGCTGGGAAAGGTTGAAGGCAACAGAAGGGTAAGGCAGAGGATGAGATGGTTGAATAGCATTACTGACTCAATGGACACGAATTTGAGCAAACTCTGGGAAATAGTGGAGAACAGGGGAGCTTCACATGCTGCAGTCCTTGGGATCACAAAGAGTCAGACACGACTCATTGACTGAACAACAAGATGCTCTGAGGGGCTTCCCAGGTGATCCCTGGATCAGGAAAGTCAGGAAGAACCCCTGCAGAAGGAAATGGCAATCCACTCCAGTATTCTTGACTGGGAAATCCCGTGGACAGAGGAGACTGGAGGGCTACAGTCCATGGGGGTAACAAAGAGTCAGACATGACTTAGCAACTAAGCACGCACGTAGATGTTGTGAATGAATACCTTATCTGGAAGACTATTAAGTGTAATTTTCACACATTTAAAGTAAGGATACAAGTGCAGATATCTCTATTTTTAAAGCTAATTTTTCCATATTCTTCCATTTTTCCTGAAAGTTCTTTTATAGTAGCTTAATTTAGTTTGCTTATTTGTATTTCTAACAGAGATAAGAGAAGGAAAGAATTTTAGATCTTCCCCACCTCTGATGCTATATACACTTAACTTTTATTCTTAAGTGACATGAAATCCACAAGAAAAAAATACATAAAGAAAATGTACAGAGCAATTGTGTTTGAGCCTTGAAATTACTGCTATGCATTGAAACAACTCGAATACACTAACAATGGCTAGAAATTGGGGCTAAATCTTCACTTCATCCTGATCTCAATATGATGGAAGTGGAAAAAAGTACCTAATTCAGTGAATATTAAAATGATCAAATTGTTGGATTTTACTACTCAATTTAGGAAGCTTTATATTACTTTTGTGTGGCAGAAGTATATGTCCTGTTTGTCATAACATCTATAAAAACTTTGTCCTTAAATCTGAAAAATAAGATTGTTTAACTCAGAAGCTGGTTAAGTACCAATCTCATACCTCCTCCTATCATAAAAATAATTTCATGGAAAGTTAAATTTGATTCCCAACCAGGGATATGGCAATGCGCAGAGCAGAGGGGACTGTCAGGAAGGCTGGCTTTTGACCTCATCTTCACAGTTACTGACCTGTGCTTCACACTTCCTCTTTCTAAGCTTCAATGTCTTTATTGTAAAAGAGGGGGTTGAAATAAAATGCAGTCTGAGTCCCTTCTGACTCTAAGACTAAGAAATAAAAAGCTACACAGCATCATCAATAGTCAGCTTGGAATGAATATAGTATCAATGATAAAGCTCGACAGTAGTTGAAAGTAATAAAGACAGGTTTTATTCAGTAGTGACTATTGCATTAGAGAAGAGAACGTTGTGTAATCTGAGCTCAATCCCACTGAAACACAAAAGGCAGGAGACTTTTTCAATGCTAGAGTGTACTAAAGGAAAGACATGGAAAGGCATTAAGGGGTTAAAGGGTAGGTTCATGGTGTAGGCTAACGGACACTTATACAGAAGAGAAACAAACATCTCATTTCTACGCCAGGAGGTAAAATGGTGCAAGACGGAGCAAGGAGCCCACCAAGGTCTGGTCCTTGTCTTACTTTGAAGCCTGGAAACTCAGAGTGAAAGTTCTTTCTCTGGATGTTTTCATTACAAAGACTACTGCCAGATCTTTGAGGAGTCAATTTTAGGAGATAGAAGAATTTCTTTTCAAAGGTCAGAGAAAGGATTTCTAACTGCAAGCTTTTTAGGAACACATTTTAACACATTATTAACCAGGGGATTTTTGCAGAAATTAACTCCTATGGTTGGCAATTGTTATATAAGTGAATACTGAAACATCTCTGGGCATTAACATTTGGGGAAGAAAAGACAAATTAATATATCTCTGGTCAATAATGAGTTAAGTGGGGCCTGGAGTTATCCTAGTGACATGGTCTGAAGTAGCTAGAAGCCATGCTAGAGTTCAGACAAAGTGAAAGCCTTGATAGGAGCAATGGACCAGTTCAGGACACTAATAACCATCTGGTGTCTTGAAGGAGACTAAAGCTCAGATGAGAATATACTGTAGCAGCCAACCATCTTTTGTTGGTTGTGCTGGGTCTTTGTTGCTGCACATAGGCCTTTTCTTGTTACAGTGAGTGGTGGCCACTCTTTGTTGTGTGCACAAGCTTCTCATTGCAGTGGCCTCTTTTGTTGTGGCACACAGGCTCTAGGCACATAGGCTTCAGTAGCTAAAGCATGTGGGCTCAGTAGTTAGGGCACACGGCCTTAGTGGCTGCATAGCGTATGGAATCTTCCTGGACCAGGGATCGAACCACTGTCACCTTCACTGGCAGGCAGATTCAAATCCACTCTATGAGTCCTGAACCAATTTTTAGAAGGTACAAAAAGCCTATTTATATAACATTTTTTTGGTTCTACCATATACATGGGCTCAGAAAAAAAAAACTAGTTGGTCCCAAATATCTTAGCCAGTGGCTCCATTTAATCTTATCATAGCACTATCTTGAGTCATTTAAATAAGCATTTAAGAGAAATGTAGCTTTACATAACAGCTGAATGTTGAGCCCGTTTTAACACTCTTCACCTCCAGAAAAATGGGTCAAATATGACCATCAGAAAGGCCATATTGGAGAATGACAAGCCCTTTGATTTTTATCAAAAACCATAGTTCTTCATATTTTCATATCACATTTTCTAAAATAAGAGATTTCAAACTGAAAGATCTTGAGAGGGCATTTCTCTGAAGTCTTATTTAGCTTTCATAAAAAATTTAAATGTGAGTTTTTGTAAATGCAAATAAAAATATTAAAGGTGCTTGATACATTCACAGAATAGATTGATATTTTTTTCATGTGATAATGTTAATATTCTGTGCCCTCTCTAGTGGTACCATAATTAAACCTGTTGGCATTTCCATTTTAAACCTAGCCATAAAAAATCCCTCTGAGCAATAATGTGCCATTTCAAGACTTAAACCAGCAGTTTTCCACTGTTTAGGAACAATTTTGAGAAAGTTTTAGCAGGGGGTCAAGTTCTCATAAAGTAAAACATTTAGCAGAATTTTTTTCTTTACTTCACCCCAGATGCTTGTTTGCCCTTTGTAAACTAATTCCAGTCTAATGTATGATAGTTATAAATAGGACAGGTGCATAGCATGAGAAAAGCACTGAGGCTCCAGTTGAGAAAATGTAGTTTATTATAGACCATTGTATCAAGTTTTCTTAGGCCTAGAGTTTAACTAATTTGAGAGGATAATGCTCAAGAAAAAGGTAAAATTAAAAATAAAAGTTTAACTGTAAATCAACTATACATCAATAAAATGAATTTTTTTAATGAAAAATGAAAGTGAATATTAACAATGTGAAAAGTTATCAAAAACTAAAGGAAGGGCTGACAAATACCACAATATCATAAAATCCAGAAGGATCAGAAGATACACCTAAATTTATTGGTTTCACCCATACAATTTTTGCTACATATTTTGACTGCATACTCAGATTGTCTGTTCATATAACAAAGATTTTATAATATCAAGTATTATGAAGAGAATTTAGTCTTTCCTTTACTTGATACCAGAGAAGCAAACTTTCTATAAATATGCATGTGCATGTGCGTGCATGCATTCATGCTCAGTCATGTATGACTCCTTGTGACCCACCAAGCTCCTCTGTNAAAAAAAAAAAAAAAAATCACCCAGCCAGAAAATAGTGAAGCCAATAGCCAGCTCAGATCTCTCTGATTTAAGCCCAATTTTAAGTATCAATATGAAGGATGGCTTGCATGGGCACACTCTCTCTCTCTTACTATTTTCCTCTTACCTTTCCTCCTCACTCTTTGCTAGCTCTTCTTCCACCCAATCCTGTAAATATGACTTTGGCCTCCTTATCCTTCCACTTGTATCAAAGGCTTTTTCACTTCCCAGAATCCAATCATTGGCAAATCCTGTCAGCACTTCCTTCAAAACAGACACAGAATCTAATCCCTTGTCTTTCTTTCATACAAACTATTATAAACTCTTCAGCCCTTGAACCTCATTACAATTTATTCTCAACAAGGTAGTCAGAGTGATCTTTTTGACAATTTAAGTCAAGACCATGTCTCTCCTCTACTCAAAAATCCTCCACTGGTTTCCTATCTCATTAAGGTTAAAAGCCAGAGTCCTAATACTCTGTACAAGGCTCATGCTTTCATTTACTTCAAGACTGCTTAAACATCACCTTCTCAATGAGGTCTTCCCCTTAGTCACCCTATTTAAAATTATAATACCCTTCTCTTTTCACAGTTCCTCCTATTTCTATTTTTCTCTACAAATTTTATCGCTATTTGACATACTATAAATTTCACTTGTTTACTGCGCCTCTCTGTAGTAAAACATAAGCTCCAAAAATATATAAATAATTTAATAAATCCCACACCTTTATTTTCAGCTCTTAGCTCCTGACCAAAGACCCATATTTCCAAATGATTACAAGATATCTCCAAATAAGTATCTCAAAGACATTTATCATTTATGCCCCAAACTGAACTTCATCTTCTCTCCTGCACAAAACTGGCTTCTTCTCCTCCCAACTTAGACTAAAGGTACTACTTGGAGTCACCTTTCATTCCTCTCACATTTAACTGATCTAAAAATACTTAAAATTTTATATCCAAAATTTCTTTCAAATTTATTCCTAGTTTTGAAGCCACTACTAGTAAGTACCCACTGTGTATCAAGCATTATCTTATTAGATACAGGAAAATAATCATAAGCAAAACAGAGTTCTCGCCTACATGGAGCTTAGAATCTAGTAGGGAAACAAGGCAAGCAGTGATGTAAGTTACTGATTCTAAAAAAAGTACAGGGTCCTTTAAAAGCATTTAAAAAGTGGTCTGACTGTGTGTGTAGATGGATGTAACCCATCCTACCTAAGGGTTCATTGGATAAATGATGTTTGACTGATATCTGAAGGGAAACTAACAGTTAATCAAACAAAGGCCAACCAGTCCATTCTAAAGGAGATCAGTCCTGGGTGTTCTTTGGAAGGAATGATGCTAAAGCTGAAACTCCAGTACTTTGGCCACCTCATGCGAAGAGTTGACTCACTGGAAAAGACTGATGCTGGGAGGGATTGAGGGCAGGAGGAAAAGGGGATGACAGAGGATGAGATGGNCTTGAGAGTCCCTTGGACTGCAAGGAGATCCAACTAGTCCATTCTGAAGGAGATCAGCCCTGTGATTTCTTTGGAAGGAATGATGCTAAAGCTGAAACTCCAGTACTTTGGCCACCTCATGCGAAGAGTCGACTCACTGGAAAAGACTGATGCTGGGAGGGATTGAGGGCAGGAGGAAAAAGGGGACAACAGAGGATGAGATGATGGATGGCATCATCAACTTGATGGACGTGGGTTTGAGTGAACTCCGGGAGATGGTGATGGACAGGGAGGCCTGGCGTGCTGCGATTCATGGCGTTGCAAAGAATCCGACACGACTGAGGGACTGAACTGAACTGTAAGTCCAGACTTTTATGTTTATCTGAAACAAAATCCATTTTTAAGATTTCTTCAATAATTTAGTTAAGATAACAGGGAATGCTCATAGATTACTTAGAGGAGAGCACATTCAGAGGAGTCCATGAAAGAAAAATCTGATCTGTTAAAAACCAAGCAGCAAGATATTGTGGAGAAGGCAATGGCACCCAACTCCAGTATTCTTGCCTGGAAAATCCCACGGATACAGGAGCCTGGAAGGCTGCAGTCCATGGGGTCGCTGAGGGTCAGACATGACTGAGTGACTTCACTTTGACTTTTCACTTTCATGCATTGGAGAAGGAAATGGCAACCCACTCCAGTGTTCTTGCCTGGAGAATTCCAGGGACGAGGGAGCCTGGTTGGCTGCCGTCTCTGGGGTCGCACAGAGTCAGACACAACTGAAGTGACTTAGCAGCAGCAGGAAGATATTGAAAAATCCTGAGGAGAGACAGATAATGTGAGACTTAATCAAAAAAGTGGAATGTTAAAGAAAAATTTTGGATAGAGATTCACTAGATCTAATATATATTGAGTGGATGGCAGGAGATCAGGCAATTAAAGAGAGAATCAAAGGTGATGCCTAGGTTTAATATGCTAGGAACAGATAAAAGGAAGCTCCCCATTTTTCTCCTCTATAACTTCTGTTATCTCTGAAAAAGGAACAGATTATAATGAGCATTCATCTCAAGGAAACAATAATATGCTCTCTTATTTCTGAAGGTTATTCTTCAATTTACAAAAGATTTTTGTGATAATAAATATTATTTATTCATGGATTATTATGGGCCAAGTTCCTTGCAAACCACTGCAGCATTATCTCATTAAATCATCAGAACAATCTAATAAGAAAAAAATGTGTATTTTCTTCTTAGAGATGCAGAAGTATCTTAGTAAAGATCACACAGCTGGGATTGAAACTCAAATTTGCATTGCTAAGGACATGTCCTTTCTCTTTTATACTGCCTCACATACATTATCATTCATATCCACATATATTTGCATTTTTGGTAGATGAGCTTTTAAACATAGAATCATCTCTAAATTTTAATATGGATGTGAAAAGTATATTGGAAGAGAAATTCCTTTCTAGGGAGCTTTGACTACTATCTCCACTTACCCTACTAACCCATCCCCCTAAACCCTCACTCTCCACTCTTATACTCTCTGTGCTAGAACAAAAGGAATTTCAATCCATGACATTAAAGTTATGGAATGTTTCAAACCTCAAATAAAAAAATATATGATCAGTACTTTAAGAGAAAGCAGAAAGTTGAGAAAAGGAGACAGTGTTTGGTGGAGGTAAAAGCTATTGGACTTAGAACCCATTGCTTAGGTCAAAGGTTGTGGATTATCTAGCTTCAGGAATCAAATCTTGAATTTAGGACAGTCAAGACATACCCTTCTGTTACTTCTCATCCTTTCTTGCCACTGCTTCTCAGTGGCCTTCATTCTGTCTGGCAAATAAAGCAGAAATCAGGACTTCATAAGGAGAAACATTATTTAGAACGAGTTTGCAAAGAAAAGAATGGAACTATTGCAATAAGGAGAATGCTCTGACTTAAGATCTGCAAGTTTCACTAAAGAAAAGGGATTTCTACCTAAACTGTGTTGGAAGTGGATTGAAAGAGTGGCATGATTGATAGGACAGCGGATCAGAGGAAGTTTTGCCTTGAGTCCTGACTATTTGCAGGACAGGCTGAAGATGGGTTGGGGTCTGGGTGAAGGAGAGAAATTTAGTCAAATATTTGTTATCAAGCATTTTGCTTCAGATGATCAGTGGGGATAAAACAGCTCAGCTAATTTATGTGAGAGGCAGAGAATATGAATATGGAGGGCTGGCCTTGGCATGGGAAAGCAAGGGGTTGCCCAGGATTCCTGTCTAAGTCATGCAGAAGGGTGGTTCATTGCAGTGTGTCATTCCCTGGAACACAAAAGGGATGAATAGGTTTCTTAACCTTCTAAACACAGTGCTTAGGTAAAGTTCAATGTTGTCCCCTATTCCAGACAAGTTTTCTCTTTGTAGCTGTTCTCCCCAGGCACACACTTTTAAAGTTAGCTTCAAAGAGCAAACGAGATAAAGCGTTCTTTTCTAATTTGGAAAATTCTAGGCAGGGATCCAAGATGCCAAATGCCAGTATCTGTGCTCAGTGATGATGAGGAGCTATGATGTAAAATATTACTTCAAAGCATTTGGGTAGAAGTGGTTGGGTAGAAGTAGGAGGTATCGTAATTCATCCTTCATCTGTTCTAGGATTCATTTTCCTCGAGGGAAGAAACCACAGTTATTAGAGATGGTAGGATAATAAATTATTCTGGGAAACCAAAGACAATAGCTACTAAAGTCCACGATACTTTGTTTCTTTATGATTATTTTGTAAACTTTACTTTGAATCATGTACAACTGGGAAATGATTTAGTGAAACCAGAAGACCTATAGTATCTGCCTCAACAGCTAAGTATCTTTGATATTTGAATGCCTCCACACATCTCTCCATTGCGAGTCGTAGAGGTCTTTGTGTCTCTCATTTCAGTGTGCACAAAGATGAATGTCTGTTCACATTGCCTCAGCTTGCCTCTTCCATTATTCAAAGGGGCTCTGTGTGATACTGACACTTTAAACTAGTCCATGAAATAGGGTTCAGTCTGAAGTCTTATATACACTTAAGACATATAGCTTGTTGTTATTGTAGCTACCCTGTGCCTAATGGGAAACAGAAACAGTTACTCTTAAAGAGCTATAATACTATACATGAGAATAATAAGTGACATATCATCAATCAGGCATGTGTAATATAAGAATGGCTTATAATATGTACTTTCATAACTAATGGTTTTCAAACATGTAAAATTAGATTCTCGAGTGTTTACAAGAGAATTCTCAGTGAAATTTTTCATTCCCATTTTGCAGAGAAATTAGTAATGAGTGAAAGGGTACACTTTAAAAATAGAGACCTAAAAGTGAAAGCAAAACCCAGTATTCTGACTTTTCAGAAAACATTATACCAGGGTCACTTTGATTTTTACAGGTGAAAATCAAATTCACTGAACTGGATTTTGAAGCATTTGGAGACTTGGAATGTTTAAGAAAGGGTCTTTTTATTTATTTATTTTTCCAATTTTTATGTTTTATCAAGGTGAGTTCTAAAGTACTAAAAACTAGTCACTAATAAAAATGTACTTGTTGAATCTCTTCTGCATTTCTCTTGGTACTAAAAAGTAAAAATAAGAAAGTTATACCTGATCTTAATTATAGGTAACTGTCACCAACGCTTCCCATAATTTTCCCCTCACAATATTATAGGAATGTGCTGACTTTCTTTATTTAACTTTTTAAGAGCATTTTACTTGGCAAGCACCTATTCTATAAACATAATGTATGGGCAGGATTACTAGATGATAGTTTAGACTTTAAAAAAAATAAAAAACAACTATGTAGATTGTTGAAGAAATGGCTCAAAACCTGAAAAAAAGTAAGTTTAAATCCTGAATTTACCAGTTGATATGTGAACTTGCCTAATTTTTTTAGGTTATTTCTGTTTATTCTTGCTTTGTTTTGTTTTATTTCTGAGATATCATGTGGATTTTAAGAATTTTAAAATATACAAAGTACCTGGCATGGTAGCCTAATAGTTATTTGGTAACTGTTGAAATTCCATCTTAAGTTTTGAACTTTTCCTACAATGTTCCTCGTTTAAAAAAATATATAACTTTGAAGTGATCTCTGCTACCCCTTTGGAATTTTATTTTATTTACTTTAAATTCAAATATAGTTCATTTACAATGTTGTCCCAATCTCTGCTGTACAGCAAAGTGATTCAGCTGTGTGTGCGTGTGTGTGTGTGTACATATATACATATATATACTTAAGAAAAAAAATATATATATATATATTATTTTCCATTATGTTTTATCCCAGGAAAGTAGATATAGTTCCCTGTGCTATACTGTAGAAACTTGTTTATCTATTCTAAATGTAATAGTTTGCATCTACCAACTTCAAAACCCCAGTCTATCCCTCTCCTTCTACCACCCCCCTCCTTTGGCAATGTAAGTCTGCATCTGTGTTCCACTTTGGAATTTGATTGTGGCTAACTGAATTTTCTATATGTACCTCCAAAGAAGAGGCTGCTGCAAGCTGTATTTCCTAAAGCTCCCACTTTGATGAAGACCAGACTGTTGTCACTAAGGAAATATATCCTGGCTGGGATGGGCTAAAAATGAAACCACCAGCCAATGCTGCTAGAGGTGAACCATCTGGAATCTCAAGCAATTTTTGAATTCTGGAGCCTTTATTTCACTTTTTGTCTTTGAGAAAGATGCTCTGTGGAGCATCTGGGTAAAATATTTTCTCCTGATTTTATGTGTTCACAAACTCAGTTGTTTAGTAATGCCAGAAAAAGTTGAATAAGACTCTTTCTATTAAATCTTAAGTATATGTGAACAGCCTTTCAACTTTTATTGCTCTTTCAATTCTTTGGTGTAGATTTGTAAAACTACTCTTCTTCAGATATTCTGATTCACCTGATCTAGGATGGTATCACTTATATCTGCTTTTAAAATCCCATGACTGATTTTGCTATTCATCAAAATTTAAAAGCTCTTGTTATTACATCTTCAACATGAAACTGAAGACATATGCTGACTTCTTAAAGGAATTAGAAAGTAGAGATGCACAACTACAAAGATGCCCAAATATTAATACTTTATACTAAGTCAGATTTGTTCCTTGGCTCTTGGCCATTCAATATTTCTCCATAATTAAATGTAAATAGTATTAAATGTGTCAGAGTAGCTGAGATACAATCCTAATGCTCTCCCATTTTGAATTTCCTTTTTAGGGTAAGATTTATAATTAATTCTGAGCACATGTCAGCTATCAAATTTAACATTTGGCATAGATTACCTGGGATGTTAATTGTCCTTATCTGATACCTAAGGAAAGTGATCCTAGTGGGGTTGAAAATTGTTGACAGAATGTCCAAATTCATATTTGTTAACAAGATGCATAAAAAGAGTATCAATCTGACTCCAGTCAATTACAAATCTTGATCTCCCTCTTCTGAACTTGTCATCCTCTTCAGGGGTCAAGAGAAAACTAAATCTAACTTTTGGCTCTCCGTTCTGCCTAATTTCCAGCATGCTTCTTTTCTATTCTCTCCAGTAAGGTCCTGAAACTCCTTTATTGAAGGTCCAATTTCTAGCCTATTACTTATAATAGAACTTTTAGACAATCATGAGAAGAAAGTTAAACTTACCTGTTGGGGACAGAATTAAACAGCTGTGGTACATTTATTTAGAGGAAAAAACGTATCAGAATGATGTATAATAAAATCTTCT
>SJYV01040586.1:37801-49350 GCA_006410875.1 Neotragus pygmaeus | reverse complement strand
TTCCACCACCACACCAGAGCCCAGGAGGGCTGCAGGCTTGGGGAGGCTGGCAGTGGGGGTCTCCTTCCTGAGCTAGGGTTCAGGGTTTGGGGCCAACTAAGCCTCTTAGCTGGAGTTTAGTGGGCTGGTTTTTGGTGCCACTGGCCTCTCTGCCACCTTTTTGCCTGAAAGCGCCCACTTAAAAGAGTCAGGCACGGAACACCTGGGAACTTGGCGCTCCGTGACCTTGCTTGAGCCCCTCACCTGCCTGCCCTGAGTTTCCCACCTATACAATTAGGAGAGTAGTTTCTCCCTTTCTGGGCTGTTATGAGCCATAAAGGAGGCCAGTGTGAATTCCCCTGTCCAGGAGAGGCCCTGTTTTTATTTGCCTGGGTCTCTTTAAATGCCCAGCCCTGGGGAAGGAGCCAGCATTTTACCTCTCCTGTTTGTCACTCACTTTGAGACAATGGATCACTCGATCACTCATCAGAGTCTTCACAATAACCTTGCAAGATAGGTGTGGCCAGTCCATGTTCCAGATGGACAGACTAAGGCCTGGAGCCGAGAGGTGATTTGCTCAGTCTCAGGAGTGGGGAGGCTGAGCCCAGACCCCGGTCTTCCCCTGGTTGGAGGAGCCAGGGCCAATGCTTGATGCTGCTGGCTCTCTGGGTTGGGGCCCAGGAATGGTATTTGTCAGCCTCCTCCAGGAGCCTGGGCCTGACCAAGAGGCCTCCTGTGGGGGACTGACTGGGCTCCTGACTCATCCAGGCTTTGCGCCCTGTCCTCTGCCATGCCCCAGGGCTGGGTCCAGGGACAGACAGCCCAGAGCCTGACTCAGCAAGTGCTAGTGCATCTATCTTGCCTGCAAGGGCCCAGCACCTGACACCCAGGCCCTGCCACTCCTGGTGGGCAGTGCCAAAGGGGAGATGGTGTGTGGGGCCGGAGCCCAAGCGCACACCAAGTACGTGTCTGCGCCTCCACGGGGACATTAGTCATTCAACTGGACTTTCCTTTCACAGGGACTAGCTACAGTCATAAGGTAGCTGGAGGCGGAAGAGACGGGTACAGAGAATGGGAAGGGCTGGCCTGGAATGGGGTTGGGAGGGAGGTCAGGGCGGATAACTGAAACTGGACTCAGTCTCCCTTGAAGTTACGAGGCCCCGTGTCTTTTGTGTGTGGAGTTTTGCAGCTCACACAGGCTTCCTTGCCCTCTAGGTTGCTGTGAAATGCCCCCTTCTTCAGGAAGCCTTCGGGGGTTTTCCCAGCGTACCTTGCTGTCTACCCTCCTGGGGTCTTGTGGCACACCTCAGTTATAGTTAACAGGCTGGGATGTTACTTGGGGGCAGGGCTGGGCCCTGGCTCCCCACCCCCCAAGTCTCTCAAGAGTATCTGCTGGGTCTCAGCTAAGTCTCCATCCTGCCTTGCATTTCTCAAGAGTGAGTCCAAGGCACAGGACTGGTGCTTGGCGACGGTGAGGGCAGGAGCAGAGTGAGAAGCTGTCCTTTTGCTTCATCCTGGCCTCTGTGCGCCTGTTCTGATTGGGAACAGCGGGCCTGAGGGACGGGACACTGAACACCCAGGCCCAAACATAAGAGCCGTGCAATGCTCCCTCCTGCTGCCAGTGGGACCTGGGTGAGCTCCCTCCTCAGATGCCACCCTGTGATCACTGGCAGAGAGCCCGGCATGTGTGAGGCCCGTGAGTGTTTATGTCCACCTGCGCTTTGTCCCCCAGGGGTGTGTCCTCATCAAGGAACCAGCGAGAGGCCTCTTGGTTCACTTTCGCGCATGAGGCCGATGCGAGAGGCAGCATGAGAGGCACTGGGCACCCGCCCGGGCAGGCCCCTCGGGTCCATGGGGGATGGGGGGCACCTGGTGTCCCTTGGGCTGGACAGGAGCTGGCTGCTGTGGGAGAGGCCGGGGGCTTGAACTCCGTCCCTCACCTCTGAGGGTGTTGTTTTGGCTGCCTTCACGATCTGTGGGATCCTAGCTCCCCGACCAGGGATTGAACCCAGGCCCTTAGCAGTGAAGGCGCAGAGTCCCAACCTCTGGAATTCACTAGGGAACTCCCACCTCTGGTTTAAACCTTGATTCTCTTACTAATCTCTTAGTGCCAGAAAGGAATTGGGTTAAGCCCCAAACTCTCACACCACCCTCTTTTGCTCACTCTGTTGATGGCTGGACCCATCTTTGGGGGTGTTCTTAGAGGCCCACCTCCCAGTCAGATCCCTGGACCAGGAGTCAGGAGACCCGGGGTCAAGAGGCCCCTTCCTCAGCCCTCTGTAGCCCTTGCCTGGCCAGGGGCTGGCTCAGCTCACCTGGACCCACACTGGGCCTGGGACCCTGCCCTGCCCAGCACACCATCTGACCAGCAGCTGCGTCCTTTCTGCTCTCACATGATCCCGCACACAGAGGCTGCCTTCACTGAACCACTCGCAGAAATCACTCTCAGCCTTATCCGTCTGCTCTGGTCCAGAAACACCAGTTTAGGGATCCCTCCCCCACCCCCACTTTCTCCTCTAGGGTTGCCGCCTCCTCCTCCTCCTCCTCTCCCGGGAAGGCCTCCCTAACCCCCAACCCCATAGGGGAAGGCCCCGTTCCCGTGGAGCTCAGGCTGGAGTGTGGTCACTGGTTTACTTTTCTCTCCTCCCACCTGACAGTGAGCTCCTGGAACAATATAACCTTACGCATTTCTGAATCCTTGGGCCTGGCACACAGCAGGTGCTCAATAACTGCTTTTGCTTGTTGGTCAGGATGTGGGAGCAGGAAGAACCTTAAAAGTCATTTCCTTTTTTTTGAATATTATTTTTTCTAATTTTATTTGGCTGCTCTGGGTCTTAGTTGCAGCATGTGGGATCTAGTTCCCCGACCAGAGATCAGACCTGGGCCCCTGCACTGGGAGCTCAGAGTCTTAGCCACTGAACCACCAGGGAAGTCCCTAAAAGTCATTTCTGAGAAGAGGAGCCCTGGGGTGTGGAGTGAGGCTGTGCTTTGGAGAGGAGAGGGCGCTGGCTTTGGATTCTGTCGGCCTGGGGACCGCTCTGGCTGGGCCATTCACTTCACCTGGCCACGCATCAGGCTCCTTATCGGTGAACTGTGCGTGAAACTGCTTCCCCTGATGGTACTGAGTTTGAACCAGGATAAGATCAGAGGCATGACATGACCGACTCAACAGGGATGAGTTTGAGCAATCTCCGGGAGACAGTGAAGGACAGGGAAGCCTGGCATGTCGCAGTCCATGGGGTGGCAAAGAGTTGGACACCACTTAGCCGCTGAACAACAAAGGTCAGAAGGGCGTTTTGCGAAGCCCCTGAGTATATGGCTTTTCCCAGCACTGTTCTGGGGGTCCCAGGGTCGGGGTGGGCAGCAGGTGTGCTCCCAGGGCCTGTGCTCAGGAGGACTGTTGTTTTTCTTGGATTGCTGGGCACTCCCTGAGGACAGGCCAGTGTCTTGTCCATATGCCCATATGCTTCAACCACAGCCAGTGGGCTTGCTCTCCTTAGAGACCCTCCAGAAGCTCGATGCTGTCCCCACCAGACTTTCCCAGGCTCCTCTGCTAATGATCACACTGTGGAGAGGGGGTCCCCTACACGTGCTAGGCAAGGGTCCGTGTTGCCAGCAGCAGAGGCCTGTCCCATCCAGGCCGGACAGGCCCACAGTGGAGCCTAACTTCTTTCACCCGAGTCCCCTCCGCTGCCCATGTTTTTGCATTTTGAGCAGATGAAAGATTTTCACTCCTTTTCATGTGTGTGCTTTTTTTTTTGGCTGGGATTAGCTGGTCCCTGGCTGCCCATTTCCTCAAAGCTCTGCTGTGTTGAGAGGACATCAGAGGACTTGTACTGTGTGACTTCTTAGGAGCCCTGAGACTCCCGCAGATCCAGGGACAGGGGGCTGGATCTGCTGAAGGAGAGACAGGGTAAGCGGGGCGACCCCTGCCACAGGCGTGAGCCACCTCTAGCCCTGCACTGGCTCCGGTTAAATTGTCAGCCAGGCCTTGGGGCCACTGCTTCCCACCCGGGGTCCCCAGCCCCAGTCCCCAGGGCTTCCCACCTGGGCTCTGCCTCCTGCTGGTCTTCTGTCCCCCTGCCTGGCCCCCTGATCCCCGAACATCAGCTGGCAGTGCAGGGGGCGCATGCGTGTGGCGGGAGTGAGCCAGCGGTGGAGAATTAATATTCCTGGAACATCGCCCCGGCCGCCTGCACACGCCGAGGAGAATATTACGGCGATTAGCGGTGGGAATTCGGCCTGCACGCAATATCTGGATGGAGAATTCGGTGTGATTAATCTGGCGCTAAGTAGCAGCCTCCGGGGTCCGTGGGGCTCTGGCATGTTTGGAATGGGAAAAAAAGCTTGAGAGCGCAGAGATTCTTCGGGGGGCTCTTTGGGGGTCTGCCAGGGCGGCAGCTGTGCCCAGGGCAGGCTGCAGGTCCCTGATGGCCCCCGGGCAGGCCAATCACCCCTCATTTGTGACCATCGGCAGACTGCCAGCAGATAAAAGTGTGCTCAGCTCACAATCTTAGCCCACCCCAGATCTTTTCTCTTCTTTGGCCTCCTACATTAAGCGTCATGGACCCGTGTTCGAGTTGTGGCTTCAGTGCACTCAATGCTACTTCTCTGAGCCTCACTTTCTTCATCTGCAAAATGGGACGCTTGATTCCTGTCCTGCCATCTCAGGGAAGAATAATGACGAGTATTCCCGCTTTGTGGAAGAGGAAACTGAGTCTAGGCGCACTGGCATAGCCAAGAGATGGAAATTATGCAGATATTGGGGATTATTAGTAATGGGTGCATGCATGTGTTTCCCAGGTGGCATTAGTGGTAAAGAACCCGCCCGTCAATGCAGGAGACATAAGAGACATGGGTTTGATCCCTGGGTTGGGAAGATCCCCTGCAGAAGGAAATGGCAACACACTCCAGTATTCTTACCTGGAGAATCCCATGGATAGAGGAGCTTGGTGGGCTACAGTCCATAGGGTCACAAAGAGTCAGACATGGCAGCAGCTCAATTAAGTCAGCAACTTAATTACATTAATAACCTGAGTTCAGTAGCCACTCAGTTCCTCTCCCTTGGTCAGATGGCACAGGAGGCTCAGAACCTCTCAGCGTGTTGAGGGAAGGCAGTGGCAGGGAGAGAGTACTTCTCTTATAGATTTGAATCTGTAGTCTCATCTGTAGAATGGGCATAAAACACCTCACTTCCCTGAATTGGATCTCTGTTTTAAGATCCCTTGTCTGGGACTGTTTACAAGCTGACTCAGGGTCCTAGTGGAGGTGGGATGAAGATGATGGAGGTGATGTGGGTCGGGGAGAAATCTGCCTGGCCCTTCTTCCTGTCCTTGGCCCCAGTCTTGCAGCCTCATCAGATGAAAGCACCAAACGCCAGGGCTGGCAGGGAGCTTTCTGCTCTTGTGTCTCAGTGTCTTCACTTTAAGGAAAAAGAAACTGGAGGATCAGAGAAGCCACAAGGCCTGCCCAAGGCTGCACTCAAGTGGCGATGCTGAGGGGGACCACAGTCTTTGGAGAGCCAGGCCTGTGTCGACTTTGGGAAAGTCTTCCTTTTTCTGAGTCTGTTTCCTCCTCTGGGAAGTGGGACAGTCATGCCAGCCTTTCGGGGCAGAACAGTGTTGGGCCTGGAACCAGGCAGGCGTTCTGCTATAAGCAGGAGAAGGGCTGGGTCTTCTGGGAGCCCCGAAAGTGCTCAGCTATTGGATGGACTGCCCAGGGCATGTGACTGACCTGCTTCCTCCCTGCCGAGGGTTCTGGACTTGTTGAAAGCTCTTGTGGTGGCAAAACACGACCGTTGCACTTTTTGGCTCTGTTGCTTCAAGCCGTGGGTACTATTTCTAAATCTGATTGGAGGAATTTTTTTTCTTTTGCCAGTGAGGCCCTTGGTCCTCCATGCAACTCGTCATTTTATCCAGAAATGTATACTGGATCAATCGTCTTCACTCACCCTTTCCTAAGCAAGTGACAGAATGGCTTTTGAAAGGGGGTTGGTTTGTGGTTTCCCAGCAGTACAGCGGTCTGTGGTCTTGAGCGGCTACATGTGAGACCAGGCTTTACAGGTAGATGGTTTTTAGCAAGCTGAAATGGCTGGGCGCAGTAGAAGGTGGCAGGGGTCACAGAGGGGCTCTGTGGGGTTGGCTTTCATTCACTGCTGATTCCTGAGTGCCTGGAACAGTAGGCGCTAAAATAAATGCTGCTTGAATGAATGTATGCATGCTTGACTGGATGGAAGGGTGCACGCGTGATGGGATGGATGCATGCTGAGAAGAGTTGAGTGTACTGGTTAAACACCCAGACTCTGGGGCTTTGTAGCCTGGGGTTGAATCCTGGCTCTGCTCTTTATTAGCAGTGTGACTTCGGGCAACTCAGTTGAGTTCCCTGGGTCTCAGTTTGCTCATCTGCAAAATGGGAGTAATGGTAGTCCCTCACTCAAGGGTAGTCGTGAGGCTCAAATGACTTCATCTTCCTAAGAAGCTAAGACACAGGTGCATACAGTAAGCACTACAAAAGTACCGTGAACTTGTCATTGCTGTAGTCAGGAAAAGAATTCTGACCTAGCCATTAGGAGACTAAGCGTAGGTCTCAGCTCTGCCGCTGACCTGCTGTGTGACTTTGATCAAGTCCTTTCCTCTCTCTGGGCCTCAGTTTCTACATCTGAAGAATGATTGGGGCAGATGATTCCAGCACATCCCCCCCTCCCCAGCTCAGTTATTCTGCTGTTTGTGGTGTTGGCCTGTATCCCTGACAACATTCCCAGCACAGAGGCTCTGTGCGCATGGAGCCCTCCAGCTCAGCCACTGTGCTACCAAACCCCAAGTTCCCAAACAGAGGCACTGGAAACATCTCCCCTACCCTCGGAGATGCTGCTTTGAAATCCTTTGCTTTTGCAGAGGTGGGCGCCCCAACTCTTCTGTCCATACATTCACTCCCACCTCCCTGCTTTCCCTGCACCTTCCTGACCTAGATCACACACCTCCTCCAGGAAGCCTTTCCTGGTTCCTCCCCCAGTTGCCCTCCCTGCTAAGCCTCTTCTCTGCATCTGTTGCTCCTGACCTGTGATCCCACCTCACTCATGTTTGTGAAAAGTTACTGAGTAACTGTCCATGTGTGTCTCTAGTTTGAGGAAACAGAAGGGAACCTGTATTTATTCTGTATTTACTAAGCACCCACTCTGTGCTCAGCTCATTCATCCTCCTTGTCTGCCATTACCCACTCAGAAACTCGGCCAAGTAAGGAGTGTTAGTTACATTCCTTCAAGAGTGGGAAGGTGAGGCTCACTGAGGTTGTGTTGTTGTTTAGTCGCTAAGTCATGTCCGACTCTTTGCAACCCCATGGACTGCGGCACACTAGGCTCCTCTGTCCTTCACTATCTCCTAGAGTTTGCTTAAATTCATGTCCATTGAGTCAGTGATGCTATCTAACCTTCTCATCCTCTGTTGCCCCCTTCTCCTTCTGCCCTCAATCTTTCCCAGCAACAGGGTCTTTTCCAATGAGTTGGTTCTTCATATCAGGTGGCCAAAGTATTAGAACTTTAGAATCAGTCCTTCCAATGAATATTCAGGGTTGATTTCCTTTAGGATTGACTGGTTTGATCTCCTTTCAATCCAAGGGACTCTCAAGAGTCTTCTCCAGCACCACAACTCAAAAGCATCAATTCTTTGGTGCTCAGCCTTGTTTATGGTCCAACTCTCACATCTGTCCATGACTACTGGAAAAACCATAGCTTTGACTAGATGGACCTTTGTCAGCAAAGTGATGTCTTTGCTTTTTAATACACTGTCTAGGTTTGTCATAGCTTTCCTTCCAAGGAACAAACATCTTTTTCGTTTCATGGCTGCTGTCACCATCCGCAGTGATTTTGGAGCCCAGGAAAATGGTATCTGTCACTGCTTCTGCTTTTTCCCATTATTATTACTGGGAGGTTGTGTTGGAGCCCGGTAATAACGATGGTAGCCGACACGGATCTAGCTTCTGCTACGAGTTTGCACTGGGCAAATAAGCATTTTGCATCCCTTCTCTCATGTCATCTCAACAACCTTATAAGGTAGGGTCTAGTCTTATACCCATTTTACAGGTGGAACATATGAGACTCCGAGAAGTAACTTGCCCATGATCACACAGGAAGGAAGTGGTAGAACCAAGATTTAAAACCAGACACTGCCAAACTGAATTAAAATGAAAAGCCATTGTGTCAACCAACTTTGCCTGGCATCCTCAGTGCATATTTCTTGAGTGCCCACTGTGTGCAGGCACCATGCCAGGGGTCAGAGAACCAACCAGAGCCATCTCCTTGGCTGGTGTAGCAGCCTGGCTGGCGAGGCAGGCAGGTGAACAGGGAGGAACAGTTTTGCTGGGTCTGTTGAGGGTCTGCACTGCACTGAGACCCTCCCACCAGCACTGCTGTTCTTGGCCCCACTTCACAAAGGAGGAAACAGGAATCAAGTGCTTGTCTAGGGTCACACAGTGAGGGAGCTGGGGAGCCAGGATTTGAACCCCGGTCCT
This sequence comes from Neotragus pygmaeus, assembly GCA_006410875.1. Classification (NCBI taxonomy): domain Eukaryota; kingdom Metazoa; phylum Chordata; class Mammalia; order Artiodactyla; family Bovidae; genus Neotragus; species Neotragus pygmaeus. Next base: position 40,866 of record SJYV01040586.1, on the reverse strand, counting down.
CTGCCTTGGAGCCCCACCCCTTTTCATCACTTCCTGCTGCCTCCCAGGACAGAGTAAGAGCTACAACGGGGGATAAACATGGAAAGTCGCATCTCACTTGGTCTTGGGATTCAGGAAATGCTTCTAGAGGAAGTGATGTCTCAGTGGAGACCCTCCTGTGGCCAGGGAATGGGGGAGGGTGGGGTGAGGTGTTCCAAGCAGAGGCACCACAGGTGCCAAGGCCTGGAGGTGAGAGGGAACGTGGTTTGTTTAGGGGACTGAATGGAGTTGTTTCTCCTGGGTCTGCTCACTGAGGTTTGCGCTGTGTGCACATTTTCTGTGAATAGGGCCAATTCACTGTGTGCCTGGTGTATATTCTGCACCATGTCAGGCCCTGGTGGGAGAAAGTCAGAGTGAAAGTCACTCAGTAGTGTCTGACTCTTTGCCATCTCATGGACTGTACAGTCCATGGAATTCTCTAGGCCAGAATACTGGAGTGGATAGCCTTGCCCTTCTCCAGGGGATCTTCCCAACCCAGGGATAAAACCCAGGTCTCCCACATTGCAGGCGGATTCTTTACCAGCTGAGCCACCAGGTGGGGAAAGGACCAGGACAAAGCATGGCTGGAGTCCTGAGAACTGAGGTGGAGCCATTCGCTCTGGGCTTCAGGGAAAGCCTGGGAGAAAGGGAATGACTTTCCAGACAGTGAGAGCAGCCCGGCCTCCTGGCCTCTACCCCTGACATCTGGGACACGGGAGGGATGAAGTGAGATAACTGGAGCCTGGCGCTTCGTAGGTCCTCAGCCAATGCCAGGCTCCGGAGCTCGGACAAAGCTGTGAGCCGAGTCAGGGCAGCCGGTGGTCAGCAGCCGAGACGCCCTGTGATGCCAGGAGGAGGGTGCTGCCTTGGGGAGGCCGCGGGGCTGAGGTCTTGAGCTGAAGGGAGCACAGCAGAACGGATTGTGCGGTCACTCACGCAGAGGCTCGAGCACGCAGTTTTCTTAAAGGAAGTGGACGTCCGGGTGGTCTGCACAGCCACGGAGGCGGCAGCTCGGGCAGAGGGCATTGCAGGCCAAGAATCTGGCCATGGTCTGGCGCCTAGGTGCTAAATGCCTGGGTCTTTGTTTTGTCCCTCTGTGCCTTGGGCCTCAGTTTCCCCATCTTGACATGGGGCTTTGGTGTCTCTTAGGCACGGCCACGGAGTAAGAGGGGGTGTGAACGCCTGCTGCAGGGACCGCACATGGTAGTGGGTGCTCAGCCCATTGAACTGGGCTGCACACCGAGGGCAGGCCGCCTGCTGCTGCCACCCCTGGAAATGTGATCTGGGGCACTCTGCCTCACATCCATCGGGTCCGTGACGCCATCCAGCCATCTCATCCTCTGTTGTCCCCTTCTCCTCCTGCCCCCAATCCCTCCCAGCATCAGAGTCTTTTCCAATGAGTCTACTCTTCGCATGAGGTGGCCAAAGTACTGGAGTTTCAGCTTTAGNGAAAGCTTAGCACCGAAGAATTGATGCTTTTGAACTGTGGTGTTGGAGAAGACTCTTGAGAGTCCCTTGGGCTGCAGTTAGATCCAACCAGTCCATCTGTAAGGAAATCAGTCTTGAATATTCATTAGAAGGACTGATGCTGAAGCTCAAACTCCTATACTTTTCCCACCTGCTGGGAAGAACTGACTCATTTGAAAAAACCCTGATGCTGGGAAAGACTGAAGGCAGGAGAAGAAAGGGACGACAGAGGATGATATGGTTGGATGTCATCACTGACTCAATGGACATGAGTTTGAGTAAACTCTGGGAGTTCATGATGGACAGGGAGGCCTGGCCTGCTGCACTCCATGGAGTCACAAAGAGTTGGACACAACTGAGTGACTGAACTATGAGCTTGGCTATATGGGGACTTTTGTGTCTCCATACAAATTTTGAGATTTTTTTTTTGTTGTTCTAGTTCTGTGAAAAATGCCATTACTAATTTGATAGGGATTGTACTGAATTTGTAGATTGCCTTGGATAATATAGTTTTTGACAATATTGATTCTTCTAATCCACAAACATGGTATATCTTTTCATATGCTTATACCTCCTTTGATTTCTTTCATCAGCATCTTATAGTTTTGGAGTCACAGATCTTGTTTTGTCTCCTTAGGTAGATTTATTCCTAGGCATTTTATTCTTTTTGATCTTTCCCTATTTTTGAGTCAGATTCTTTTTTGTTGTTGAATTTTAGAATTTATATATATTAGTCTGGTGCAAATGTAATTTTGGTTTCAGACCATGAATTTTAAATCATAACTAGACTCAAACACAACTTTATAAATCAAAATAGGAACCATTACAATCAACACACTTTTGCTAATGAGAAATAAGTTTGTTTATTCCTGTAGCATAAAAATCCACGCTTCGGGATTCAGTAAACTCTTGGAAAGGATTTTCTGCATCCTGCTTGTTTTGGAAGTGTTTTCTCTGAAAAAAGTTGTTGAGATGCTTGAAAAAGTGATAGTCAGTTGGCAAGAGGTCAGGTGAACATGGCAGATGAGGCAAAACTTTGTAGCCCAATTCGTTCAACTTTTGAAGTGCTGGTCGTGCAATGTGCTGTTGGGCATTGCCATGGAGAAGAATTCAGATCCTTTCTGTTGACCAATGCTGGTTGTAGGCACAGCAGTTTCAGTGCATTGCATCAATTTGCTGAGCATACTTCTCAGATGTAATGGTTTCATCGAAATTCAGAAAGCCGTAGTGGATCAGATGGGCCGCAGGCCACCAAAGAGTGAACCTGAACTTTTTTTGGTTCAAGTTTTCTTTGGGAAGTGCTTTGGAGCTTCTTCTTGGTCCAACCCCTGAGTTGGTCATCACTGGTTGTCTTAAAAATCCACTTTTTGTTGCACGTCACAATCTGATCAAGTAATATTCATTGCTATTGCATGGATTAAGAGAAGACATACTTCAAAAGGACATTTTTTTTTTCCTTTTTGGTCAGCACTCCACTTATTGAACTTTTTCCCTTTCCAATTTGCTTCAATGCTGAATGACTATAGAATGGTCAATGTTGAGTTCTTGGGCAACTTTTTATGTAGGTGTAAGAGGATCAG
>SJYV01040586.1:0-26859 GCA_006410875.1 Neotragus pygmaeus | reverse complement strand
TTTTTTTTTTTTTTTTTTGGCTACACTGTGCGGCTTGTAGAGTTTTAGTTCCTGGACCAGGTTTTCAACATGGGGCCACAGCACTGAAAGCGCCAAGTCCCAAACGCTAGGTCATCAGGAAACTTCTGACCCTGGTATCTTTAAGAAGAAAAGAATGGCTAAGAGGTGTCTAAGAGGTCCCTTGTCTCTCGCTAGACAAGTCCCAACGGTGTGATGAAGGCTGAAGCTGTTTCTATAGATTAGGAATAACTAAGGTGACAGAAAACGTATAGTACCTTTCAAGTCATTTGGTGAGGAAAGGGAGAAAAGAGAAAAGGAGAGAAGGGAGAGAGAAAGTCTAGGTAAATTTAGATTCTCAAAGGCAGTTAGTTTTATCTGAGCCTGTTGATCAGGTACTGCTGGGAAAGCCAGAACCGGAGACCATTCCTCTGATTCCAACAGGTCATGTCCGCAACCTGTTGCAGTTTTCAGAAATGAACCATAAAGATAAGTGATACTACCAGAAGATTTTCCAAAAAAAGTTTATTTCTCAAAGCCTTTTACAAATTGTCTTGCCCCAGGAAAGTTCGTTTTGCTGCATTCTCTCCTATGTATTAAGATATCTTTATAGGAAGCAAGCTTAACCCAGGAGGTGAGGGAATTCTCTAGAGCAGAGCTGAGGGATTTTGCTCTCTTCTGCTTTGAAAGGGTATGGTGTCAGTCTTCGAGGATGAAAATGGCCCATGAGATAGGTTTTGCTCTGCCTGAAATCTGGCACTCCGTGTTTTGGCAAAACAGGATAAAGGCAAGCCTCAACTTGCTCCAAAGAGCAAGGATCCCAGGAGAGATTTTGGAAAGTGTCCACTTTTTTTTTGCAGCTGCTTTCAACTTTTTATTCAATCTGACTTCTCATTTGAGCTGCTAAAAACTGTCCCATCTTTAGTGTTGGCCTTGTTCTGTGCTCATCTAGCAGTTTTCTGTGGACATCCTAAGAACACAAGACCAAATGAGAAGTCTGAACAGAGGAGTAACTAAGCCTGTAACTGTGTGATCTTGAACTTGGATCGCTTCACCTATAATGAGGGTGTTGAATTAGATAATCTCTGGGGAGCTTACTGCTTGAACAGACCATGATTTAATCAGCTCTGACTGTAAGTGACCAGAGTGAGGATGCTACTTAGTCTGTGGCCAGCTTAAATTTGGACAAGGTCCAAATCTTTGTGGAACTCAATGTTCTAGATCAGACAAGGAACAGGAGACATTTTAAATAATTCCTCTGTATAAAGGAGAGAGAGGAGGGTGCTGCTGAGGAGGTCACGGTTGGTGTCCAGCAAGGGGTCCGTTTACCACAGAGTTGAGTCTCCTCACGTTGCAAGTAGCAGAATCTCGGTGGAGACAGCCCCAGGTCACGTGTCTGGTGGAAGCCAGGAGTATAACCTTAAAACAATTCATTGACTTGCTCTTCAACCTTTCCATTCTACCTCTGTTACTAATTAGTTTACTCACTTTATCCATCAATAAAGTAACTAAAACCCCTATATGAGGAAGGGGGATGCAAAGCAAACAAGACAGAGAGCTTCCTGCCCCACCCCCAACTTCTCCCCACCCTAGAAGCNGACCAAGATAATCACGATGGTGTGATCACTCACCTAGAGCCAGGCATCCTGGAATGTGAAGTCAAGAGGGCCTTAGGAAGTATCACTATGAATAAAGCCAGTGGAGGTGATGGAATGCTACTTGAGCTCTTTCAAATCCTAAAAGATGATGCTGTGAAAGTGCTGCACTTAATATGTCAGCAAATTTGGAAAACTCAGCAGTGGCTGAAAGACTGGAAAATCAGTTTTCATTCCAATTTCAATAAAAAGGAATACCAAAGAATGCTCAAACTACCACACAGTTGACATCATCTCAAACGCTAGTAAATTAATGCTTGAAATTCTTCAACCTAGACATCGGCAATACCTGAACCATAAAATTTCAGATGTTAAAGCTGGTTTTAGAAAAGGCAGAGAAATCAGAGATCAAATTGCCAACATCCACTGGATCATTGAAAAACAATGAAGTTCCAGAAAAACATCTGTTTCATCTTTATTGACTATGCCAAAGCCTTTGATTGTGTGGATCACAATAAACTGTGCAAAATTCTTAAAGAGATGTGAATACCAGACCACCTGACCTGCTTCTTTAGAAACCACAGTTTGAACTGGACATGGAACAACAGACTGATTCCAATTAAGAAAAGGAGTATGTCAAGGCTGTATATTGTCACTCTGCCTATTTAACTTAAATGAAGCGTACATCATGAGAAATGCTGGGCTGGAGGAAGCACAGGTGGAATCAAGAATGCTGGGAGAAATGTCAATAACCTCAGATATACAGATGACACCATCATTATGGCCAAAAGAGAAGAAGAACTAAAGAGCATCTTGATGAAAGTGAAAGAGGAGAGTGAAAATGTTGACTTAAACCTCAACATTCAGAAAACTAAGATCATGGAATCCGGTCCCATCACTTCATGGCAAATAAATAGGGGAACAGTAAAAACAGTGGCTGACTTTATTTCTCTGGGTTCCAAAATCAATGCAGATGGAGATTGCAGCCATGAAATTTAAAAGATGTTTACTCCGGGAGGGCGGGAAGATGGTGGAGGAATAAGACGGGAGACCACTTTCTCCCACACAATTTCATCAAAAGNCTCTCTAAGCATCTTTTCTGACCAAAATGCATTGATTAGATCTCAATTACAGGAGAAAAACTATTAAAAATTCCATTGTATTGAGGCTGAACGACATGCTACTGAATAACCAACAAATCATAGAAGAAATTAAAAAAGAAATGAAAATATGCATAGAAACAAATGAAAATGAAAACACAGCAACCCAAAATCTGTGGGACACTATAAAAGCAATGCTAAGAGAAAAGTTCATAGCAATACAGGCATACCTCAAGAAACAAGAAAAAAGTCAAATAAATAACCTAACTCTGCACCTAAAGCAACTAGAAAAGGAAGAAATGGAGAACCCCAGGGTTAGTAGAAGGAAAGAAATCTTAAAAATTAGGGCAGAAATAAATGCAAAAGAAACACAAGAGACCATAGCAAAAATCAACAAAGCCAAAAGCTGGTTCTTTAAAAGGATAAATAAAATTGACAAACCATTAGACAGACTCATCAAGAGACAAAGAGAGAAAAATCAACTCAATAAAATTAGAAATGAAAATGGAGAGATTACAACAGACAACACGGAAATACAAAGGATCATAAGAGACTACTATCAACACTTATATGCCAATAAAATAGACAATGTGGAAGAAATGGACAATTTCTTAGAAAAGTACAATTTTCCAAAACTGAACCAGGAAGAAATAGAAAATCNAGAAGCTGATTCTTTGACAGGATAAATAAAATTCACAAACCATTAGCCAGACTCATCAAGAAACAAAGTGATAAAAATCAAATCAATAAAATTAGAAATGAAAATGGAGAGATCACAACAGACAACACAAAAATACAAAGTATTATAAGAGACTACTATCAGCAATTATATGCCAATAAAATAGACAATGTGTAAGAAATGGACAAATTCTTAGAAAAGTACAACTTTCCAAAACTGAACTAGGAAGAAATAGAAAATCTTANACTTCTCCCCACCCTAGAAGCTTGCAGCCTAGAAAGGGTATTTCCTGCAGCATCAGAGACTGGGCTGACAGCTTCAGAGAATCCCGACGTAGACACAAAGGAGAGAAGATTCAGAGAGGTTCGCTGAACTGAGATCAAAGACAGAGTGTCTTCACCTCTTTGATCTGTGTAGCTGCTGCTTAGCTTTTAATTATTGACTCTTTTTCTGCAGCAAAATGGTGTCAGTTCAGCTCTGCAGCCCCCAATCTTATCCTCAAAGGAAAGGCATTCGACTTCACAGCGACCATCCATTTTCAGACAGCGTATCTGTCTTTGAAGGCTTCTTGGGGCTAGAAAGCAAAGAAAGCAATTAGTCTTCAGTTATCTAGTACTTAATTACCACAAACTTCTCCATCCAGGTCAGCTTAGAATTCCCTGTCACCCAAACTCCAAGGAGATACAGAGTGTGAATCTAGCTATCAGATAAAGCAGATGTGACCTAAACAGCTATCAGATAAAGCAGATGTGACCTAAACAGCTGTGTCTGAACTCACATCCCTGGTTCAGTATATACAGTGTCCTTCCATTGTATTCAGTTAGGAAAAATGAAAAAGAGTTCCCTCTGCTGTTGTCTTTATTGGACGTATCCAAACAGAATGTTTCTTCCTGGGAGGAGACGATATACTTTTGAATTCCGGTGAACAATCTTTGCCAAGCAATGTTTTTTTTTTTTCTTGCCTCCAAAATAATAGTCTCTGATAAATAACAAAAGATAAAGCTTGTGCTATGTACATTATAGGCAAATTAGTACTTTGGCATATGGTTGTGGAATTTCACTTTTGCTATAAATATCGAAAGAAACATAGTGCAATAGCCTGCTCCATAAATACCATCAACAGAATATTATCTTTACCAGCAACCTTAGGGTGACTGAGGCAGTGTGTGCTCATTCAGAACAAAGAGACTAAGCTGAAAAGAGTAAAATGTTTCAAGAGAGGAGTGATCGAAAAAATATTCTCTGGAAAAATAATTGAAAGAGCTGACAGTTATTCTCAAAAGGTGTAATGCTTATGCTTGCAAAGCAACTCTGGAAGGGAAGTGTGCATATTAGCTGTCACGCATCTCAGACATTACCATGTTGAAGGCTTGTTGATGCCCAGGGTAGGACTAACCAATGGAAAAAAAAAAATGTCAAGAACTTAGATTTCTGCTCAGAGTAAAGGGAAACATTTTCAGTAGTCCAAAGTTGAACTCGGGATATTGTGAGTAATAGATCACTGAAATTTATCAAGCATCAGAGCAGTCAGTTGACATGTCATATGTTTAAATTGAATTGGGGCAAAGAATAACAATAAGAATGATAAGAACAATGAGAACTGAATAATAATAATAGTTAACTCCATCAAGTGCGCCTGGAACTGTTTAAGCAGTTTATATAGAGACTGTCCCCAAGAGGTCATTGTCACCTTTCATCTGTTAGTAAGTAGTAGAACCTCTGAGTTTTGGCTGGCTGCTCAGAAGATTCCCTTGGAGAAAGAAATGGCAACCCACTCCGGTACTCTTGCCTGGAAAATTCCGTGGGATGTAATCCATGGGATCGCAAAGAGTCACACGACTGAGCTACTTCACTTTCACTTTTCAGATCCTTAGCTAAAGATGACTGTTTCTGGTTTTCTATTTCCGTCTGACCTCGTGAATGAGTTTGGACCACTGAAATAGGACTGGAGTGATACAAGCTGTTTCTGTGTAATCTTTTACTCAAATTTTATTCCTTCCTTTTAGAATCAGTGACATAGTCACCTATTTGGGATGGCAAGGTTGACCTTCCTGGCCCCAGCATGGCTTACCTGATGCAGCAGAGCCTTCTTCCCAACCTACTCAATTACCTATTTTGGAACTTTTACATAAGAGAAAAACAAACTTCCTTTTTTTTCTATTACTCTGTTTAAGGTAAAGTTAAAACCAGTTAGCCTCTACTCTAATTAATATAATAAAATGTCTTAATCTTGAAAAAAATGCCCTATTGTTATTATTATTTCTGTCTATAGGAAATAAATTGAAGCACAGAGTACATAAATCTTATGAGGACTGGAGCTGAGATCAGTCTCAAATATGTTGGCATTATAGTCTGTGTTCATTACCTCTTTTATTAATCATTAAACCCACTTGCAATGCTGAGATTCTGAGTGATTGTTGTGGTGGTGGTGGCCCTATACTGTGCTCCTTATTGGGAAACAAGCATGTCTGAGCTGAGTTTTGGAAATAAGATGCTCTTACACATCTCCTTCTACAGTTGATTCGAATCAGCTGGAGTCTGGATGGAAGGAGGTGGAGAGGACAGCTTAAAACTTGTTTCCTTAGCCTGGATTCGTTGTCTGACTTCACCCCCCCACACCTCACACCCCCGGCACCCCAAAAAAGAGACTGAGGCCTAATTTAAGAAACTGACTTTAAAAGAGATGCTTTGAAACATGAGGGCAATGTTCCTCAGCTCTGTTCTTTATTTCTAGTCCTGTGGGTTTTCAAAATTTTCAAAAGTGCGATGCAAACAACGACCTTCCAGGAAGCCTTTCCTGGTCTCCCAAGTTGGAAACAAACTTCTGCTTCTGTGGCTTCTCTTTTACTTTTCTTCTTCATGGCACTCGTGAGCACGATTTTGCATCATAGTTATTTGTGATATATTTGCATTCTAAACTTATTGCATGCTTGTTTGTTATTATGGGCAACCTATTTTTGACCGACACAGAAATAATAGACTAACAAACAGTAAGTAAATTAAGAGGCAAAGGCCACACTCTAATGTTCACCTCCACTTTACCTCCTTTTGCTGTAGTCCCCAGAACAATTTCTCATTAGTGGTGACACACATTCAGTAGATATTGGGACAGGGGAGCTTGGCATGTTGCAGTCCACGGGGTTGCAAAGAGTCAGACAGGACTGAGCAACAAAAAGCTAGGTACTATGGATATGAGAGTTGGACTGTGAAGAAGGCTGAGCACTGAAGAATTGATGCTTTTGAACTGTGGTGTTGAAGAAGACTTCTGAGAGTCCCTTGGACTGCAAGGAGATCCAACCAGTCCATCCTAAAGGAGATCAGTCCTGGGATTTCTTTGGAGGGAATGATGCTGAAGCTGAAACTCCAGTACTCTGGCCACCTCATGCAAAGAGTTGACTGATTGGAAAAGACTCTGATGCTGGGAGGGATTGGGGGAAGGAGAAAGGGACGACAGAGGATGAGATGGCTGGATGGCATCACTGACTCGATGGATGTGAGTCTGCGTGAACTCCGGGAGTTGGTGATGGACAGGGAGGCCTGGCGTGCTGCGATTCATGGGATCGCAAAGAGTCAGATACGACTGAGTGACTGAACTGAACTGAACTGACTGAGGCCAGATTGTGCAATAAGTAAGTGTAGCAATTCAGAAGCCACAAAGAAGAAATAGACAAGATGCTGTATGATGCATGGAGAACCCCATGAGGAAAGGCATCATAACAGAAGGAATGAAGGATGGTTGAGAAGGGAATGAACAAAAAAGTTGATTAGGGATAAAGTCTTGGCTGTGTTGAGTAAAAAGAACCCATTTCTAAGGATTCAAGGACTTCAAAGAAAACTAATCGAGGTGTTAGTGCTTTAAAGGATATAATTTTCCATCAGTGTGTAAGAGCCAGAAAAAAGGTCCAAGATAATCTAGGATTAGGAGATTTGCACCAGTTAGTTAGACTTGAAAAAATAGACTAAGGACCATCATAAATTTAGTTTCTCTTAGGCTACAGAGGCTACATTTCTCTAAATTAGCAAGTTCTTTTGGAGTTTGTCTAACATTTTCTCTCATTTTAAAGCAGTCACTTTGTCATACTTTGCAGTTAGGTCAAAGATTATAAGAGGAAAGAGATTTAAACATAAAGAGAACTCTAAACCCCTTGGTAGAGCTTTTCGGGAAATTAATGAGATACTCTTCTGGTTGAAGGTGGCCTGGATCAGTGTGGCCACACTGATTTGTGTCTAAGCTTAGGAAAAGATTTCCCGTAACTGGTTTGTTCTGGGACCTTTTCGGGACATAGAGCTGAGTCAGGTCCTCATCTGAAGGCTGAGCTTTCTTCTCAAAAGACAGATCCTGAACAGACTGCCATCCTTACATCAGTGAAGATTTCCCGCTTACCTGAGAAAATCTGAGCAAGAAGAATCATGGCAGCAAACATGAAGAAGAAGGTTTTCATGGCTCCAGGCTTCAGTGGAGAGAGGATGAAGGAGGTACAGTGGCAGGAATCTAGCTGTTTTATTGAGGGAAGTTGATTAAAACAAGTTCTACAGCTCTGAAACAGTGGGACGTTAATTTTGGTTTGTAGTGTTCATTAAGAGTGAACTATTTTCCATGCTCCACTGAATAATATGTGGGCTGCTGGGTCAGGTTTTACCTAAGTAAACACTTAGGAGGGAGTACCTTGCCTTCTCCTGTCTTCCTACCTGGAATGCTGTCTTCTGCATCTCTGTCTAGATTTCTCTTATGTTCCCTAAACCCCTTCTCAAGCCCTACCACTTCCATAGGGTCTATAACCACCACTCCTTTTATCCTTATCTAAGATTTTACATGCAATTTGCATTTATAAGATTCACACAGCCATTATTGATTGGCACCTGGTATATATCTTTTTCAAATTATACTCTATGGAAAAAAAAAAGTTATCTCCTCATTTGTATTATAAACTCCATAAAGGAAAATAACTTTCTTCTCATCTTTTTTCTTCCCATTCATTCCTTACAACAGCATTTTTAACAATAGGTGCTCAAAATATATGTATTTGACTTATTGGTTGATAGCTGCCTGGTTAGAGGAATCTGTGAATAATCAAGAAGTCAGTATGAGAACTATCATTAAATGTTCAAAGATTTTACACATGTAAGATATTATTACTCAGGGTAATAATGTTAGTATTACATATGCCTATAGTTTATATTTTCTGGGAATAGTATTCATTCAACAAATATGTGTTAGACAGTAAATACCATGTGTATTTGTATGTTACTAAGAAATTTGAATTTTATTCTAAAATCAAAAGAAAGTCATCGAAGGGTTTTAAGTAAGGGAGTTATCTGAAAGATTTGACATGAAATAGATTTAAAGGGTTTTATAAATCATTAAGAGAAGAATAAACATTTCTATAGAAAAATGGACTAAAGACATGAAAGAGCAATTAAATAAAGGAAAGTGAAAGTGTGAAAGTAGTGTCCAACTCTTTGGAGTTCCCATGATCTATGTAGTCTGTGGAATTCTCTCGGTCAGAATACTGGAGTGGGTATCCGCTCCCTTCTCCAGGGGATCTTCCCAACCCACGGATCAAAGCTGGGTCTCCCACATTGCGGGAAGATTCTTTACCAGCTGAGCCACAAGGGAAGCCCAAGAATATTGGAGTGGGTAGCCTATCCCTTTTCTCCAATGGATCTTCCCAACCCAGGAATCAAACCTGGGTCTCCTGCATTGCAGGTGGATTCTTCACTAACTGAGCTATCAGAGAAGCCCAATTTATAAAGGAAGAAACATGAAAAAAATCAAATGAGGAATTCTATTTTTAATAAACTGAAATGAGCTCCTAACAGATGATTGTTTCCATTGATAACAAGTGAAAGTCTGGAGGAAAAAAAAAAAAACCTACGTGAAGGATATGAAAGTTACAATAAAGACAGACATGTTTTGGAGAAAAGTCAAATTTGGAAAAATGGACCAGAATGGAATGAGTTATCTGATTGCAATGTGGAATGAAGCAGTTAAAGCTCCAAAAATAAATACGTAAAAATAATATGCCAACTTGCTAAACTTAGGACAGGCACAAGGACAGAATCAAAGTTACTTAAAGCTAGGGACTCCCCTGGCGGTTCAGTGGTTAAGACTCCACTCTTCCAATGCAGGGGGCGTGGGTTCAGTGTCTGGTTGAGGAAGTAAGACCCGCATGCAGTGGGGCCAAAAAGAATAAGAAAATAAAAGAGCATTCTGGAGGCCTGAAAGAGGGGCAGGCATTCCCATGCAAGGTTACAAGCCCAATACAGGCTGTTTGGGCTTTTTATCTCGTGATAAAGAAGTGTTCCCAGCCCGAACTTGCCTTCTGTTGCTAAGTAGAGGTCAAAAGGCTACACATGCAAGACTGCCATTACCAGCAAAATAATAGAAAATGTTATTAACAACTGTATGCCTAAACATTCAACTGCTTACATAAAATAGGAATATTATTATTAATCAAAAGATGGCTTTGAAAGGGCATCTTTTCACTCCAAAACACAGAATGAGCTCCACATACTTAAAAAAAAAAGGTTTAGTTAGCTCTTCAGTTTTAGTTTCTAAAGGTAGAAAATGAGTTTGTTGATTTGATCTCTTTCTTCTTTCTAAATAGGCATTTGAAACTANGATGGCTTTGAAAGGGCATCTTTTCACTCCAAAACACAGAATGAGCTCCACATACTTAAAAAAAAAAGGTTTAGTTAGCTCTTCAGTTTTAGTTTCTAAAGGTAGAAAATGAGTTTGTTGATTTGATCTCTTTCTTCTTTCTAAATAGGCATTTGAAACTATAATTTTTTTCCTCCAAGCATTGGTTTAGCGGCATCCCGTAAGTTGTGTGTGTGTGTGTGTGTGTGTGTGTTTACATTTTCATTCACATTGAAATATTTTCTAATTTTTCTTATGATTTTTCTTTCTTTGGCTCATTATTTATTTGAGGGGGGTGTGTGGTTTAATTTTAATACATTTGAGACTTTCCTAAGTATGCTTCTGTTATTCCCTCGTGGTTGGAGAACATATTTTCTATGATTTCAACTCTTTTTATTGAGGATGTTTTCTGCCTAACATATGGCCAGTCCTCCAAGATACTTCATGTGAACTCGAGAGAATCTGTGTTTTGCTGTTGTTGGATGGGCTGGGCCGTAGATGAGGTCCCATGGGGTTTACTTTTTATAAAAATGTTCTTTTGTCTCTAGTAGCCAGTTTGTCTTAAAGTCTGTTGTGTCAGCTTTTAACCATTACCAGTAACCATTACAGGCCCTCTTTGGGTGACTGTGTGCGCAGTGTATCTCTTCTCACCCTTTTCCTTTTTGTGGTTCGTGAGAATCACACCCATCCCTCTGCCTAATATCCTAAGGCAGCTACCCGGCGCTGTTCTGTTCTTGTCCTACCGTCAGAGGTGGCCCCAGCCACAGCTCTTTCCAGGCGTGAGCGCTTCAGGGTGACTGGTCTAGCTCTCCAGGCAGCCTTCCTTGAATTCAGTCTCTTAAGCATTGATGTGAACGTGATATTTTCCTCACCTTTCCCCATGAGAGGCTGAGTGAAGTCACAGTCAGAGCACCACAGAGCACCCTGCCCCTGCCTCCTCTAGCTCTCTTTTATACCTCAAGTAGGTACAAGGCTGTGCTTCGGAACTCGTTTTGAGGTCAGCCTCTTTACTCTCCTTGCCTTTGTGGTTTAGCACCTCAGTCAGGACTGTGGAAGTTAATGATACTTAGCGTTTTGTCCTCTGCCTTTTGGGAATTTGGGCCAAACTGATCCGTCTTGCTCTGTAGGCACCGTCGTTTCCTTTCAGTTTTTGTGAGAGGGCTTTGAAGTGGAACACCAGAACCAGGGAAGGGTACTAGCCATCTAGCATAAGGCCTACAAAAGCTACAGCTTCGGAACTGATGGAATTCAGTGCTTGCTAACCAGGAGCATTATGCAGACCAACTCAAGTGGGGACACTGTAGGAGAGACCCAGCCCCAGGGTTTCTCTTCCTTGCCACTTCTCTCTGCCCCATCCATCACCTAGAACCTTCCTCTTCAGAAGATTCAACAGAAACCAATAATCAGAGATCTCCATAATTTACTGAGGAATCAACAGACACTTACCTGAGGCATCCGCTTGACATCTGAAAGGACTGACTTTTCAGGTAACAAGAAGCTAGTGTTAGCTGAGACTATATTATTCTGTAGGAAGGACTGGGTGTCTCAGGGGTAAAAATGGTAACTGAATAGAGAAGTTCTAAAAGGAGCAAAGTATGGAAGAGAGGAGAGAGCAAGAGGAAGAAGGGAAATTTGTGAATGGTTGGGCATTTATGAGAGGTGCCCTCTGAGACCATAAGCCATCTGTCTCTGGATGCTGTTTAAGGTAATGATTAAGGTAACAGGGCACAACCACTGGTCCTCCACTCCATAGGACTCTGAGACACGTGCATGAATTCTGTAAAAGAGCATTAGTTTGGATCCAGGATACTTTCAGTTTTTGGAGTCAAGCAGTATGGGATGTGGGATGAGTAAGGAGTACCCTGGGTTTGTGATGTTCTATGAGTCAGCTGCATGCTCACTGTGGAGATCCAGAGAGAAGGACCATCCTCACCCAGATTTTTAGGATCAGATTCTCCACTTCCCACTTCGCTGAATTGTTTCCTGTGAAAACGAAGGAAACTCTGTAGAGTCCCACAAGCATTCTGTCTTAGATCTCTTCTGGAGAACAACTGATCAAATGTAAATAGTCAGGCTCTGTTGTCTGATCTATTTACATTCATGTCAGACATGAAATGATACCCACACCAGAAGCTTGAAGAAATAATTTAATTTGGACAGGTGGTGATAAAGTGTTGGAAGAACTGAACTTGTAGAATGGAAGCAGTGAGGCAACCCTAGCATTAGCCACCTCTGAAATACCCCTCTGCCGGACGGTTGGAGGAAAAACAAGAGGCTCTGGTGTGAGCTCAGGAGCAAGGATGAGACAATGGGAGCTGGGCCTGAAGTAAGACTTCTGGTGAGGGAGGCGAGGATGCAGAAGCTGAAACCAAGAGAGATAGTGAGGGAGGGAAACCCTGCGTTCTCCTGTAATCTTATCCACCATTGAGCTTCCAGGCACTTGCAATAGACTGAAACCAGCCAGAAAAACCAGAAGGCTTAGAGAATGTACTTTGCAGACAATATGCCAGTTATACAGAGCAAAGTAGGAAAAAGACAGGCGTGGATCTGAGCGCAGAAAGACCAGTGAGGCCACGGTCCTCTCAAATGTGGAGCAACATAGTCACATATTAAAACTGAGTGAACAAGTTTGAGTAGGGCCTTTATTTTGACCTTTATTTTGTGAACTGCAAATTTTTCCATAAGGCAAAGTTATAGAGTCAACCATTTGTGCATATCCCATGTTGAACATTTTAAATTAATCTGTAGCATTTCACCCATTGGCAGGAAGAGAAGGGCTTCCTTGGTGCCTCAGAAGGTAAAGAATCTGCCTGCAATACTGGAGACCTGGGTTCGATTCCTGAGTTGGGACGATCCCCTGGAGGAGGGCATGGCAACCCACTCCAGTATTCTTGCCTGGAGAATTCCATGGACAGAGGAGCCTAGCAGGCTACAGTCCATGGGATCGCAAGGGAAGAGAAACGTAAAGTTGGTGTCCTGGACCTTAACTGAGTGGATGTGAAATGTTTTTTAAAAAATACACATCATACACTCTCTAACACCTGCTGTCTTGTGTCTTCTTGATTATAGCCATGCTGAGTGGTGTGAGGTGTGGTTCTGAGTTGCATTTCCTTGAGGAGTAGTGATGTTAATCATCTTTTCAAGTACCTGTTGGCCATTTTAATGCCATGTAGATGGACCTTGAACACATTATGCTAAGTTAGATCATCAAAAAAAGACAAGTACTGAACGCTATCTATTATATGTGGACTCTAAAAAAGGCAAACATGCAAAACACAGAGTAAGATGGTAGTTACCAGGAGATGGGAGTGGAGGGCTGAAGTCAGTGTTGTTTAAGGGCACCAACCTGCAACAGGCAGTAAATAAGCCATAGAGATCTAATGCACAGTATAATGAATACAGACAATTTTGCTGAGAGACTAAAACTTAATTATCCAAACAATAACAAGAAAGGATAAGTATGTCCTATGATAGAGGTACTCAACATCACTACAACAGAATCATATTATAATATAGAAATGTATCAAACTAATATGCATGTCTTACATTTACATAGTTTTATGTCAAAGATAGTCAATAAACATACACCATAAGTACTACAGTAAGTGAGTGACAACATATTGGTAGAAAAAGAAGTGATGTGAAAAACAGTAATTTGTTACAGAACTATAACTCCATTAACAGTGATGTGGGTGCCATGTCCATTTATTTTGTGTTAGAATTAGTCCATAAGGATGAATACACAGAACATGGTGGTGGTTTGCACACCCTTTGCTGGTTTCCAGCTAGGACCTTGAGCTAACAACAACCTCCCTGGTCTCAGTTTCTTCAAATATAAACGAGGACGATAAAATCTACCATATAAGATGTTTGTGAGTCGTATGAGAAAAGTATACGGGCAAGATTCATAAGTTATAAGGGGCTCTATAAATATATAGTAATAGTATCTGACTGTGTGAGTAGCTGGTAGGTACCAACTCATGTCTTGACTTTTTTAAATTTAAGTATAGTTGGTTTACAGTATTACATTTTTTCAAGTGTACCACATAGAGATTCCATGTTTTATAGATTATACGACATTTAAAGGTATTATAAAATATTTTTTATTTCCCGTGCTGTACAATATATACTTATAGCTTATTTATTTTATACATAACAGTTCATACCTCTTAACCCCCAACTCCTACTCCCCCCTTTCCTTCCTTCTCTTTCCACACTGGCAACCTTTTTAGAGATTATCTTCAAAAAGAAGCAAAGGAACGAAACAAAGGGAGAAGGCAATGAGAATGATGCTGAATTCACACTCACTGTGTGACTAGGTTAAGCTACATAACTTCTCTCCACGTTCCTTGAACCTCCAGTCCCATTCCTGAAGCCAGAAGAGAGCTGGGTGGCTTACAGGATCCTCCGCCGGCAACAGAAAAAGTTCACTTTGCAGTTTCCAACAATCTTCTCGTCCTCAGCGCATATCTTCCTGCATTTGCCCCGACCGAGCCAGCACGGCTCACAGGGGGCCACATCACCTGCACCAAGAAAGAGCTGCTGACTTGCCCTTCCTGAGGACTCTCTAGGAATGGGGGAAGGCCCCAAGGCATAGAAGAAGGGAGGGCTTGTGCTTATGACTATAAAGAGTGTTTTCAAGAAAACCTGGCCTGGCCTTTCTCCAAAGACCTCCACTTTTTTCAGAATAGAGTTGGGGAGTTTAATGTTTAAGCAAGAGGAAGATGCAGTCCCTTTATCTATGAGTTTAACAACTGCATGGGTCAAAAGTATAAGCATAGTTGGACAATGTCATGTATGTTACAGAACTATAAAAAAATACATACCTGATGCTGCTGCAAAAGTTACAAAATGAAAATGGGAGAGAGATCTTGTGGTTTTGAAAGATCTTTGAGGGTAGAGTTTCAAGACTTAGGTTCAGTTCTGTTTGGACCAGGTAATGGCCATGTGTCCTCACTAAACTGCTTAGTCTCATCTTCTATAAAAATAGTGGTTATGATAGTATCTGCCTCAAAGGGATGTTTTGAAGATCAAATGACATAATGTGCATAAAGTTGTTAAGAGCTTGCCTGGGACATAGTATGCTGTCAGTGATAGAGGCAACCTTAGTCGCTCTCCCCCTCTGAAATTCTGTCTGAACACTTTTAAATGTTGTTTAGAATTACCCAGGAATATTTCTTTCAGTTCTGTTTATAATATGCTTTTTTCCTGTACTGGGTGAGTTTACAAAAAAGATCACTGGGCTATTCATTATGATCAAGTCATCTGCAGGGGTGATGGATTTTCACTGAACCACCCTGACCCCCTTCTTAGACCACTGGTATGCGTTCAAGACACAGTTTACTGGATTTAGGAGCAGAGGCTGTTAAGAGTTGGGTAAGCGTGCTCTCAGAGCAGTGCTAATTGGCTGGTACAAGCTTGGTCCTGTGACCTTGGTTTAGTTAGTACCATGATGTCATGAGAACAGGCATGAAATCCAAAGCACCATGACCAAAATGACAAACCAGTAACAAAGAGGTTTCTCTGTGAAATGGAAAAATCCAGATATGACGCTTAGAACAACAGGAAGAAAAGGTGGAGTTAGTCTGGATATCAGTTGGTCTGGGATATCAGGCAGTTCTATTTCCACAGCTTCGTTGTCTCTGGGAGTTCGAGATACCTGACAGGGCCAGAGTTCCTAAAAGTAAAAAAGGGATTTATCTTACCTGCTGGAAGTGGCTGGGAATACTGGAGTCCTGCCTGGCACCCTAAATTCAAAACAAAGCACATTTTGAATATGAAAACCAATGCAGGGAAATAACACTGGGAAAACTCTTACACAGTGTGGTAAGCTCACAGAGGTTGAATCTTATTCTGTTTTTGAAGGCTGGAACTCCTGGTATCCAATAAGTTTCTTTTTTTTCTTTTTTTTTTAAAGGAATCATAGTTTGCTTTTAGAAAACGCTATTGCTAGTTCAAGAATTGCCATGAGAAGTGCCTTGGGGAGCTAACTGTGGCTCCCCTTCAGGGTGGTGCATGGAAGAGTCATCAAGCTTTATAACCTGCCCCATCAAAATCCCACCTACTCTCGTTTACCTGACGGAAATTGAGCCAACATGAAAATAAAGGCCAAGACAAAATAAAGCATCTTCCTGCTCGATGCCATCTCTGCGGGAAGACTCTTCAGAAGGGAGATTTGGGATTCCTTTGAGAGGATGAGAGGCTCCCTTATATTTGAAAGTAATGCGATGTGCTCTTGGTCAGTGAAGTGAATCCATAAAGAAAGTACACTTACATGCTCTGTTTCCCAGGATCAAGGACCGGGGCGATGCCCTTGGCCTCACAGGTCCTTGTGTTGGGGGAATGCCTACTGGGCTGGTAGAAGGGACGCCAGGCCAGGAGCTGAGAGACCCGGGGCAGCACAGTCCTGGTGCAGGGAGTAGGAGGAAGCCCCAGCCCACTCTCCCAGCTCAGCGAGCTCACCTGTCAAGCGAGGACCAGCTCACGGTTGTTGAGAGTGAGCACAGTCACTCTCCTACCTCTTCCGGCTGGTCTGAGGATCTGGTGTGATGATGACAAGAATGTGTTGAACACGTGGAATGCTCCCAGGAGCCCTGGTGCCCTGTGAGAGCTCGATAAGCATGGAATGTCACTTCCCTAACTTTCCCAAGGAGAAAGGGAGGGGTAGCAGTCATTTTGCCAAGTTATTTCTGAGTCCTTGATAATAAGCCCACTGAGAAGACCAAAGTCAAAACTACCACATCTCTTTAATTCATTAAGAACACGGGTATTGGGACTTCCTTGGTGGTCCAGTGGTTAGCACGCCTTGCTTCCACTGCAGGGAATCTGGGTTCTATCCCTGGTTGGGGAACTAAGATACCACAAGCCTCAAGGTTTGGACAAAAAAATAAGTACTGCTACAAAAATGGATGAAATAACCTAGGGAGCTAATAGACCAAACACACACACGCACAAAACCATGGGTATTAAAAGTTATATCCATATCAGGCTTCCCTGGTGGCTCAGTGGTATAGAATTTGCCTGCCAATGGAGGAGACATGGATTCAATCCCCGGTCTAGGAAGATCCCACACTCCCCAGAGCAACCCAGCCCATTAGCCACAATTTCTGAGCTTATGCTCTAGAGTCCGTGCTCCACGCAGGAGAAGCCCGTGCTCCACGCAGGAGAAGCTACTGCACCGAGGCGCCCCGCTCTGCAGTTAGAGTAGCCCCCACTTGCCACAACTAGAGAAAGCCCGCATGCAGCAATAAAGACCCAGTGCAACCAAAAAACAAGTAAATAAATTTAAAAAATCAACGAGATGACAAGATAATAGATAAGATAAATGAAACTGTGTATCACCGAAAATATCCGGAAGTTTGTCTTTCCTTGGGGGCTTCAGTCTGCTTAGGTGAGGTTGGAAGGAAATAGGAAAAAACACATTGTTTTGGTCGATCATTCCTAACTAGATATGCATAAAGAAATATCTAACAAAAATATGCTGACAAAGGCCGACGTTAGATAGGATATTCCCCAGTTGCTGTTTAAAATACAGGTTTTAGTTTGGAAAAATTTTAGATTTCCTGGAAAGTTGCAAAGACAGTATAGAGTGTGACCACCTACCCACTACCCCCAGCACCTCCGATGTCAACGTCCATGTTGAAAGTTACTCATGTTAATAACCGTGGTTCACTTGTCAAAACAGAGAAAGTCACAGCAGGACATGACTACATGGTAAACGCCAGGATTCCAGTTTCTCTGATGTTTTCTCCTGAAGGGGACTGGGTTTGGGGTTTGGAGAAGGAGAACAAAGGGTGGTGTGTCCTTCCCAACCCATTCATCACATCAGGGTTACATAATGCGAATGTGACAGACCTCTCCCGAGGTGACCTTGACCACCTGCCAGGCTGTCTCACGTGATTGTTCTTCTCCTTCCACAGTCTCTTCTTTGAAAGCAACTCACTTTCCTTTAAACTGAAATAATTAAGCTCCAGCTCCTGGATCGGGAGTATCCACAAGTACCGATTAGAATTCTTCTGCTCTGAAACATGTCTGTTTTCTTGAATGTATTTATATGTTCAGTCACTTATTGATATCAGCAGAACATGAAGAAGTGAACTGGTGAACTTATCCAGATCACATATGAAAACCACCTTTGCATAACATAGCTTTTGGGGCGTTTGTGGTTGGCTTGATGTTGATTTAATTAATTTTTATGGGAGTATAGTTGCTCTACAATGTTCTGTTAGTTTCAGCTGTGCAGCAGAGTGAATCAGTCATATGTATGCATATATCCCCTCTTTGGGGGAGGTTTATGATTGTTTCAACAAATACTTCTAAGGTATCTTGACATTAGCAGTCATCATAGCAGTGGGGGGCGATGTGGATGAAAGCATAGCCCCCTCATTCCACGTTGTCCTAAAGAGAGGCATCCTGCTCCCTCTCTCCCAAGGGGGAGGGTTAAGATGGACAGTTCAGGTCTTCCTCTCCACCCAAGTGTCCATGGGCTACCTTGAGAGGAGCACAGGCACATCTTTGCTTCTGCCACGCCTCACCAATCAAGAGGTTGTTGGGCTGGAGAAATTTATAAATGTGGGTGCTTGCTGCTCCTGCCTCGTGGTCACTGTGCTGATCCCTCAAGACCTGCAAGTCATGAGGACGTCTCTCTTTCTCTTTGCTGTCTTCTTCTTTCTGGCCCCAGGTAAAACGAGCACTTTGGCAGGGAAGGTTATCGGAGGTGGAGGCCCGGAGAGAGGATCTGTCTCAGTGAGCTCCCGGGCACAGTCAGCTCTAGAATGCTGTGACCGCCCTCGGCCCAGGAGCCCTGCAAAGGGGACCAGAGGCTATTTTCCTCTAATGCCTCTGCTGCAAATCCTTTGCATTTGTTGTTGTCTAGGATGGGCTGTCACAGGTTTGAGACATTGCGATATGCCAGGAAAGATACTTTTGGTCCTCCCCAGTCTTACGCTCACTAGCAAAAACTTGGGAAAAAAATTAAAAGCAAGGTTAGCCATTGATGGATCTCTTAAAAAATAGTTGTGATAGAGATTAAGACCGGGAGGGAAGAGAGACAGAGGAAGGAAGAAATGGATGAGAAAAGGGGGTGGAGCTTGGAGACACTGTGTATCACGCTGGTCGTGGTGTTAGCGCTTAAAACAGGAAAGCTTAAACTGCTGTTCCTTAATCACAGGCTGTAATGCTGGATGCTGAGGCGAAGCCGTCATCTAATGAAATGCACTTCTCTCTCCAGTGCCAGAGCCTTTAAGAGAGACTCCGTCTTACCTCTCATTTAGTGATATTCATAGCAACCTCTTTGGCTTGGAAGGCCAAGCCAGATACATGTTACATACACGTTTACATAATTCAATACATGAATACATGTTACATGTATTTCACAGCTGTAGAAGTTAAACTTTAAATAGGTTGAGCAGCTCCTCAAAGTCCTGCAGAGAAGCAGGAGGGAAGCCAGGACATGAAGCTGGGTCTGTCTCACCCCAGGGAGGGGAAAGGTCCTTTCCCAATCAGAACCCCCAGCATCGACCCCAGGACCTCCAAGGGCTCCATTTGGATCCCACCCAAAAGTATAATACAAGGCTAGGCTTGTCCCACATCCCGGAGAGCTGATCGAAGGGCTTTCTAGAACAGACAGTGAGTCTGAGTTTGTACCAAATACCAGTGATTCCCCTGACATGATGCTCAGAAGTCCCATGGCAGCTGTGCATGTCTCTCGTCCGCTCTGCAGTCCCCCTGTGTGAGCGGATTCTAGGACAAGTACACATGTGGGGATCTAGCACCTAAACTGTTCCTTCCACTGGCTTTGGTGGACACGCTGGAAACTGACCAAGGCACCCTTTCTAGATCACTCATACTTAATAAACACAAGATGATATACTATAAAGTTATCTAATGTAACTAAATGAAACTGACCTATCCATGAGCCGTGCATGCACACACAGGCAGGCACGGGGTTATGTCACCCTCTAGATGGTGTCTGTGATGATCCAGAAGAAGCCCTGTAGGCACGAGGGCGTGTGCTCATTCCAGAGGCGTTCTCTTTCTGGGCCATCGCTGTGAACTGGCCCTAATACAAGGACTCTTGTCAGAGTGAGGTCCAGCGCCCCTGGCCTGAGACAGCCCTCTACTGTTAGGATGGCAGGAGGAGTGTAGTTTCCTGGGGGTGGGAGCCAGCGTTCACTGAGCTTTGAAATACTGGGGTATTTAAACTTATAAACTTACATGCTGATGCTCATATGATTAGCACGCATGCTGACACCAATCCATGTGGTTTTAATTTTATAGGTATGTGAACTGGGTGCCTTTATAAGTTGACATGAATTGCAATTTGTGTACATCTGACACTTTCATTACATACACCCAAATTGTGCAACTCTAAAATGTTGATACTGCTAAGATGCACTGCCTGGGGAATTCTCTGGCAGGCCAGTGGTTAAGACTCTGTGCTTCCACTGCAGGGTCACGGGTTTGATCCCTGGTTGGGGAACTAAGATCTCGCATGGGATGGCATGGCCAAAAAAATAAAAAATAAGCAAAACAAAATGTTAAAAAAAGAAAAGATCCACTGCCTGTCTTTAAGTTGAAACTGGCTACTCCAGTGATTGCTCTTCATCGAGTACTAAGGCCAGAACTGGCCTCCAGTGCAGAGCAGCAGAAGGAAAGTCTGGGAGAACCACTCCCAACAGAGTCCACCTTCCTGGCCTTGAACACTTTTGATGGAATGTGGCGAGAAAATGAGACTGAGCCTCTTAAAGCAATCTCTCAACTTCTGTCCACTACAGTAAACATTTTGCTTTCTATGCACTTACTTCTTTTCAATGCAGTCCTGGGACATCTCCCCAGCCTCGAGTCTTGCTCCACCCTCACCAAATAGCACTTCGAGAGTGTGTTGGGGAAGCTTACCAACACAGGTGTTTATAAGAACGAGTTGATGATGTCCCAACAGATTTTGATAAAAGAACATTAGCTTCTGTTTCCCAAAGTTCCCCCCCCCCCCCCAACCCAACCTAATCCAACATGCTGGAAGACAGATCTGTCCTTCCTGGGCTTTCATCCTGTGTGACAAAACGACGGGAAAGTCAAATGGGAAGCACTCCGCCACTGCCATCTCACTTACTGAGATGAGGCACTGTAACAGCTCATAAAGAAATCCTCATTGGTTAATTAAATGACTGTACCTGGTAAGTAGGCATCTGTGAGAGAAGAATTAATCCAGGTGGCTCTTTCTTCCTTGTGTAGCCAGGAGTGGATTTTTTGACGAGAAGTGCTTCAAGCTTAAAGGGAAATGCATCGAGTCTTGTCAGATAAATGAAGAACTCGTAGGTTTCTGCCAGAAGTCTCTGAAATGCTGTGTGGCACTCCAACCGTGTGGGATAAGTAAGGAAGGCAGTTAAGATCCCAGAGCAACACGGATGACCCAGCTCCATCTTGCTTTTACACTGGCTTCCAGTAAGAAGACACTTTAATAAAAATAAATGGCTGTCTTTGATCCCTTTGTCAAGTGCTTCACTTAAAAGGGGAATATGAGGAACTAACCTTGATAGTTCCCGACTCTTGGCTTAATTTTCTGTAGTTTTTTGATAAGGGGCTTGTCCCTAAGCCGCCTGATATTTCTTTCTAAAAGGAGACTAGAAGTTATTGTAATCAACAAACCTCTAGTTTGCTCTCAGGCCGTCGTCAACCTCTACCAACCTACTGAGACAGATAGATGACAGATAGATGATGGGTAGTTAGAGAAATGAACACATATCTAGATGGATAATTATATTAATGATATATGAATAGGCAATCAATTTATCAAGGACTATCCTGTGTTACACACCTGTCTAAATTTATCATCTTGACTCCTTGCCTTTAATTGTAGTTGGAGACAGTTCCTATGGACTTGTTCCTTATCTATAAGTCTGGAATCGAATTTGCTGATGGGCACAGAGATTGTCAATATCTCTATAATTGCTAGTAGCTCCAGTGACCAGGATTCTGGCCCCACATTGACTTTCTACTATTTTCCTAGGAACTGGCTAACCTCCAGATCATCTTCTGACTCTAGACTCTCATGTTATCTAGTTCAGTCCTTATCTGAACTAGGTAATAGGAGAGCTAAGGATCATGACAGGTAAGGACTCCCTGTCATGTTCCCTAGGCTTAAGATCCAACCTGGGCTCCCTGCTGGGTCAGAAATCTTGCCTTACCTTCCTTTTAATTCCTCAAGGTCAATGTGCTTAATTCTATTGGAACCAATGTCTCTTTTAATGACTTCTTTCTGTTTCGAGACAATTGTGGAGTCACACATGACTATAAACAAATAACACAGGAACATCTTCAGCAGGTAGGGCTACACAAAAAGTTCTTAGACTTGCTAAAAAACCAAGATCCATAAAAAGAAAATACATGCGATCTAGCAAAATTTGCTCTGCAAAATATCCTGTTAAGATTTTGAAAAAATGAACTGTGGATTGGGGATAAGTGTCTGAAAACCATATATCCAAACAAATAACTAATATCAAGAATATATCAAAGACTCTCAAAACTCATTAGTAAAAACAAACAAAAAGCAACCCAATTAGAAAATAAACATGTGACAGATATTTTGCTGACAGATGTTAAATATCATTAACATTTAGAGAGTTGCAAATTAAAATAACAATGAACCATTAATATACTCTTACCAGAATGGCACACACACACACACACACAGACACACACAAAAATTGGTGACCACTATTTCTAGACAATCCTGGCTAGACTATGGACAAGCTAGATCACTCTTATTTTGTTGATAGAAATGTGGAATGGTGCAGGCATTCTGGAAAAGAGTTTGGTATCCTCTTTAAAAACTTACACTTCTGGCACCCAAAGGATGCAGCAGTTGTACCCTGCTGCATTTGTCTCAGACTATAAGAACTTGTGTGAGGTTTTATGTTAATCTGACTGGGAGTTGGGCTGAATTTACTCTTTATTGCAGCTGTAGGTGTCAGAAGTTTCAGCTTCCTCTGACATCCTTGTTTTTGTCTTCCCTGGTGTTTTTGGTTTCCCTGGAAACAACTCCTTTTTATTTTTTTTTTAACTTTTTATTTTGTACTTCAATATAGCTGATTGGAGGAGGGCATGGCAACCCACTCCAGTAAAAGAGCTTCCCTGGTGGCTCAGTGGTAAAGAATCTGCCTGCAGTGTAGGAGACCCAGGTTGGATCCCTGGGTCAGGAAGAGCCCCTGGAGGAGGGCATGGCAACCCACTCAGGTATTCTTGCCTGGAGAATCCCATGGACAGAGGAGCCTGACTAGCTATGGTCCATAGGGTTGCAAAGAGTCAGACATGACTGAAGCAACTTAGCACTCATAGCTGATTAACAATGCTGTGATAGTTTCAAGTGAACAGCGAAGGGATTAAGCCAACCTCTTTGTGACCCCGTGGACTGTAGCCCACCAGGCTCCTCTGTCCATGGGATATTCCAGGCAAGAATACTGGAATGAGTTGCCATGTCCTCCTTCAAGGGGTCTTTCTAACCCAGGAATTGAACCCACGTCTCCTGCATTGGTAGGCAGATTCTTTACCACTGAGCCACCTGGGAA
This sequence comes from Neotragus pygmaeus, assembly GCA_006410875.1. Classification (NCBI taxonomy): domain Eukaryota; kingdom Metazoa; phylum Chordata; class Mammalia; order Artiodactyla; family Bovidae; genus Neotragus; species Neotragus pygmaeus. The sequence goes on along the minus strand of SJYV01040586.1, from coordinate 3,283 downwards.
GCCCATACATGTATCCATTCTTTCCCATCTCCCCTCCCATCCAAGCTGCCATATGACGTCGAGCAGAATTCCCTGTTCTACACAGGTCCTTTTTTGTTACCCGTTTTAAATGGAGCAGTTTGTGCATGTCCATCGCAAACTTCCCCTGGCAACCGTAAGTTCATTCTCTAAGTCTGTGAGTCTGTTTCTCTTTCGTACATAAGTTCATTGGTATCTTGTCTTTTTAGATTCTGCATATAAGGGATGTCATCTGATGTTTCTACTTCCCTGTCTGACTCACTCCACTCACACAAGTCCTTTTTAAATAGTTTGTATATGCAGCTTTTGTATCTGTGACCTGTTGTTCCTACACTGGAGCCCTGTGGATATGGGGAAGGGAAGCAGTTTATAATCTTACAGTTAAAGCCCAGTCCTCTCCTGCCCTGTGTCTCTGCAGAGCCACCTTCACAAGTATTTCTCAGTCTATCCTCCCCCCTCTTCCCCACACCGAGGTGAGGCAGGTAGGCTGGTGAGGCGAGCCCCTTCTTCAGGATGGGTTGTGGCTCTAATGATGCTCTCCCTGGGGAGTGAGTTCTTGTAGCGAATTCTCTGGACATATTTCACACTATTACTCTTCCTTTCTTCCTGCCAGAGTCAATGGGGGTGTATTTTTGGTTTTTCCACTGGGATAACTTGGTGGATTTCCTGGAGTTAAAACCCAGGAGGAGGGGGCTGGATCTTGGCCTGGGGCATTCAGGACTTTCCACCTCTCCTGCTTGTCAGACTCTCCCAGCTTGTCAGACCTTGAATTTAGGCTGTCTTTTCCCTGAGGCTCATCATCAAAGATCACTAGGCCTATGCTTTTGACTGGAGAAGGAAATGGCAACCTGCTCCAGTATTCTTGCCTAGAGAATCCCGTGGACAGAGGAGCCTGGTGGGCTGCTGTCCGTGGGGTCACACAGAATCATGCCTGCTGCTAAGTCGCTTCAGTCATGTCCGACTCTCTGCGACCCCATAGACGGCAGCCCACCAGGCTCCCCCATCCTTGGGATTCTCCAGGTAAGAACATTGGAGTGGGTTGCCATTTCCTTCTCCAATGCATGAAAGTGAATAGTGAAAGTGAAGTTGCTCAGTCGTGTCCGACTCTTCGCGACCCCATGGACTGCAGCCTTCCAGGCTCCTCCCTCCATGGGGTTTTCCAGGCAAGTGTACTGAAGTAGGGTGCCATCGCCTTCTCCATGCATGCAAGCTGTTGACGGTCAGGCAGAGTCCATGGATTATACCCATGGATGCTCCATTTTGTCTGCTGCACTGCAGTCCCAGGCTCTTTCGACCCGCCCCCACCTCGCCTCCACAGAGGTCAGGCCCAAAACAGGGTCGCAGATTTGCCCAGTCCTGCTGCCCCTCCTTTAGCCTCGGCAGGCACGTGCTGTGTCAGCGTCTTTCTCTCCTGATCCCTTTCACCTGCTCCTTGGAGATGCCCGTGGTCCTCATCCCACAGGTTTTCTGTCCCCGAAATGTGCTGAGCTCTCTCCGGTCTTCACACCATCCTTTTCTTTCACATTATGTGCTTATCGATCTCTGTGTTTGTTTCAGTGTGGTCCTGGGAATGGCAGACTGCGTCCCCATTTGCCTCTGCTATAATGTCAGCAAGAAGCCCCAGGCTGCAGTTTACCTGGGGCAATTTAATGCCAGTTGAACTGAAACAGAACTGCAAGTCCTTTCATCTGAATCAAAGAATATCTTAAAGAGATCATCTAGATCCAATTCTTGTTTCAGATGGGGAAACAAGTGGAGGCCCAAACAGCTCCTCATCGAGGGTCTTTCCCGCTCCCCATCCTGAGCACTGTGGCTGTCCCTAGCACCTGCCTCCATGCTGCGTGAGTGCTCACCAGTAAATGCTGCTTTTTAAAATTCTTCTGGCCATGTTGCATGTGAGATCTTAGTTCCTGGACCAGGGATCAGACCTGCATCTCCTGCACTGAAAGCATAGAGTTTTAATGACTAGACCACCAAGGAGGTCCCAATAAATGCTGTTTTTGATTACAGCATACAGTCTACAGCATCGCTCTGCCGTAACCACAGCTGTTCCTCTCCTGCCCTGTGGTGACTCCTGCAGACTCAACTCTGTCTCTCCAGCGACCAAGGAACCATGAGGATCCTTGTCCTGCTCTCAACCACTTTTCTTCTGCTCTCCCAAGGTTCTCCGAGTGAAAAGAGACTCTCAGCTAGAAACCCAGGGAACTGCAGAGGACAGGGGGTGAAGAAAAAGCTTGACTAAGAATAAACATCCTGCAGGGGCTGCAATCTTCTTCCATCAGTCTTTAATCTCAGCCCTGATTGAGACCAGGAGTAATCTGCAGTGAAAGGCTGGGCTGGTGTACACCTCCCGGCAGCAAGCTTCATGACTCAGAAATGCAGGGACTTTAAATGTCACTGGGGGATTCACTAACTGTCCTGACTGCATGGCAGGACAGTTGCAGTTATTCACTTGGGATTTTGTGGAAAGAGATGCCTGCCTCTCCCCTTCCCATCGATGGCCCTCATTTGCTCCTGAAAACCTTTGATCTGCACAGAAAGGGACCCCACTCACACTCCTAAAATTTTCCTATCAAGTCAGAGGGTTAGGATGAAGAGAAATGCTGTGATTTCGGGAGGCAGAACAGAAACGTATGGATAACACAAATAGCAGGTGCCTCTGGACACTGCTGAGGAAGTTTCTAGGTTACACTGAGACGTTGGGAATCTCCTGACCCCTGTGGTAATCTGTGTACCCAGAGGCAAACCGTTAGCTTCGGCAGGGACTCTAATTCCCGCCTCCTAAAGGCTGAGCCAAATGCTGTACAGCACAGTGAGGGCAAGTCAGGTCCTCCGAGCCTCAAGTCCAGCTGTGCTGGGACGACGCCGATTGTTTGACTCAGAGAAACTCCCTTATCTTCTCCAAACCACTTGGTGGATTTCCAAAGCTCCACAGGGTACCCAACCTTGTCCCCATCTAGAGTGAGTTCCTGCAGTAACTCACGTGGGTTATTTCTCTATCCTGGAGGATTCATGTTTAGCTTACCTCTTCCTTCCTTGTTCGTTCTTTCTGGGCTGTTTCCCATGGACATCTCTTTGAAGTCCTGCTATCAGCATATTCTAGGCCTGTCAAAGTATGGTGGTAATTTATTTATCAAAAACCAGCTTCCCTTTGACCTGTGATCACAAGACGAAGAAACTGTTGCCACAGAAACCTGGGTCTGGGGTCCCTCCAGGACCAGGGGATGTTCACGTTGCGCTGGTCACCATTGCCTGAGTTTGGCTA
>SJYV01040584.1:6499-20470 GCA_006410875.1 Neotragus pygmaeus | reverse complement strand
ATTTTCCATATTTTTCATCATAATGAAATACCTTAAACCTTGACAACACTACAGGACTCATGAAAATCACCAGTAGTGATTCTGGAAGTGATCCCAAGAAGTAGAGGAAAAATCATGACATTACAAGAGATGTGTATAAGAGACAGGGGGAAAGTGAAAGTCTCAGTCATAGATACTTAAGTAAGTTTGGTATTTTCTCCGGTTGTCATTAGATTGGCCTTTTTCTTCTATTACAATAATTTTCCTAGGAGAAAGCTACAGTGCTTCATTACTTATCAAACTTTCTATAAAATTACCTCATCCAAGATTCTAGTAATAAGAGTCNGCAGACCGGGTCAAGCTGTCCTGTAAGTTGACCTCATTCTTGCCCTTCTGCTCTAAAGAAATATGAACCTAATTCAGACCATACAGCATTTGTGCTGGTAATCATTTCTAATGAAGTGTGGTTACAAGATGTTGCAGAAATATATATATCCTTCCACCCTGGTAATACATCTTTTTTCCATAGAGCAAACAGTGCCCTATTTAACAAGAATGACCACATTCATCTTGATCTGCCTTGGGTGCTAAACTTTGCATGGTTGCTGAACTGCTTCCCTAAACAAAAAGCAGTAGAATGCTAAAATATTTTGGAATATGGACAAATAAAATATTTCTACTTATATAAGTTTTGAATGTCAAGACTTTTCTTAAAAAAAAAATTCAGATGAGCATGTGATTTTAATATTAATTGACTAATATTTGAAGAACAAATGCTTCTGTTATATTTTGTTTAATCTGATTTTAAAGGCACTTAAATATTACTGACACCAATAGAGAAGGGTAAAGGTATAATAAAACTGCTATAATGCTTCTTCAAAATTTAGCTTACAAGTATTACAATTGATTCTTTCTATGCAAAACAAAAAGAATGCAGCAAGGCAGATGGTAAATTCAATCTAATTCCATGGTAAAGAAAGATGGCTGGCTACCTACTCAATACCAATTATATTCCACTTCCTTAGTCACATACAACCAATTTTACTTCATCTATCTATGTGTCTGTTAAAAAATTATATTTTGCAGCCTCCTCTGCTTGTATTAGTGAATGAAACATAAGTCAAAGGCATTGGGGGTATGATATAGGTAATAAGTTCCTTATTTTCCATTTTGTTCTATTTGATCTTGCTCTTTTGATACTAGAAATAGTGGTTGAGACTTCAGTAAGCATCTTGCGACAGCTTGGTGATTTCAGGTAGGGAAGTCATACACTACGGATGCCTGAGCAGAAAGACAGAAGAACTGCCATAGACTGACTTCCTTTTGTTTTCTTTATGAGAAAAAAAAAAAAAAAAAACTTGTGTAATCATGGAATTAACAGTCATCCTGCTTAGCATCAGAACTTAATTTCTGTATTATATGACTTCAAATTTTGAGACAGGGAAGTTTCTCTTGGAATTAGTGGCATTGCTCTTTTGGCATTCAGTTATCTCACAATTGTCCAGGCCCATCATAAATAGAGAAACCATGTTGCCCTGAAGGAGAGTGACCTTCGCATGCTCTGCCCCAGGGAGCACTCACTCCCTACCTTCCCCCTGCAGATAATTATAAATTAATAATCCATATGATTGTACAGTAATTCCTCAGCTGTGGTTGAGTTTACATGATATAATTGAATCTCAGAAAGGCTAATGCTGTAAGATAATTCACAATATCTCTCATGCACAGGAAAATTGTGGACTAAATGAAAATTTTGGCTGAGAAAGGCAATATCTACTTTCATTGAAGTGGATATTAGTAATTGCACCAAAGATCAAATATTAGGAGGGACAGCTGGACAAAGCAAATTGGAAGTTTTTCTTCCAACTTAATTATTCTGTTTCTTGCAGATAGTGTTTGTATTGTCTATCTTAATTAGTAAGCACTTGAGGGCGGAGTTATATATGTTGTAGTGCTTCTGTAATTAGATGTCTTTGGGATAATTATTTTTTATGAAATTATTTTTTACATATTTGGTAAAAGGGAATATTAGAAAATATGTAGCTTCAAAAATAGTCTAGAATTTCAGACAAAGTGACAGTGGCAACAGTTTATGAATATTCCTAAATCATCCCATAAAAATAACAAAAATACCCAAAATTGTTTATAAAATTGTAAAAAAAAAAAAAGTATTATAGTCAACTTAGGTAATAAAAATAAGTGCACAGTAACTCCATGAGCCTCAAAGTGCATGCAGAGGAGTCCAAATCACTGACAGTAACACTACCAGGAAAATAATGAAAACGAGAATCTGATGACCTAACCATAAACTTTAGAAAATTGCCATATTTTATGAGAAATATTGTAAAACAACTACTGAAAGAAAAGTATTTTAATAGAATGAAAAATATACACTTGAATAAGAAAAGTCAGCACCAAAAGTATGTCATTCCTTCCTAAGTTAACTTAATGCAAAACCCATAAAAATTCCAGTTTTTTAAAAATGGTGGATATACTGTTTATTTTATTTTTTAATATAAATTTATTTATTTTAATTGGGGGTTAATTACTTTATAATATTATATTGGTTTTGCCCTACATCAACATGAATCCACCACAGGTATAGACGGGTTCACCATCCTGAACTCCTCCTTCCCTATACCATCCCTCTGGGTCATCTCATTACACCAGCCCCAAGCATCCAGTATCATGCATCGAACCTGGACTGGTGATTTGTTTCATATATGATATACATGTTTCAATGCCCTTCTCCCAAATCATCCCACCCTCACCCTCTCCCACAGAATCCAAAAGACCCTGTGAGACAACAGAAGAGACACAGATGTATAGAACAGTCTTCTGGTTTTTATTTTTAGTATTTGTATGCTTATTTTATCAAGTCAGACAAATTCATTATAACAATCAGCTTGAAAAACAAGCCAGCAAGCATAGCCAGGAAAAAACTTGAAAGGGAGCATTAATGCGAGGGCGCTATCTTACCATACATGCAAACACATTTAAAACCTCCACAATTAAAAAGAATATGATGTTGGTGAATAAAATAAACAAGAGTACCAACAGAGAAAAAAATTATAGACAAACCAAATTTTATACAAGTGTAATATACATTGAAGTTAGCTAATTTAATTTGCAAGAAAAATAATCTTTTAACATACTCTATAGGTATAATTGGCTTATTATAGGAAAATATATAATTGGATAAATTTCTTAAAATTTACACAAAATTAATTCCAAATTAAACAGAGATTTAAATCCAAATATACAAAATATTCATGTAATAAGAGATATATAGGGAATAAGATATATATAGGAATAAGAGGGGGATACATTTTTCCTACTGATGATTCAAAATCTAACTGCAACAAAAGAAAGATTGATAATTGTGTACAAATGTACGCAATTTTGGATAGCTAAGAACACCATAAGGAAATCTTATTTGTTATTGATATTAGAGATCAATGGTAAGTATTAAAAATGGAGCTAAAATCCTTGAAAACTTAATGCAGTTAAGAAATATGAAGAGCTTCAGAAAAAGAAATAGAAATAGTCTTAACTTCACCATTGGAAAAGACCCTGATGCTGGGAAAGATAGATGGCAGGAGAAGAAGGGCATTACACAGCATAGGATTGTTGGATGGCATCACTGACTCAATGGACATGAGTTTGAACAAACCTCAGGAGACACTGAAAGACAGGGAAGCTTGGTGTGCTACAGCTAATGAGGTTATAATGAGTCGGACATGACTTAGTGACTGAGTAATAACATCCTTAGTAATATACATGCAAAAAGAAACTATACTTAGGAGAACGTTTTCCATTTTACAGATAAGTAAAATCCAGAAATTTGACCACACAGTTTGCTGTTGACACATTAGGTAAACAAGCTGTTTTATGCATTGTTACAGAGAATGTAAAATATTTCAACCAGACGGAGGATTTAGCAACATGTAGTAACATCATATATGCATGTGCCTTCTGATTATGCAATCTCACTTCTAATAATTTATCCCAATGATATAGTAGAAAAAATATAAAAACACAAATTTACAATGTATAAGGGAAAATGAATAGAAAGGAAAACCAATGGGTGATTAATTATATCAATATACACCGTGGAATATCCACATAATGTCATATTATGCAGCTCAAAAAATAAAGAAAGAAAGAAAAAATAAAAAAGTGAAGACTGTCTCTGAATGTTTCCATGGAAGTATTTCAGGTACTATTTTTCTAAACATAAATCTAGAAAGAGAAAAGTGATAGGTTTCCATTTATCTATAAAAATACAAAGTTAAAATTTTTATTTATTATTATTATTATTTTTTACTTTATTTTACTTTACAATACTCTATTGGCTTTGCCATACATCAACATGAATCCACCACACGTGTACACGAGCTCCAAATCCTGAAGTTCATTTTGTCTTTGGTATACATTAGCTGTATTTTCAAACGGTTTCTTCTGCTTTAAATTATTTGAAGTGAAGTTGCTCAGTCGTGTCCAACTCTTTGCAACCCCATGGACTTTAGCCTACTGGGGTCCTCCATCCATAAGATTTTCCAGGCAAGAATATTGGAGTGGGTTGCCATTTAAAATCCAATCAATTAAACAAGATTTATTTAAAGAAGTATATACTTGCCCTAGCCAAGCTAGCATGATTACTCTGTCCTTCCTCCTATTTGGAAGTTTGCACAAGGTTCTTAGCTTCATTCATCATGGGGCAGACAAAATGAAAGCCATAATCACAGAAAACTAGCCCAAATGATCAAATAGATCACAACTTGTGTAACTCAACAAAACTATGAGCCATGCCCCACAGGGTCACCCAAAATGGGTAGGTCATGGTGGAGATTTCTGGCAAATAATGGTTCACTGGAGAAGGGCATGGAAAACCACTTTAGTATTCTTGCCTTGAGAACCCCTTGAACCGTGTGAAAAGGTAATAAGTTATGACAATGAAAGATGAGCTTCCCCAGGTCAGAGGAAGAGCAAAGAAATAGCACCAGAAAGAAGAGACTGAGCCAAAGCAGAAATGACGTCCACTTGCGGATGTGTCTGGTGGTGAAAGCAAAGTCCGATGCTGTAAAAAGCAATACTGCATAGGAACCTGGAATATTAGGTCCATGAATCAAGGTAGATTGGAAGTGGTCAAACAGCAGATGGCAAGCTGAACATTGACATTTTAGCAATCAGTGAACTAAAGTAGATGGGTATGGGTATCTACTACTGTGGGCAAGAATCCTTCAGAAGAAATGGAGTAGCCCACATGGTCAACAAAAGATTCTGAAATGCAGTACTTGGGTGCAATCTCAAAAATGACGTGATGACGTCAGTTTGTTTCCAAGGCAAACCTTTCAACACCACAGTAATCCAAGTCTATGTCCAATCACTCAAGCTGAAGAAGTTGAAGTTGAATGGTTCTATGAAGACCTACAAGGCCTTCCAGAGCTTACGAAAAGGAAAAAAAAAAAAAAAAGGCCTTTTCATCATAGGGGACTAGAATGCAAAAGTAGGAAGTAAAGTGATACCTGGAGTAACAGGTATATTTGGCCTTGAACTATAAAATAAAGCAGGAAAAATGCTAACAAGAGTTTTTCCGAGATAATGCATTGGTCATAGCAAACATCCTCTTCCAACACAGGAGATGACTCTACAAATGGACATCACCAGATGGTCAATACCAAAATCAGATTAATTATATTCTTTGCAGCCAAAGATGGAGAATATCTATACAGTCAGCAAAACAAGACTGGGAGAAGACCATGGCTCAGATCATAAGCTCCTTATTGAAAAATAAGAATTTTACTATAAAAATTTTCTACAGTTTAGTTTTCTAATAGTGTAAATGCAAGCAAATATACAAAATTATATATATATATATATATATATATATATGCATACATTTTATACGTTTGTATGTATTGCATTGGTATATAACTATAGAAAAAGCTATTGTTAAAACTCACTCTATTTTTTATTCTGTTATAAAATGTGATTATTTGAAAAGTTTTTTTTTTTTTTTTTAACAATTGTATCACATTTAAGAACAGGGCTTACCTGGTGGCTCAGATGGTAAAGTATCTGTCTGTAATGCAGGAGACCTGAGTTCAATCCCTGGTTGGGAAGATCTCCTGGAGAAGGGAGCAGCTACCCATTCCAGTATTCCTGCCTGGAGAATGCCAGAGGTACTAGGCTCCATAGTGTCACAAAGAATCAGACATGACTGAGCGACTTTCACTTCATTTCACTTCTAAGAACAGTTGGTCTTTGTATTGTAATAATAGTGATAATGCTTATTATGCACTTGGCAATTTTCTAAGTTCTTTGTACATATTAGCTGACATAATACACTAGCCCTGTGTGATAAGGTCCGTTATCATTATCCTCATAATTACAGAAAAGAAACAGAAGCACAGAAAAGTTCAGTAATTTTCCTAGTTGTCACCACACAAATACATCATCGAAAGTGTATTCAAACAGGTTCTCTGAGAGACATTTTTGGTCCCTAAACACCATGCATAATACGTATTATTATTGATCATGTCTATATCTGATATTTTTGAGGAATAAGTTAAGAATTTTAAGAATTTACAAATGGGAAGATAAAGGGTTCAAGAAATGATCTAGGGCTGGAGACCTCTATCTACTCCAGTTTCCCAAGCATTAAAGTATTCCCACAGTTTTAAGAGACTGGAAGAATGGAGAGATTCCAAGTTTGGGGCTCATGGGGGAAAAAAATAAGAGAGGAATTAGCAATTATGGTATGCTTAATATGCACTGAGATTTCTTGCATATTTAAAACTTTCTTTAAAACGTGATACAAAAGATTCTTGAAATATATAAGTTTCAATGGTGGTGGTCCAATTATATATGGATTATTTCATATCAACTTAGAAAAGTTTGGGGAGATTTATGACAGTTTGAAAAAAAAATCACAGGTAAATGACATAGCCTAAAAATTAAAAAGAAAAAATTTAGATATATCATGAATTTCATAAAACATATGTAGATAAACATATGCAAATTCTATTGTTTTTATAATTTTTTACATAAAATGCATACAGAAATCTAGTATAAAAATGTTAATTTATTAAAGCTTACACATAAACACAGACTGTACAGGGTGCCATTCAAAGTTAAGAGAAATTTAAGTGGAAAAATGCAGTATTAAATTATAACTACATGAAAATAACTGCAGTAAATACTATACTACCATAATAATTTTGTGACCATCTCCTTTTGCCATTGCAATGAGCCTATATTTTTACCACCATTCAATTGAAACACCCTGTGATGCTAGTGATCTTCATTTGAGCAGCTTGTTTCACCAGTAAATTGCCTAGTGCTCACTATTTTCCATATTTTTCATCATAATGAAATACCTTAAACCTTGACAACACTACAGGACTCATGAAAATCACCAGTAGTGATTCTGGAAGTGATCCCAAGAAGTAGAGGAAAAATCATGACATTACAAGGAAAATTTGAGATTCTTGAGGACTGCTGCTGCAGTTGTCAGTATTACCCAGATTCTAAAACAATAAAAACATATTAAAATAAGAAAAGAAAATCTTTGTGATCAATATTTTCATTAATATAGATTCAAAAATCCTTAACAAAATATTGTGAAATCAAATATAGCATATAAAAATGACAATACATCATAACCAAATGCAAAATTGGTTTATCATGCAAAAATAAATGCGATTCATGATATTAACAGGATAATTAACAGTCATGATTATTTCATTAAATGGGACAATCATTTAACAAAAGTCCACATTCATTCATAATATAAATTCTTAGCAATCCAGAAATATAGAGAACTATCCTCTATCCATTACATGACTCTCCAAAACTCCTACACTATTATTATATATGGTATGAAAGACTGATTATTCTTCCTCTAAAATTGAAGAAGAGAGAGGGTATTTATTCTCATAACTTCTATTCAATATTATACTAACTCTAAACAGTGAAATGAGTCAAGAGAAATGTACTTAAAACATTTGGAGAAATATGATTTAAACTGACTATTCACAGACAGTCTGGTTGTTTACGGGGAAAACTCTAAGGAATCTACAAAAATAGTGGCTAGAATTTAAAAATGTATATGAGATTCAGAATGCAAAGTAATGCAGAAATGCATTTGGATTGTCACCAGCAAATTACTGGAAAATATATTTTAAAATAATATTTATGATAGTGTTAGGTAGTTAGAATAGGAAACAGGAGTCCAAAATGGTTGTGGCTAAAAGACAAGGAAGAGAAAAGCCCGTGAAAATAGAACAAAGGAAAGTCAAAGGAAGATCTGAGAACAGGAGTGAGGACCTCAGGTAGAACAAACAGCACTCCTGGCTAGACCAATTTACACAGGCAGGCCCAGCGGGGAGGAAAAAACATAAAAAGAGGAGCCAAAGGGTCGGGGGTCTCTCCCCCGTGTACGCATGCACTCACACTCTCTCTCTTTCTCTGTCTCTCTCTCTTCTCTTTGCGTCTTTTGGTTCGGCATGCCCTCATGCCTCGAGGATGTATTTTCCTTTATTTTCTAAATAAAATAGAGCTGCAACATGGAGCTGTAACACTGATCTGTCTAAGAGCTATAACACAGTCTGTTCAAGGCCTCAGAGCTATAATACGGTCTGTCCAACACCCAAGAGCTATAACATGGTCTGTCTGAGAGCTAAGATGCGCTGAGGGCTCTAACGTCCGTCACTTCAAATTTTTGTTGAGACAGAACCGAGGAGAATACACTCACCTGAAAATAGTATCCCAAACATGACATTTAGGAATATATTTGCCACAATAAAATATGTACATGATCTGTATGATAAAGAATTCAAAATAATGCTTGAATAAATTAAAGGCCTATAATGTTATGATTGAATTTTAGTCTTTTACTGGGCATGGTCTCTGGGTTGTAACCTTAACAAGCGTTTCTTACCTTTTCTCCCTTCCCCATTTAGGTGCGACAGGATGCCTAGAGAGATCTGGAGTTGGATGGTTACCTTTTTGACACTGTGAGATAAGGCTCTGTTAAAGTAGTTTTCACTGGAAAAGTAGGATTTTGTTATGGAAAATGCTGTTGTTGTCACTCATTAATGTTCCACTCTATTCAATCCCTTGGACTCCATTGTCAATGGAATCCTCCAGGCAAGAATATTAGAATGTGTAGCCTTTCCCTACTGCAGGGGGTCTTCCTGACCCAGAGGTCAAACCCAGGGCCCTGCTGCATTTGCAGATAAATTCTTTACCTTCTGAGCCACCAAAAGCCCATGGAAAAAAGACCCTGTATTTTAAACCCTTCCTTTTTTCTTCTCTTGACAGGTGATAAATTTTTCTTGAATGTGATGGAGACCTGGAGGTAAACCTAACAATAGTGTGACCCCCCCCCACCCCTAGAAGTGTGACTTTCATGAGTTTTTTCCTTTCAAACTAGTTCCAACTCAACCTCCAGCAATTCATCCAAATGACAGTTTAAATGTTCTTATCAGTTTATGGTTCCTGCAGCTTCTACTCTAGGTAAACTGATATCAGCTGTGTTTCTTGGCATTTCACCTGTTTGTCCATATTTCGGGTGGTTTTCCTTGTGACTGAAATTCTCTGATAGGTTCAAGAAAATTCTTGATTCTGAGTTTAACACTGTTTTTAATTGTTGTAAAGTCTGAAGTGATGAGTTCCAAACTCTTGACTTCTTCACTTTTGAAAGTTATTTTTGACTGATTATGAAATTTTATGTTGATAGTTTTTTTTTTTTTCCTCAAGACTTTAAAGATGTTACTGCCTTGTCTTCTTTGCATAATTTGTAAGGAGATGTCTGCTGTAATTATCCTAGCTTCTTTTGAAGGCAGTGTTTTGCCTCCTCTCTGCTTTCACTTTTCTCTCATTATCTTTGATTTTAGGCAGTTTATGATACACCCATTTTGTGCCTGTGTGTGCATGTCCATGTGCTTGGTAAAACTGAAGTAGAAATTGCTAGTCAGTCAGTGTAGGAATCTGAGACCTCAGTCTTATTTACAATAACATTTTGCCCCATTAGCCCAAAGCTATACCCTTTTTTCTGAATTCCTGGAATATGTCCTTGGTCTGATAAATTATCAGCACTCAGATCCAGGGAAGGGCAGTAATTAGCTTCTGTTCCATATGCCTGAGTGAAGAACAACTGGTGATAATCTTTAGCCTATACACCTGTTCCATTATGAAATGACCAGAGGGGCATGAAAAAGGATGGTGATTTAATCCAAGGATAAAGAGAAGCCATAAGGATGTCAAGCTAAACATTTTGAGTTCTAAACTGACTGGTAAGAAGGACATATATATATATATATATATGGCTGATTCATGCTGATGTTTGGCAAAAACCACCAAAATTTTGTAACACATTATCCTTCAATTAAAAAAAATAAATTTAATAAAAAAGAAATGACAGATTTTAAGGACAGGAGGCAACCAAAAATGTACAGATTAATACTGGTGAGGACATAAATTGCTGCAAGTGCCATCATTTTTTGGGATTCCTTTCCCCCTTTCAGTGTCTATACTGAAAACTTTGTACTTTCTTCTCTTTAATAAATCACACTTGCTTGCTACCATGCGATTTTGGGTGTTCATTAAGTTCATTCTTCAGCTCCATGAACAAGGATTCATTTCCCATTTCAGTACTATTAAATCTACTTGTTCCTCTTTCAGTTGCTTGGTTCTTGGAAGTTGTATCAATGGAAAGTATATTTAAACATGGGATTTTTGAAGCATAAATATATTCATAATTTTATTGTAATGAGATTGATTTCTAGAAATGCAATCACATAACTACAGTAATTTATCATTGTTGTCCTCCTACAAGTTTGAAAATATTGGCTGTTACAAATTTCCAGTTTTTGTCAATTTGTGGGTTTAAAGTAATATCTCATTTTTAAATTATGAATCTGAGTTAATTATGTCAGTGAATGTATTTTTATTCAAGTATTAGCCACTTGATAGTCTCTAACTTGATTTGCTGATTCTACCACTTTCTATTCTCTGTTGAATACTCTGTTTTTCAATATAATTGTCACAAATTTCGAAGATCTCAGCATATCTGAATTCTTGCTAATTTCAGGTTTGAAACAATCATCATTCATTTAATCAGAATTTTCTTAACTTTTGCACCAAATTTTTTCTCCCTTTTTTTCTACAAACTCTTAACCTAAGTGTATTCAAATACCTCAACCTTATATATTATCACCACTCAAATTAACACAAATGGATTCTTAAAATTTAATTTATTAGATGTTTATTTTCCTATTTCACATATATCTTTAATTCATCAGACTTCACTTTGGCTTATAATGTTAAAGAGAGAAAGAAATATAGTGCTAAGTGATGTCTGACTCTCATGATCCCATGAACTGTAGCCTACCAGGCTCCTCTGTCCATGGGATTCCCAAGGCAGGAATACTGGAGTGTGTTGCCATTTCTGTCTCCAGGGGAACTTCTAGACCGAGGAATTGAACCCAGATCTCCCACACTTCAGGCAGATGCCTTAATAACTGAGCTACACAGAAAGTTTATTGTTAAGTGGGGACACAAATTTATTTTATCAATATTCTAAACCAACTTTCACAATACTCTCATGAACCCTATTTTTAAAAAAGTAATTTAACAAGCTAAAATCTATAATTTTAAAATTATGGAATTATATAACTTTTGACATTGTTGTAAATATTGATATTTTCAAATTAAATATATTAGTTTTCAAACATAATAAATTAAATTTAAACATCCTATCTGTTTATATTTAATATCAAACACTTAAAATTAATAAAGTAGATATACTTTAAAAATAATAAATTTTGATTTCCCCATGAATATGCTTCTACATTCTGCTTTCCCAGTTTTTCCTATATTTATGTAAGATTTTTATTGCTGTAAATTGCTCTGATTTTGTATATGAAAAAGCTTTTGACTAGCTTTGTGTTAAAATTAATGTCAATTTTATTTCCTGTGAATATAAAACTCAACATTCTGAATCAAATGATTATTTTAATTTATATTAGTTTATGATTAATTGACTATGCCAAAGCCTTTGACTATGTGGATCACAATAAACTGTGGAAAATTCTGAAAGTGATAGGAATACAAGACAACCTGACCTCTCTCTTGAGAAACCTGTATGCAGGTCAGGAAGCAACAGTCAGAACTGGACATGGAACAGACTGGTTCCAAATGGGAAAAGGAGTACGTCAAGGCATATATTGTCACCCTGCTTATTTAACTTATATGCAGAATACATCATGAGAAATGCTGGGTTCAAAGAAGCACAAACTGGAATCAAGATTGCCAGGAGAAATATCAATAACCTCAGATACACAGATGAGATCACCCTTATGGCAGAAAATGAAGAACTAAAGAGTCTCTTGATGAAAGTGAAAGAGTAGAGTGAAAACGTTGGCTTAAAGCTCAATGTTCAGAAAACGAAGATCATGGCATCTGGTCCCATCACTTCACGGGCAATAGATGGGGAAACAGTGGACACAGTGGCTGATTTTATTTTTTCTGGGCTCCAAAATCACTGCAGCCATGAAATTAAAAGACGCTTACTCTTTCGAAGAGGAGTTATGACCAACCTGACATCATATTCAAAAGCAGAGACATTACTTTGCCAGCAAAGGTCCATCTAGTTAAGGCTATGGTTTTTCCAGTAGTCATATAGGGATGTAAGAGTTGGACTATAAAGAAAGCTGAGCACTGAAGAATTGATGCTTTCGAACTGTGGCATTGGAGAAGACACTTGAGAGTCCTTTGGACTGCAAAGAAATCCAACCAGTCCATCCTAAAGGAGATCAGTCCTGGGTTTTCATTGGATGGCCTGATGTTGAAGATGAAACTCCAATATTTTGACCACATGATGGAGAAATATGACTAATTTGAAAATACCCAGATGCTGGGAAAGACTGAGGGCAGGAGGATAAGGGGATGACAGAGGATGCGATGGTTGGATGGCATCACCGACACAATGGACATGGGTGTGGGAGGACTGCGGTAGTTGGTGATGGACAAGGAGGCCGGGCCTGCTGCGTTTTGTGGGCTCAAAAAGAGTTAGACATGACTGAGCGACTGAACTGAACTGAACTGAATTACTGTAATATGCATATATATGTATAAGCTCTGAATTTGTAATAAGGAGTTCATGATCTGAGCCACAGTCAGCTCCTGGTCTTGTTTTCATTGATTGTATAGAGCTTCTCCATCTTTGACTTCAAATAATATAATCAACCTGATTTCGGTGTTGACCGTCTGGTGATGTCCATGTGTAGAGTCTTCTCTTGTGTTGTTGGAAGAGGGTGTTTGCTATGACCAGTGCATTTTCTTGGTAAAACTCTATTAGTGTTTGCCCTGCTTCATTCCGCATTCCAAGGTCAAATTTGCCTGTTACTCCAGGTGTTTCTTGACTTCCTACTTTAGCATTCCTGTCTTCTATAATGAAAAGGACATATTTTGGGGGTGTTAGTTCTAAAAAGTCTTGTAGGTCTTCATAAAACCATTCAACTTCAGCTTCTTCAGCATTACTGGTTAGGGCATAGACTTGGATAACTGTGATATTGAATGGTTTGCCTTGGAAATGAACAGAGATCATTCTGTCGTTTTTGAGGTTGCATCCAAGTACTGCATTTCAGACTCATTTGTTGACCATGATGGCTACTCCATTTCTTCTGAGGGATTCCTGCCCACAGTAGTAGATATAATGGTCATCTGAGTTAAATTCACCCATTCCAGTCCATTTTAGTTCGCTGATTCCTAGAATGTCGACGTTCACTCTTGCCATCTCTTGTTTGACCACTTCCAATTTGCCTAGATTCATGGACTTGACATTCCAGATTCCTATGCAATATTGCTCTTTACAGCATCAGGTCTTGCTTTTATCACCAGTCACAGCCACTGCTGGGTATTGTTTTTGCTTTGGCTCCATCCCTTCATTTTTCTGGAGTTATTTCTCCACTGATCTCCAGTAGC
>SJYV01040583.1:0-11081 GCA_006410875.1 Neotragus pygmaeus | reverse complement strand
CTTTAAAATGATTAAGAAATTAAATTGTCAACTTCTGGAGAAAATAACGGTTATCCAGGATGAACAATTTCCTGAATCTTGATTTTTATTGTAAAGTAAGGCAAACATATTTCACTGAATAAGGTGCATTATATCTCGCTGTGACCAGATGATTATTTTTTTTATTGTAAGAGCAGAAATAAGCACTTTCCTATAATGACTCAAATTACATTGATTTTCACAGTTACAGGCTTACCTATGACCTGCTGCTAATCATTCATGTCATGCTAATCATGTCTTTAAGTCTATTTGAATTAGACCCATTTTACTAGGACAGCAAGAACAAGACATAGGTCGAAAATTGTAAATACATGTCACTTTGCTTTTCTTCAATTAGTGTAAACGCTACATTATTCTAAACTGGTCTTTGTTATGTTCAAAGGCAGTCACTTTCAAAATAGAGACATGTTCCCCTAGATCTCCCTTTTGTTGATTACAACTCCATTTATAAAATGTAAATTGATTTTCACCCAAAGAAACCCTTCTTCAAGAAAATGATTAAGCATTTCTTCATGAAATTGGTCAATATTGTAATGTACTGTTAATTTACTCTACAGTTTAGAGTAGATATCAACTGTACCTTGAGCCTTAATTAGAATAATTGTTTTATTTATGATTGATATAAGTTAAATACCCTATGTAATGTCAGAATACATTTATAAACATTTTTCCTGTATGCAGAAGTAGTTAAATGCAATGATAAGGCAATATTGCCACCTAGAGGGAAAAGTATATTTAAACCCTATCAATTAAAAATTAAATTATGGAAAATTTAATCTTAAAATAGTTGACTGATGCCTGGAATTATTATTGTCAATTAGAAGCTGTCTTTTTTTTTTTTTAACTGTAGATAGCTTTATTCAGTACCCAGATTCTTGAGCTGATGCTGTTGCATTTTGAACACAAATAAAAAATGATGAAAACTGTTTTGGAAGACGCTATCAGTTTAACCAAAAACTATATAATCCTTACTTTAGTCACTAAGTCGTGTCTGATTCTATGTGACCCCATGGACTGTAGCCAGCCAGGCTCCTCTGTCTGCAGGATTTCTCAGGCACGAATACTGGAATGGGTTGCCATTTCCTTTTCCAGGGGATCTTCTCAACCCAGGGATTGAACCCGAGTCTCCTGAATTGACAAATGGATTCTTTACCACTGAGCCACCTAGGAATAATGGAGAGGTTAACGCTTCTGCCTCTAATATGGGAGACCTGGGTTTGATCCCTGGGTTGGGAAGATCCCTTGGAGAAGGAAATGGCAACCCACTCCAGTATTCTTGCCTGGAGAATCCCATGGATGGAGGAGCCTGGTGGGTTACAGTCTATGGGGTCGCAAAGAGTCGGACACGACTGAGCGATTTAACTAACTAACTAGGTTTCAAATTATCCACTNATGGAGAGGTTAACGCTTCTGCCTCTAATATGGGAGACCTGGGTTTGATCCCTGGGTTGGGAAGATCCCTTGGAGAAGGAAATGGCAACCCACTCCAGTATTCTTGCCTGGAGAATCCCATGGATGGAGGAGCCTGGTGGGCTACAGTCTATGGGGTCGCAAAGAGTCGGACACGACTGAGCGATTTAACTAACTAACTAGGTTTCAAATTATCCACTATAAGTATATTTAAAAGAAGTTCAGAGTACAATACAATGAGGATGTGAGGGTAAACAAATACAGAAGATATTTAAAACAGTAGTACACCACACTTGGACCAGAACAGTTTCCAAAGCACAGCTATACCCCTAGAATTCTGCAAAATGACTAATGAGAAAGCCTTGCAATTCACAAAGCATATGGGCATGATGAAGGTTGTGGGAAGTCTTACAGGAAAATGAGAAAGGTTTACCTTGTTTTAACCTCAAGTTGCACAAACATGTTGATTACAGAAATCTTGCTTCCTTCAACACCTATTTGACATCCCCTTGCCCCCCAGAATTGGGACTATAGAGAAATTTAGAGTTATGTTACCATATTTTCAGTGCCCTAACTCTTTGACTGTATTTTGGGGAAACACCTTCTGCTGTCTTGACTTTTCTAAACATGAAACAATAGGGCAGGGCAAGGGAATTCTTTAGGATTAAATCTATTCTCATTCAGAATTACAGCAGATGTGAATAAAACTCACTGAAATTTAAAACAAATTACTTTCAAGTAAATTATTTGTCTCTGTATAGGTTAAGATCCATACATGGCTCAATGTGGAGCCATGGATTTTAAAACCCTGCCTTAAACACGTCCAGATTTGTCTTCCTTCATTCAAATCTAATGACCCAGAGAGTAGTTCCTTGCCTTGGCACTCTTTGACCTCTGCCATTTGACTTTCAGGTCTGTGTCTCCAGCGGGGAGGATCTCCACATCCCCCATCAGATCCGTCAAGTCTCCCTTACTCGTCAGGAAGGCTCAGACACCCACCATGCCCCCAGGCCCTGAAGTGCCTCCCCCTTGGAAGCAAGAGGGCTACGTGGCTTCATCTGAGGCCGAGATGAGAGAAACCACAGTGACCAGTGCTACCCAGATCAGGACTGAGGAGAGATGGGAAGGAAGATATGGGATCCAGGAGCAAGTGACCATCAGCGGAGCTACAGGCGCCGCCGCCAGCACTACCTTCGCAGCAGGAGCTGTCGCCGCTGCGGCTGCAGAGGTACTGCTGGAGCTTCCTCCTTGCTTTCCTGTTCTGCTTTCTCCCACCAGAATCCTGCCATGAAACACAGTCTGTATAGGTTGAAGGAAGATGCATACGAACATAAGAATACAACAGAAAGTGAAAACCGAATTTGGCTTGTGCTCTATGAAAATGCTCTGCGTGCATGCATGCTAAGTCACTTCAGTCATGTCTGACCCTTTGCATCCCTATGGTCTGTAGCCCACCAGGCTCCTCTGTCCATGGGATTCTTCAGGCAAGAATACTGGAGTGGGTTAGCATGCCCTCCTCCAGGGAATCATCCCCACCCAGGGATCGAACCCAGTCCTCTTATGTCTCCTGCGTTGGCAGGCGGGCAGTTTACCACCAGGGACAGCTGGGAAGCTCCACAAAAGCTGTGCTCTGTGAGATGTTTATAAATGTAGATTTTAGCAATACATATCTCTCTTAGTGGTGATAGATGCTTATGCACATGTCTATTTTACTCCTGATAACTTCATTTCCACTGTGTTTTCCATTTTCTACTGGGCATGTCATTTCGGAAAGTAACACGCTTGCTCATTGCCAATCCAGGTGAAACAAGAAACTGACAAGAGCGCAGCTGTTGCCACCGTCGTTGCTGCTGTTGATATGGCCAGAGTGAGAGAACCAGTTATCAGCGCTGTAGAGCAGACTGCTCAGAGGACAACCACGACTGCCGTGCACATCCAACCTGCTCACGAACAGGTGGGCGTGGGGCCGTGCAGACTGAGCTCTGTGTGCAGATTTCCCGGGTTGAACCAGGGTTCAGATTGTTTTGAGGGCTGAGCCCTCCATGGCCCAGAATGTTAGGACATTCTGAGCTGGTGGCCTGAGACCAGAGGTGTTCAGGATATAAATACACTGTGTCAGGTCGCAGTCAGGCAGCTCAGCAGGTAAGAGGTACCTCTCAGGAGGTCAGACAAGGGGCAATCCTGAGTTAAGACAAGTAAAAGGGTGACTGAGAAGTCAAGCTGAGCAAACAAGGTACACGTACTTGGAGCTATAGTTCCAAAATGGTCCACCCAGAGCTGTCTTTCCAGGATCCAGGCCAGGAAACCATTATTTGAGGGCTGCCGTTACGTTTCTCTAAGCTTTCCCTAAAGAGCTTTGTGCTTTTACTTTCCTCAAAACCTGTGTGACATTTGATTCATAGCTGGAAGGTGTTATAAATCCAAGATAGTTTCCCACCTCGTATTTGAATAGCTTTTCTGTTACAGTTTAGAATCACTCTAGCTTTCCTCCTTATCCTCTCCTGTGTGACATTTATGTCTGTATCCTGATTTATCATTGTACCTTTTTATATAAGGCACATTACAGTGTTTCTTTTGTCTCCCCTATGAAAATCAGATAAGAAAGGAGGCAGAGAAGACTGCCGTAACTAAGGTGGTAGTGGCTGCCGATAAAGCCAAAGAAGAAGAATTAAAAGCCAGAACCAGACAAGTAATTACGACAAAACAAGAGCAGGTGCACGTAACTCATGAACAGGTGAAAAAGGGTTTTGATATGAAACTATCGTTGCTGTTGTTATCAGTGTCAACCCAGATAGTGCTGTTTACAAGGAAAGGTGTTGTTTTCTGGGAAACATGTTGTTTTGTGTCCCTGGGTACTAGATACCAAGGTCTCTTGCTGCTACTGCTGCTGCTAAGTCGCTTCAATCGTGTCCGACTCTGTGCGACCCCACAGACGGCAGCCCATTGAGCTCTGTCATCCCTGGGATTCTCCAGGCAAGAACACTGGAGTGGGTTGCCATTTCCTTCTCCAGTGCATGAAAGTGAAAAATGAAAGTGAAGTCGCTCAGTCGTTTCTGACTCAGTGACCCCATGGACTGCCCCCCACCAGGCTCCTCCATCCATGGGAGTTTCCAGGCAATCGTACTGGAGTGGGATGCCATTGCCTCCTCTGACCAAGGTCTCTTACAGCCCCCAAATGCTTCCCTTGTGTAGACAAAAGGGGACTCTGGGAACACACACTGGAAGTAGAAACAGGGGTCTCTTCTACACTGACATGGAGATGCACCGACTACCTATGAGACTATGAGGGAGGAGTAGATGCTGAAGCAAGAACTGGGAAGAGCGGTAAAGGACATCGAACCCACAGTGCTTTTGAAAATAGCTTCGCAACTGCTTCCTGAGTCTTTGGAAAAACATTTGAGCATGGATTTGAAATGAGGTGGAGAATCTGGCCCTCTCAGGTCAAATGACCAAAATAAAAGTGAAGAAGACAGCCTCGTGATTGGAGCAGATTAGATAAGACCACCTGATAGGGCTGTTGGCCAGCACTGCCAATTGTCAGTTGGGTGGTTTGGGAAGATAACTTCCAAGCCTCTTTTAACCCTGAGATCCTGAATTTCAGTGATGATGGTGAGAATGACAAAGAGGAAAATGGGGAAAACTGCCCCTCCCCCAGGACCCCATTTTCCCCTCGCATACACCTTAGGTGTCCAGATCCAAACACAGTATTTTCTGGGCTTCCAGGTGGCACTAATGGTAAAGAACCTACTTGCCAGTGCAGGAGACTTAAGAGACGTGTGTTTGATCCCTGGGTCGGGAAGATCCCCTGGAGAAGGAAATGACAACACACTTCAGTATTCTTGCCTGGAAAATCCCACAGACAGAAGAACCTGGCAGGCTACAGTCCATAGGGTTGCAAAACATTGGACACGACTGAAGCAACTTAACTCACAAGGGTTTGGAAAACATTTTACCTGGGATATGGACAAAAATGTTCTCCCCATGTCACAGTTTTAAAAAGGTTAAAGCTTGATATTCCAAACCTTCATAATATTTAGGGTGTTTTTCAAAGCAAATGCAAAAATACTGTATAAATATGGATTACAAATCATCTATGTTTGAGTTTTCCTTTATAAAACTAAAGAATCAGTATTACTTGTAAAGTCTTCCATTCTAATAGCCTATGCTCTAGGATTTCCTTTAGATGACAGAGTGGCACAGAATACTGCCATATACGCANGCAAAAATACTGTATAAATATGGATTACAAATCATCTATGTTTGAGTTTTCCTTTATAAAACTAAAGAATCAGTATTACTTGTAAAGTCTTCCATTCTAATAGCCTATGCTCTAGGATTTCCTTTAGATGACAGAGTGGCACAGAATACTGCCATATACGCATTTATAAAAATTGGAAGTCTTTTTAAAGAAGGCTACACTCTCTAATTCAAAGCAAAGGGTGTTGAATCCATTTCTTTAAGCAGTATAACTTATGGTTTAGACAAAGAGCATGGTGCTATTAATGAAAATGAGATCATTTTATTTAGTGGGCTCTCTGGAAAAGGACTTCTTTGATTTCCTATTTTGTTATATTTATTAAATATTATGTCAGCTTTCGTTAGAGATCAGCAGACAATAAGGTTTGTTTTTCTTGTTGATTTCAGATAAGAAAAGAAACTGAAAAAGCATTTGTACCTAAAGTAGTAATTTCCGCAGCTAAAGCCAAAGAACAAGAAACTAGAATAACTGGAGAAATTTCTACAAAACAAGAACAAAAACAAATAACTCAAGAAACAGTAAGTCCAGTTTTGTAAATGCCTTGTAATTTGTTGACGAATATCACATCTCAGACAGCTACATGTTTCCTCTAACCAAAACCTCTAAGTGGAGGAGTCTTCTGTGTATATTTTCTTTTTGTTGTTTCTCTATGTCTAGTATTGAAATTCTTTCATGATGGAAATTCTGCTCTCATTGCATAATTTTCCATTCAACTGATCAGTTTCAAGAAGATTATCTATTGACTAGAATAGTTTGGGGCGTGTCAATGACATTTCTAGAGCACACTTAACCAGAAGATAGTGATCACTCCAGCCTAGTTACCCACTGGTACAATCAGTTTTTCCATGCATAGCCCAAGCCCTTGGGCACTTAAACTGTAACACGCAAACTTTACATAGTTCAAGACATGCATGTATGTCCGCCCCCACATACACACATATACCAGCTATGAACACTTCAACTAAATTTTGAGTGAAAGTGAGGAGTTTCAACATCAGGGAAAAACAGTACTTGTAAAAAAAAAGTGAATTCCTGCTTGATCAACAGTGACCCAGAAGTGTTTCCTGGTTTTATGCCATAGAGCCAAGTTGGAACAACCTCAGTGTCACCAAAATCAACTTCTCTCCCATGTATTGAGTCAAGCTTTAAAGGGTCTAGGAAGAGGCCCTTTCTTATTCAAGTAGATTCTTTCATGTTCAAGTAGATTTCAGTGACATTGAGGTTGTTCCAACTTGGCCAGCCTCTCTTAATCTCAAGTTCTTCGTTGATCTCAGAACTACTTTTTTTAGAAGGTGCAACTCAGACTTAAAAGGCTGGTCAGAGGCCATTGGATGAACTTTTCTCTCCTTACAGTGAGTGGGGGAGTTTGAATGCACAAGAACCTAAGTTGCATAATCAAGAGCATAGCAATCCTTGTTGCCATTGCAAGGCTGATAACTGACAAAGTTCAATAACCATAGTTGTTTAGCCATTTGCCAGTGAGTACTCACTAAGTTCCCTAATGTGTCAATATATCTCAAAGATGAGGACTTTTCAGTTGTTAAGACAATTTACTAAGGGGCAGGTGGGCAGAAAAGAAGTCCATTTCTGGGTGTTAAACACAAGTGTAGGCCCTTAAAACAGAACTGTGGTATTTCCTCTCTCACCACTAAGCATTCTATATCCTCCTGAATGTTACAAAGTTAACTCGCCATTTCTCCTGTGCCTTTTGAAACTCAAACCTTTACTTTACTCTGAAAATCAGATAATACAGAAAGCTGAGGCAGCTGCTGTGTCCATGGTGGTAGTTGAAACTGCCAAGCCCATACAATTAGAAGCAATTCTGGGAGCCCAAGAAGAAATTGTCACACAACAAGATCAAATGCACATAACTCATGAAAAGGTGACAGTTCTTGCTGGTGTGAAATTCACTCTTGTTTTGTTCCATCTACAAGCCACCTACATTTTCATCCTGGATCTTAAAATGATCACTTTTTCACCTCCTCTTTTTATAACTCATACAGGAAGCTTCACAATCTCTCAAGAACCTTTTGCTATCTGTCTAGCTTTCACCACCACTTTTCATTCCTAACTTTTGTATTTTCTTTGGATTGTTACTAATATAATACTATAATTCATCTTAATATTTAATGTGTTTCTATTGAAGATTCCAGTGTACAAGTCAATTGATATAATGCAAAGTTATGTGTTATTGATGGTTCTATTTGCATTTCCCATAAATTATGAGAATAATGTGAAAAATGCATCCTTTTATTGCTCATCACATTTTTTTGTTTTAGACTGAACTTACTTTGATATTGCTACTAAAAAAACAATATTGATGATCAAAGCAACTCAAATGACAAAATGTCCTTGAGTAGGAAGAAATGTTCTTACTTTCTCAACTTTGACTTACCTTTTTTTAAATTAGAGCTGAATGAAATTTAATGACCATTTTCTCACCTTTTTTTTTTAAATTATATGACCAGATATTGAAAGAAACTAGGAAAACAGTGGTACCTAAAGTCATAGTTGCCACACCCAAAGTCAAAGAACAAGATGTAGTATCAAGAACTAGAGAAGGCATCACTACCCAAAGAGAGCAAGTTCAAGTAACTCACGAAAAGGTGAATACAGATATTCAAGATGGGAAAAGTTTATCTTTAAACTAATTTCGAGTAAACCATTAACTGCGATGTGATATGAATTATTAATCTGTATTTTCCTTTTTGAATCCCTAACTAAAAACCACATGGTGAATGTATGACTTTTTCTCGTTATCTGCACCTTTGATTTTCATTCATCTGTAACATTTATAATTCATTTTATTCACCATTATCCTTTGCATGAAGATTAGCCTGATTTCTAGAAAGCAATATATGGAATCATCTGGAGATTTTTTTTTTTTACTAGTTAACATTTCTAAGGTTTGTGATTCCCAGTCGGTGTGTGCACACACTGCCCCAGTGAAAGTTAACTTCTCTTGTGTAGTTAACCCTGAATAACTTCGTCTTGCATCCCCACTAAGAGGCGGGAAGGGTCATTCCATATTCATCTAAAGCCCTGTGCAATTTAAACTTGATTTTACTGTGATAATCAGATGAGAAAGGAAGCTGAGAAAATTGCCTTGTCTACAATAGCAGTTGCTACTGCTAAAGCCAAAGAACAAGAAACAATACTGAGAACTAGAGAAGAAATGGCTACTAGACAAGAACAAATCCAAGTTACTCATGGAAAGGTGACTATTGCTATTCCAAGTGTGAAATCCTCTATTATAATACACTGATACTAAATCTCATGTGAAATCCTCTATTATAATACTTTAATACCAAGTCTCAGAATTTCTTATGAGACTCTATTAACCTAATTTATTTTTAGTTATACAATTGGAAAATTAAATAACAAATTATTTATTATTGTTAATATTACTACATAATCCTTTCCTCACTGGCTACTTTACTATTATTTTCCATTTTTTATTATTAATGTCTAGAATTCTCTAGAAGTTGATGATGGAAATTGCATGCAGGCTGTATAAAATTATAGTATTTTTATCTTTAGACTTGTACATATGGACCATTCAAAACTAAAAGCAGGGGTTTCATTAAGGTAGTCAATTTATGCATATATTTTTTTCACTTTTAAATGTGTTAATTTCTTGATTTTATGGGTATGAAGTTTCAGTTATGCAAGTTGAGTAAGTTCTAGAGATCTATTGAACAACATCGTGCCTAGAGTTAACAGTACTATATTGTCCATTTAAAGAGTAGACATTATGTTAAGTGTACTTAACACAATAAAACATGAAATCATGGGAAATGGGGAAAGAAAGAAATTGCATGCAGGCTAATTTTAAGAAATGCCATGGACATTTAAATATATATATGTAAATAATGACTTTTACTGTCAAGAAGATATAGATTTTGAGGGGTTCATAAGTTTGGTATAATATGTTGTATAAGTGAAAGCGAAGTCGCTCAGTCATGTCCGACTCTTTGCAACCCTGTGGACTGTAGCCCACCAGGCTCCTCCATCCATGGGGTTCTCCAGGCAAGAGTACTGGAGTGGGTTGCCATTTCCTTCTCCAGGGGATCTGGAGATCGAACCCAGGTCTCCCGCGTTGCAGGCAGACGCTTTAACCTCTGAGCCACCAGGGAAGCCTATGTTGTATAGTATGGGATTATTTTAAGAAATAACCTATAATTTTCATCATGTGAAACTTTATCTTTTTTCTCTCTGCAAATATCAGATGAGAAAAGAAGCTGAGGAAATCATAGTACCTGCTATAGTCGCTCTCACTAACACTGAACAAGATGCAGTATTAAAATCTTGAGAGGCAATTATCCAACCAGAATAAATACACACAAACTATGAAAATGTTGTTTGTAGCATCTATTTGTGGCTATGAAATTTCCATGAATTAACCTCCTTCCCATGAATCTATGCCTCGGGTACTGAGTAAACTATTCACCTAATTTTATTCTTCATTGCTAATATGGTAACTGGATATTAGCAACTAAAGTTTTTCACTCTCTTTAGTATCATAACATTCCTTTCTGTATTTCCCTCAATGCTATTCTCTACGTCTACATCTTTGGGTTTTTTCCTAAGACATGATTTAGGATCAGCTGTTAAACCAAAGTCCAATATCGGGCTTCCCTCATAGCTCAATCGGTAAAGAGTCTGCCTGTAGTGCAGGAGACCCCAGTTCGATTCCTGGGCTGGGGAGATCTGCTGGAAAGGGGGTAGGCTGCCCACTCCAGTATTCTTGGGCTTTCCTGGTGGCTCAGCTGGTAAAGAATCTGCCTGCAACGTGAGAGACCTGGGTTCAATCCCTGGGTTTGGAAGATCCTCTGGAGAAGGGAAAGGCTACCCACTCCAGTATTCTGGCCTGGAAAATTCCATGGACTGTATGTATAGTCCATGGGGTCACAAAGAGTCATCCATGACTGAGTGACTTTTACTCCACACTCAAGTCTAATCTTAAATGGCATATCAACCTGTTCAAAGTCTCATTGACATCAGAAATTCCAGTATGTAACATAATATTATTTTGTTTGTTCTGAATCCCACAAATTTGACCATCTTTTTTTTGTTATTTAAAATTACCTAAGAATGGAAGCTAAGAAAATGTCTACACCCAAAATAATAGTTACTAGTGCAAAATCTACTGAATCAGCCACACTGCCAAGAACTAGAAAAAGATTTGCTATTAAGCAGGAACAAATGCATCTTTTTCATAAGGAGATGAAAACTGATACAGTGGAGGTGAAAAGCATTGTTTCATCCCATTTCATCATCAGTTCTTTTAACTTTTCATCCATCATGAGTCACTGTGCTCCTGCTGTTCCATTTAATTGCTTGACTGATCAACAGAACATTAGAGACAATTAGA
>SJYV01040582.1:0-17698 GCA_006410875.1 Neotragus pygmaeus | reverse complement strand
GAAGGCTTTCTTATCACTCCTTGCTTTTCTTTGGAACTCTGCACTCAAAGGGGTATATCTTTCCTTTTCTCCTTTGCCTTTTGTTTCTCTTCTTTTCACAGCTATTTGTACGGCCTCCTCAGACAACCATTTTGCCTTTTCGCATTTCTTTTTCTTGGGTATGGTCTTGATATATAATGTCTCAATATATAATGTCTCCCATATAATGTCACAAACCTCTGTCCATAGTTCTTCAGGCACTCTGCCTATCATATCTAATCCCTTGAATCTGCTTATCACTTCCACTCTATAATCATAAGTGATCTGATTTAAGTCATACGTGAATGGTCTAGTGGTTTTCCCTACTTTCTTCAATTTAAGTCTGCATTAACATTCGATATTTGTTTTTCTGTTTTTGACTTACTTCACTCTGTATAATGGGCTCTAGTTTCATTCACCAATTACTAAACAGAAGTTATAGTTACACACTTCAGTCAAGGACTTGCTGTAATAAAAAGGATGGTGCATGCTAAGTCACTTAGTTGTGCCCAACTCTTAGTGATCCTATGGACTATAGTTCCCCAGGCTCCTCTCTCCATGGGATTCTCAGTCAAGAACACTTGAGTGGATTGCCATGCCCTCCTCCAGGGGATCTTCCTGATCCAGGAGTCACACCCGAGTCTCCTATGTCTCCTGCATTGGCAGGCAAGTTATTTACCTCCTGGCACCTTGCAGGGGTGCTACCTGGGAAGCCCCTGGAGATGATCTGTCTTTCCAACTTTATTATTAATGTAAGTTAATTTTTTGAGCATTGGTGTAAACATTTGGTATTTTTATGTTTGTCATATGCCTAGTATTTACACCACTGAAAATGACAGAGGCTCTATTCCTGAAAGCACCTTGATATATTTAATTTCCAATTCCAAATCAACTGAGAAATGAAAATCCATTAATCACTGAGAGAAAATAAGATTTTGCTTTTTAAAAAACATGTTCTTATAGATACCTAGCAAATACTGAAAAAAGTTTCTTATACATCCTATTGTACCTCATATATCTTTTACAGAACACTGGCATGCTCTGTAATCTATATTAATTTTTCTAAAGTAAATGAATTCTTATGTAAATGAAGAATCAGATTAATATCTTTTATATATTATCTAGTGAATTTAATTTAGAGGAAATAGAGTATTCATGACCCATGGTGCAAATCTTGAGGCAAAAAAAATTTTGCCTGAAATTAGCATTTAAGTAAGGTTAGAAACATAATAAAACAAAGACTCTTCATGTACCTCTTCTTGATATCATCTGCTTCTGTTAGGTCCAGACCATTTCTGTCCTTTATCGAGCCCATCTTTGCATGAAATGTTNTACCTCTTCTTAATATCTTCTGCTTCTGTTAGGTCCAGACCATTTCTGTCCTTTATCGAGCCCATCTTTGCATGAAATGTTCCCTTGGTATCTCTAATTTTCTTGAAGAGATCTCTAGTCTTTCCCATTCTGTTGTTTTCCTCTATTTGTTTGCATTGATTGCTGAAAAAGGCTTTCTGAAATTAGCATTTAAGTAAGGTTAGAAACATAATAAAACAAAGACTCTTCATGTACCTCTTCTTGATATCATCTGCTTCTGTTAGGTCCAGACCATTTCTGTCCTTTATCGAGCCCATCTTTGCATGAAATGTTCCCTTGGTATCTCTAATTTTCTTGAAGAGATCTCTAGTCTTTCCCATTCTGTTGTTTTCCTCTATTTCTTTGCACTGATCACTGAGGAAGGCTTTCTTATCTCTCCTTGCTATTTTTTGGAACTCTGCACTCAAAGAGGTATATCTTTCCTTTTCTCCTTTGCCTTTTGCTTCTCTTCTTTTCACAGCTATTTGTAAGGCCTCCTCAGACAACCATTTTGCCTTTTTGCATTTCTTTTTCCTCAGGATGGCCTTGATCCCTGTCTCCTCCACAATGTCATGAACCTCCATCCATAGTTCTTCAGGCACTTTGTCTATCAGATCTAACCCCTTGAATCTATTTCTCACTTCCACTGTATAATCATAAGAAATTTGATTTATGTCATACTGTTTTGTAAGTAAATTCATTTGTTTCATTTCTTTTTTGGTGCCACATATAAGGATGTCATATGTTAATCAATATCTTTACCAAAAAAAAGAAATCTGAGTAATATCCTCTTGCTTCTGGTTTAAAATTAATCAGTTTTTATAGCACTCATTTAGTTCAATCTCAGGACACTCCAGTGACTACTGTGCAGTTTCCAGAATCAGGCAATTGAATGCTATGCAGTTGGCATGGGAAAAGGCAAAAAATGCTGGCTATCCCATTGTTGGCCTACTGGCATAAGCCTGGAATGGAAGAGATAGCTGCTACAAGGTAGCTCAGGATACATATCAATTTTAGAACTCACGAATGAAGAAGCAGCAGTTTAGGGACTGGACCCAATTCTAGGTTCAATGTATCCAGTTTTCAAGTTAATAATACTACACAGGGTACTGTCAAGGTATCACAGGCCATAGTCTGTATGTGTCAGTAATAATGGATTTCTAAGACCAGGACAGCAGATAGGCTTGATTTTGCATGTGACCTCTGACCGATGGCTGCCCACAACTTCTTCAGAACATCCTAACGTCACTAAGGAGTTTCCCTGGTGTTTCAGACAGTAAAGAATCTGCCTGCAATGAGGGAGACTTGGGTTTGATCCCTGTGTTGGAAAATTCCCTGGAGGAGGGCATAGCAGCCCACTCCAGTATTCTTGCCTGGAGAATTCCCATGGGCCGAGGAGCCTGGTAGGCTGCAGTCCATCGGGTCGCAAAGAGTGGGACACTAACTACTGAGCAACAAGGTCACTCAGCAGAAGTGCCAAGATATATTGGCAGTGTCTACCATGGATTCAGAAAGGAGGAAATAACAATTTAAACGTCCCATATTTACTGATCTTGAGCCAGAGATTTCATGGGAAAAAAACAGTTGAAATACCTAGCTCACACGTTCAAGTAAAATCTAAACTGTGATAGTTTATCTCTACTAATCTGTACTCCCTCTCCCTAACAGAGGAACTTCTTAATCTCTATCAATGTTTCCTTTCATGTGTTTCTCCCTCTCTTCATTTATTTCCTAATTCCTCCGTTTCTCTACCAAATACAGTATTATAAACCTATTTAATAAAACGATGTTTCTTTCTCCTAAAAATGTCATATAATGAACTTTTATATAGTGTCCTGACCCAAATACAACAAAAGCTTCCAATAAAATTTAAATTGTTTATTTATTTGTATGTGACATATTATTTTTAGTAGATCAATTCACCTATAGTAGAGGGGAAAAAAAGCATCCTATTTCCTTTTGAAGGGTCATAGATCAGAAGTCACCTGATCCACATCATGTGTGTGTGTGCCTGTGTGTGTGTGTGTGTGTGTGTGTGTATTGCCCTGGGGGTCTGTCTATCCAGCAACCAATGCTCTGTTTCCTTCACTCCAGCTCACCTCCAATTCTGATAAACAATGTCTTGATTTTTTTAAAGACCACAGTCCACCATCTTCAGTCCATATGATTAGGGTCATTTTCTTAAAAGATATGAATCCAAAATCTAAAAATTTCACTTAGTTTTAGATATAATTTACTTAGTAATTTTCCTGCCGGGATGAGGAGAAAAACCAACCAAATAACGCTAAAGAAAATATAAGAATCATAGTATTTGAGGACATCCCAGAAAAACTGAACTTACACAGACAACTGCCTCTGGATTTCTTACTACATGACCAAAATGAACCCATACTTCAGTGGCATCAGTCCAGATTTTTTGTTTCTAACAATCAAAAGATATCTTCAATAATAGACATGGAAAAGACAAAAAAATTAAAGAGTGTAACAAAGACTTTTTTAAATTTAGAAGACCTTAGAGAAAAAACCTACATGTGAATTTTGTGAATTATGTCCCTGTAAGAAGACAAACCGTGCTGTGTATCATGATCAAAGTACCAAGAGGAATCAAGGGCGAAAGGAATCCTAAAGTCAATGAAGATCTCAGTCAGTGAAATGCCAATTTAACAAAGACTATTTGACCTTCATGAGCCAGTGTTTTCAAACTTTTGAAGACTCTGTAAAACACGCAGATAAATTTCCTTTCAAAGGAAACAGTCCTTATACTGGGAGAGCTCATTCATGGAAGAGAATAGGAAGAGCACTTTAGTGCATACTAGGAGAATAGAAAAACATGGGTATGTCTTTGGATGGGCTAGAGATGATAGCAGCAAGGTTTTTACATGGCAAGAAGAAAATGATAGAAAATACCCATGTTAAATATCTGATAGTGAAATCTCCTTAGAGTTTAAAAACAAAAAGAAGGAAAATGCAGTTACAGGACCTAAGATTTCTCACTAAGAACTGTTCCTTTGGGACCTCCCTGGTGGTCCAGTGGCTAAGACTCTGAGCTCCCAATGCAGGGGGCCCTGGTTCCATCCCTGGTCAGGGAACTAGGTCCCACATGCCACAGCTAAAAAAGATCCTGTGTGCCACAAGTAAAGGTCCTGTGCAGTCAAAGAAGTATATAAACATTAAAAATTATATATATATATAAAAGAACTGTTCCTTTATCTTAAAAAAAAAAAAATTCAAGAAACTCTCCAGTTAGGCAGCAAGAAACTGCAATGTAATAATTAAATGTTTTTAGAGAGTACATAAGCAACAATCTTTAACAAGATACTACTAATTAGTATACATTACACAGTCCAATGAGATGAACATTTACCCTCAATAGACCTCGGTGTACTCATCTATAAAAGAGGAAAAGGAGTTTGAACTGGATAATATCTAATACCCACTACAACCTCAAATGCTAAAATAATATATTTTTTATTACATAAGTAATATAACACTCATGAGAGAAAACAAGATAACATGGTTTTTGCCAAAATCAAGACTGTCTTATTTGACTTTTTCTTTTCAAAATAATGGACAGAGGTTTAAAAGACAGAGGTCAATCAGGGATTTTCCTGTCTATTTTGTACCCAAGGCCATGTGTGAGTGAGCGACTTCACTTTCACTTTTCTCTTTCTTGCATTGGAGAAGGAAATGGCAACCCACTCCAGTGTTCTTGCCTGGAGAATCCCAGGGATGGTGGAGCTTGGTGGGCCGCCGTCTATGGGGTCACACAGAGTCGGACATGACTGAAGTGACTTAGCAGCAGCAGCCCTCCCATGTAGCTGATACACTAAGTATTCAGCATCCTTTCAACCACATTATTCTCAGAAAGGCCACAATTAGGATCTAGACACATAAGTAGAAGTGACCAAAATTATATTTCTGTTCTTCCTCCCTGTCCCCCTCTTCCATTTTTCTCCTCTTTCTACTTCTTCTCTCCCTTCCTCCTCCTCCTCTTCTCAGATTTTAAGGTTTCCTACCATGTAAAATTACTACACAGTAGAATGATTCTTGCAACTGGAAAGTGGTTCAGAGGAACAATGATATGAAAAAAATTACTTTAATTGCTGTGCTCCTCAAAAATAACTTCCTCAAAACTTGTTTTTAACAACATTGATAGAGTGCTTCAAACGTATCAAACACTGCCCTAGATATGTGAAAAAACATTTCATTCTGCTAAATTGCACATAATGGAGTCAGCTATGTCAAAATTCAAACCCAGCTCAGCCAGAAACAGAGCATGCTGCTTCTTCTCGTTTCTCATTATGAAGACTTGTCTACACACTGGCCTGTGTACTGATGGCCTTTGGATTAATTCCTATTCAAACTAATTAGAGACAACCTCAGTTTGCCGTCAGGTATTCTTATCAGCTAGAAATATCTACTGCTTCTTTTGACAGTGTTATATCCTCACTATTTATGACCTCTTTTCCTGAAGCAGAGAGCTGAACATTATCGTCTATGGGCAACTGCTTACCTACTTATGAATCTTTTTTCTGTAATTAGTAAAATGTTTCTGTGCTAGTCTGAAAGGAAAAAGAACTCTTCCCCTTGTCCCAGTATTTTACCTTCAGAAGAACTAGATAGAGAGGAGGAGGATGCAGGAAAAAAGCATAAGAGGACATGAGGCATCTCATGGTAGTCACAGGGATGCTGTATTAAGCTGCTAAGACAGCCTAGCAACTGCAGCTCTAACATGTTCCTATGGTACAAATAAATTATAGCTTGGGCAGAAATCTAAATAGACATCTTAATAATAGATATTTGAAGAGGTGTATCATAATAAAATATCTCATATGTATTTAGCACTTTCTCCTAAGAATTTTTACGACTATTACATTAATTGAGTCTTACACCGAGCCTGTAAAAAAGTCTGAACAGATTTCTTTTCAAATTATTTATAAAAATCTTACATACATTTTTATTGTTAAAAGTTCAAATAATACAGTACACGGAGAAAAACACGAGGGACCCCCTTGGTAAAGCCCAGTGTCCTTTCAACCGTTTCCCTGTGCGTTTGTGCACAAGCACATGCAAGCAGAGTTCAGGATGGCAAGTGTGCATATAAATAAGTGGGGTATTATACATACTATTTTGTGAAATTCTTTTCATACTTAACAGCATAGCCTGGTGGTGTTTTATGACCCAGAATCAAAAATCTTCCCAATCCTGACCACACAGCCATCCATAATATGGAAGTACCACAAGTTATTAATTCATTCCCCTAGACGTGTATTGGAGAAGGCAATGGCAACCCACTCCAGTACTCTTGCCTGGAAAATCCCATGGACGGAAGACCCTGGTAGGCAACCCCCATGGGGTCGCTAAGAGTTGGGCACGACTGAGCGACTTCATTTTCACTTTTCACTTTCATGCATTGGAGAAGAAATGACAACCCACTCCAGTATTCTTGCCTGGAGAATTCCAGGGATGGGGGAGCCTAGTGGGCTGCTGTCTATGGGGTCTCACAGAGTCGGACACGACTGAAGTGACTTACTAGCAGCAGCAGCAGATGTATATCGGATTTTATTAATTAGGCTAGAGCTATAACAGATAACACTGAAACTTCAACAGTTTAACTCAGTAAAGTTTATGACCAAACTCAGGTCACAGTCCAGTGAGTCAGTAGGGGATATTCTCTTTCACATGGTCCTACAAGTATCAATCGCCTTTCTTCTTCAAGGTCACACAGCAGATAGGAGGAAGAGAAAATATGAAGACACTCCACTTTTCACCAGATAGAAGTACTTTATTTCTCCTACTCATGTTCTATTGGTAAGAACTATTCATGGAGTCCACCAAAAAGACTGGAAAATTTGTTTGAATTTTTGCACAGGAAGTAGAAGAAGGTTTGGTGATTATTTAGTCAGTCTACCCCATGTAGATTAATTTCATTTTTTCACTATTAAAAGCAATGTTATAGTAAATACCTTCTACATACCTTTGCATACTTATGCCAGTAGGATAGATAGCTACACAAGGAATTGCTAGGCAAAAAAGTACACAAAAGATACTTTCTAAAATTCTGTTTTAAAATGGCTTAAATATAAGACATGATAACATAAAACTCCTAGAAGAGAACATAGGCAAAACTTTCTCTGACGTGAATCATAGCAACGTTTTTTTTAAGTCAGTATCCCAAGGCAATAGAAATAAAAGCAGAAATAAACAAATGGGATCTAATTAAACTCATAAGCTTTTGCACAGCAAAGGAAACTATAACCAAAATAAAAAGATACGTATGGGCTAGGAAAAAATATTTGCAAGTGATGAGAGTCACAAGGGGTTAATTTCCAAAATATACAAACAGTTCATACAACTCAATAATAAAAAACAATCAAAAAATGGGCAAAAGACCCAAAGAGACTTTTCTCAAAAGAAAACATGCAGGATGACCAACAGACACATGAAAAGATGCTCAGCATTGCTCATTATTAGACAAAATCCAAATCAAAACCACAATGAGATATCACCTTGCACCAGTCAGAATGACCACCACCAAAAAGCCTACAAATAATAAATGCTGGAAAGGGTGTGGAGAAAGGGAATACTACCATACAGTTGTTAGGAAAGTAAACTGGTGCAGCCACTATGGAAAATAGTCTATTATTGCTGTTGTTTAGTCACTCAGTCTTGTCTGACTCCTTGCAACCCCATGGACTGCAGTACGCTAGGCTTCCCTGTCCTTCACCATCTCCTGGAGCTTGCTCAAACTCATGCCCATTGAGTTGGTGATGCCATCCAATGATCTCATCCTCTGCTGTCCCCTTCTCCTCCTGTCTTCAATCTTTTCCAACGTCAGGATCTTTTCTAATGAGTCAGCTCTTCACTTCAGGTGGCCAAAGTACTATACGAGGTTCCCTTAAAAACTGAAAACAGAGTTACCATATGATCCAGCAATCTCACTCTTGGACATAATATCCAGAAAGGATAAAAACCGTAATTTGAAAAAATACATGCATGCCAATGTTCACAACATCACTATTTATAATAGCCAAGACATGGAAGTAACTTAATGTCCATTGACAGATAAATGGATAAAGAAGTGGCATATATATAATGTATATTCTATATAATATAATATTATATAATATATAATATTATTGTCACAAAAAAGAATGAAATAATGCCATTTGCAGCAATTTGAAAGGACCTAATATTATCATACCAAGTAAATCAGACAAATATCATATGACATCACTTATATATGGAACCTAAAAATGATACAAATGAACTTATTTTCAAAACAGAAGTAGACTCAGGCATAAAAAACAAACTTATGGTTGCCAAAGGGT
This sequence comes from Neotragus pygmaeus, assembly GCA_006410875.1. Lineage (NCBI taxonomy): Eukaryota > Metazoa > Chordata > Mammalia > Artiodactyla > Bovidae > Neotragus > Neotragus pygmaeus. The sequence continues at coordinate 8,999 of SJYV01040582.1, read as the reverse complement.
AAAGGAAGAGGAGAGATAAATCAGGAGCTTGGGATTAATATACAGATACTATCATATATATAAAATGGATAACCAACAAGGACCTACTGTATAGCACAGGGGACTCTATACAATATTCTTTAATAATCTACATGGGCAAAGAATCTGAAAAGGAGTTAATGTATATATATATATATATATATGTTTAAGTGTATGTACAACTAAATCACTTGGTTGTATACCTCAACTAACACAACACTGTAAATTAACTGTACTTCAATTAAGAAATTCTAATAAAAATTTTAAAATACAACAAATTTTATCTCTACCTTTCTAAAATAAAAATATTTATAGTATTAAATCAATCTTCTAGCACACATTACATACACACTAAGAAGCTGGCATTCAAAGCATTACATGATCTAGTCTTTATCATTAAAGATCTTTCTACTATACCCCATAAAAGCCTTCCACTTCTCTGAGACTTTTACTTCTGAAATATGTTATGACTATTCATCTTAAATCCTGGATTGCAATTTATTATCTCTGGGTTCTTGGGAATACCATTTTGCCCACTGTGAGTCTTGTTTCATCGTTTTAAAAAGAGGTAACATTATAAACCTCCCAGTTTCTTGAAATGATTAAATGATGGAAAATGGTGTGTACGTGCTCAGTCGAGTCTGACTCTGAGACCCCATGGACCGTAGCCCTTCAGGCTCCTCTATCCATTGAATTTTCCAGGCAATAATACTGGAGTAAGTTCCCATTTCCTCCTTCAGGGGATCTTCCCAACGCAGGGATTGAACTCGCATCTCCTGTGTCTCCTGTACTGGCAGGCGGACTCTCTACCACTGGGCCACCTAGAAAGGCCACAATGGAAAACGGCACATGTGAAAAGCCTCAGCATAATAAACACTCAATGACTGTCTGATTCTGCCCTTCCTTCTCTATCTCAGGCTATAATAATGCTCCTATTCATGAATTCTTATACTTGTTTATACTACTTTTTTGTTACCTAGCATATACGACCTTCTTTATTATTTATCTTTCCATGTGACAGCTTGTCTCCTCATTGCAACTAGAAGCAACTAGAAGCATACCATATTCTTTGGGTCTCCATTCCTTTGTACAGTGCCATACCATGTAGCCCCCAGTAAATGTTTGGGATGATGCCAATTAAACTGAGTATGCCAGTGGTATGGAAGAGAGAAATCAAAACAAAAGAAAAGTCCATCCCGTTATTCAATTTTAGAAAAAAAAAAACCACTTGAAAAACCTGTAGAGATTAGTTAGGGAGATATTGAACAATAGCATTTAAAAATTAAATAATCCACAGGAAGCTGGAAAATATTTGTGAACACTTCATTGAAAACCCAAGATAAACATATGTCAAATCTTAAAATGCCAAGGTGTGTGTGTGTGTGCCCATGTCTATACAAGATTAAAGGATTGTCGAAGCATATTTCTCCATTTAATAAAATTATTTGAAAAAGAATCATTTTGAAAGAAGAATAAAGGAAGGGAAGCACGGGGAGAAAGGGAAGGTTGGGAAGAGAAAGGGAGAGAGAAAAAAGTAAAGAATCTTTCAAAGACTAGAAAAGTGGTTCATTATTTACAAAATAGAAACAGACTCATAAACATAGAAAACAAATTTATGGCTACCAAAAGGGAAAGGTAAGGAGGAGGGATAAACTGGGAGCTTGGGACTGACATGTACATACTGCTATATTTAACATGGACAAACAAGGACCTACTATGTAGAACAGGGAACTCTGCTCAACATTCTGTAATAATCTAAATGGGAAAGAATTTTAAAAAGAATAGATTTATGTATATGTATAACTGAATCACTTTGCTATACACCTGAAATTAACACCACATTGTAAATCAACTAGAGTCCAATATAAAATTTAAAAAAAAATTTTAAGTATTCCAGCTAAAGAGAGCAGGGAAACTCAGGATGGATATAGGATAGGTACAAGCTGGGAAAGAATTTTAAAAAGAATAGATTATGTATATGTATAACTGAATCACTTTGCTATACACCTGAAATTAACACCACATTGTAAATCAACTAGAGTCCAATATAAAATTTAAAAAAAAATTTTAAGTATTCCAGCTAAAGAGAGCAGGGAAACTCAGGATGGATATAGGATAGGTACAAGCTGGGAAAGAATTTTAAAAAGAATAGATTATGTATATGTATAACTGAATCACTTTGCTATACACCTGAAATTAACACCACATTGTAAATCAACTAGAGTCCAATATAAAATTTAAAAAAAAATTTTAAGTATTCCAGCTAAAGAGAGCAGGGAAACTCAGGATGGATATAGGATAGGTACAAGCTGGGAAAGAATTTTAAAAAGAATAGATTATGTATATGTATAACTGAATCACTTTGCTATACACCTGAAATTAACACCACATTGTAAATCAACTAGAGTCCAATATAAAATTTAAAAAAAAATTTTAAGTATTCCAGCTAAAGAGAGCAGGGAAACTCAGGATGGATATAGGATAGGTACAAGCTGGGAAAGAATTTTAAAAAGAATAGATTATGTATATGTATAACTGAATCACTTTGCTATACACCTGAAATTAACACCACATTGTAAATCAACTAGAGTCCAATATAAAATTTAAAAAAAAATTTTAAGTATTCCAGCTAAAGAGAGCAGGGAAACTCAGGATGGATATAGGATGGGTACAAGCTGGAAATGAGGCAGATCCAAGCGAAATATGTGGAACTTTTGAAGAAGGTCCCAAACCATCAGCAGAACTGAAAACAACTTGCGTGCTGCATGCTTAGTCACATCAGTCGTGTCCGACTCTCTGCAACCCCATGGACCACAGCCCGCCAGGCTCCTCTGTCCATGGGATTCTCCAGTCACGAATACTGGAGTGGGATGCCATTTCCTTCTCCAGTGATAAAGTATGAAGTGAGTGAAGTGAAGTTGCTCAGTCGTGTCCAACTCTTTGCGACCCCATGGACTGTAGCCTACCAGGCTTCTCCATCCATGGGATTTTCCAGGCAAGAGTACTGGAGCGGGGTGCCATTGCCTTCTACAAGGAACTGGCAGAACAAGGCTCTGGTTCCATAGACACAAAGAACTGGTACTGAGTAGCTTCAGCTGCACTAGACAGAAGTACATCCTGCGTCCATTCAGTTTCAGTCCTGACCGATTTATCAACAGAGTTCTCTGACAGGCCCATTCCCAAGATGGAAGTTTGTCCCTCTGCAAGCATTCCTCTTCTTCTTTGTTCTTTTTTGTGGAATTCTTTCCTGATATTTCCATAAGCTGTAACTGTAGTACATATTCAATATTTAACTGAAAAAACAGAAACATTTAGTATTCTCTTTATTTCATACCACCCTTATTTCATATACGCTTTTAAATTAGTCCCTGACTAAGATAAAAATATCTTTTGCAATATCCAAAAATCAACAAAAACCCATTTGACCCCTGCTTTTTAAAAAAATTTATTTTTTATTGAAGGATAATTGCTTTACAGAATTTTGTTGTTTTCTGTCAAACCTCGATATGAATCAGCCATAGGTAAACATATACGCCCTCCCTTTTGAACCTCCTTCCCCATTCCACCCCTCTAGGTTGATACAGAGCCCCTGTTTGAGTTTCCTGAGCCAAACAGCAAATTCCCCTTGGCTATCTATGTTACACATGGTAATGCAAGTTCCTATGTTCCTCTTCTCATACACCTCACCCTCTTCACCCTTGCTTTATTGCTATTTCTAAACCAGTACTAGTGATAAGGTTAAAGAGTGTTACAGCAGTGAAAATAGGATAAATATTTTAATATACACAAACTTCTCTTTGACAACCATGAATACAGAGGTTTTGCTTTTTTTAAATAGCAGTTCTTAGCCTCTGTTCCTGTTCTCAGAAAAAACAAACATCACTTTAGTGCCCTAATATTCACTGTGAACAAAAATGTAGGCTTTGCATTTGTGTTAATGAGGAGCCTCCCAGTAATCTCTCTGCATAGGTGTTGTATCCTAGTAGATCTTGATCTACTCAGCTTCACCCGCATTGACATCCTACCTCCCCTACCAATGAACCATGACTTCATTGCCAATAGATTCTTTATTTACATAATGATTTGCATACTTAAAATTCCTTCACATAATTCTCATAATCATGCATCCTTCTGGGCATACGTAGCATAACGATCCTGCCATGCTTCTGAAGATGTCAGGTGAGACTCATTGCTAGAATTTTATTAATTTAGTCAACAAATATTAATGGAGGGCCTGCTTAGTGCCAGGTATTTGCTCTAGGTGCTGGAAATGCTACATGGAATATGATACAGTCTCCACATTCCAAGGGCCTACAATAAAATAAAGGGGAACAGGCATGAAAAGAGGCAATTAAAATACAGTGGATAGATGTCTAACAAATGGCCTCTCTTTATTGCTTTCACAGCATAAAGTGGTTGAGCAAACTCTCTTGTACACAATAATTATAAAAACTGGATGGAATATTTTAAAAACAATTATTGTCAGACACTAACAACCAAAAGGCCACGGAAACTAATGGAGACAGTACTAGGATGGATTAGGATTAAATCTGGACTGAGGTTGGTCTTCATCCCTCCACTAAGTTTCTAAAGAATCCCTTGGTCATAAGAGAAATTAGAAAATTTAATGATAATAAAAATATAACATATCAAAGTTTGTGGGCTGGTTCTAAGCAGTGTTGAGAGGGAGATTTACAAATTTAAATAACCAGTATTACAAAAAAAGAGAAAGGCAAGCTCAATGATATAAGATTCCATTTTAAGAAGCTAGGAAAAAAATTAAACCCCAATTATACAAAAGGAATAAAATAATAAAGATAAGAGTAAAAATAAATGAAATATAAATTAGACAAGCAAGAGATAAACCAATAAAACCTAAAGATCATAACATCAATAAATTTCTACCCAAAGGGGAAAAAAATTCAAGACACAAATTACCAATTTCAATACCATTACAGTTATGACAGACCTTAAAAACTGAAAGTATTATTTTTCTTGGGCTGTTGAAAAAAATTGTTGCAATTTTATAGCTTAAAGTAACACAAGTGTATTATCTTACTGTTCCAGAGACAATAAATCTGAAATCAAGGTGTCAGCAGGGCCATATCTCCCCAAAATTAACAACAAACCAAAATGGACAAATTTTTTGAAAGATACAAATTACAAATAAGACATAAGAAAAAATAGACAATATAAATAGTACTACATCAATATAAATAGTCCTAAGTAAATTGCATTTTTAATTAAAGATCTTTCTACAAGGAACATTTGAGGTCCAGATGGCCTCAGTGATAAATTGAAGTCAACATTTAATAAGAAATAAGACCAATCTTACACAAATTCTTTCAGAAATTAGAGCCTACAAACATACATCCTGTGCAGAAAAAGGGTTAATGCAACAGGCCTGGGTTGTTCAAACCCTGCACATTCTCAAGAAAATCCTTTCTCTAGTATTGGCCCTTGGCCACTTCCTGGGATATGAGCCCTAAGCCCTTGGGATATTCTGACTGATAAGAAAGATTTTATATGCATGAAGCCTTGGATTACATGATACGAGTTTGATCAGATGTTCATGGGAATATGATTTATGATGAACACCTGTTTGTGCTTTGAAGCCCTATCTAAACACCAGTACTCAGGTGAGCATCCCTGGTTGGTGACATGTGTCATCACACATCATTGTGAGGAGAATAAAAGACATCATGTGACTCCATTAAGAGGATACTTGGAAGCTTAGGTTTGGTTTCCCCTGGACTTAAACCCACGTACCTTGTCCTATGCTGAATTTAATGTGTATTCCCTCACTGTAATGGGCTTCCTTGTGGCTCAGCTGGTAAAGAATCTGCCTGCAATGCAGGAGACATGGGTTCGATCCCTGGGTTGGGAAGATCTCCTGGAGAATGGAAAGGCTACCCACTCCAGTATTCTGGCCTGGACAATTCCATGGACTGTATAGTCCATGGGGTCACAAAGAGCTAGACACGACTGAGTGACTTTCACTTTCACTTCTCACTGTAATAAACCAGATAAGCATACTAGTTTTCTGAGTCCTCTGAGACTTCAGGTGAGCCATCAAGCTGAAGATGGCCCTGGGGAACCCCAGTACACTTCCCAACTCATTTAATATTATGAGGTCAATATTATCTTGATGCTAAAAGCAAAGGAATCATGAGAAAATTATAGACTTATATTTCTCATGAATATATATGCAAAATTTCTTTTAAAACATTAACAGAAAGAATCCAATAATAGAGAAAAAGGATAATACATCACGAACATGCAGGTTTTATTTTAGAAATACAAGGTTGATTTAATATTTATAGATCAATCAATGTAATTATCCACATTAACATAATAAAAGAGAAAAGCCACATGATTTGTCTCAATAGATGGGGGAAAAGCATTTGAGCAAAAATTCACCAACCATTAATGAGTTCTCAACAAATTAAGAATTAAAGGGAACTTCATCAACCTGATAAAAGACATCAGTGGAAAATTTATAGCTAAAAATCTCATTTAATGGTGAGTCTCATACTGGAATTATTTCCAAAACATTTTATATGATAAAGGACTCACATCCAGAATATATATGGAACTCACATTACCTAAATAAGAGAAAAACTAACAACCCAATATAAATATGTTAACTAACACTTCACCAAAGAAAACACATGAATGGCAAACAAATACTTGAAAAGATGGTTGATATCATTAATTATCATTCCCTGGTGGTTCAGACGGCAAAGAATCTGTGCAATGCAGGAGACCCAAGTTTCAACCCCGAGTAAGGAAAATCCCCTGGAGAAAGAAATGGCAACCCATTCCAGTATTCTTCCCTGGAGAATTCCATGGAATTGCAATGAGATATCACTACATCTCCTATGACCAACCTAGATAGTATATTCAAAAGCAGAGACATTACTTTGCCGACTAAGCTCCCTCTAGTCAAGGCTAAGGTTTTTCCTGCGGTCATGTATGTATGAGAGAGTTGGACTGTGAAGAAGGCTGAACACTGAAGAATTGATGCTTTTGAACTCTGGTGTTGGAGAATACTCTTGAGAGTCCCTTGGACTGCAAGGAGATCCAACCAGTCCATTCTGAAGGAGATCAACCCTGGGATTTCTTTGGAAGGAATGATGCTGAAGCTGAAACTCCGGTACTTTGGCCACCTCATGAGAATAGTTGACTCATTGGAAAAGACTCTGATGCTGGGAGGGATTGGGGGCAGGAGGAGAAGGGGACCACCGAGGATGAGACGGCTGGATGGCATCACGGACTGAATGGACATGAGTCTGAGTGAACTCAGGGAGTTGGTGATGGACAGGGAGGCCTGGCGTGCTGTGATTCTTGGTGTTGCAGAGTCGGACACGACTGAGCAACTGAACTGAACTGAACATTCCAAAGCCTGACAACACTAAGTGCTGATAACTGCAAACAACTATGAAGTCGCTTTCAGAGGTGATAAAAATGTTCTGTGTCTTGGCTGTGGGGTAGTGAGTATACACATTTATTGAAACACAGTGGACTGCACTTTAAATGGGCGCATTTTATTATATGCAGATTACACCACAATAACGTTTTTAAAAGTACAGCAAACACTAAATAAAAGTGTTCATACTTCAGTAATGAATGAAATGAACACATTCAAGATGCTCATTCTGTTTAAATAAATGCTCTTACACCATAGTCTCCTAAGCTCTTTTCTAAAGCATTAAGAACTTTCTCCATAAATCCTGCATTCACATTTCAGTATCCATTGAAAAATATATGATTATTTTCAATTTTTTATTGATAAGGAACCAAAGATAACTAGAGGTTTCTCTCAATATCACTTTTATCCAAAAGAGTTAATGCAATAGGAAGTCCAAATTTATACAATTATTCTCTCACAAGATTAGATACCTGCTTTGACTTTTTCCCTCAATGCAGGGGTCCCCAGCCTCTGGGACCTGATGATCTGAGGTAGAGTTGATGCAGTAATAATAACAGAAATAAAGTACACAATAAATGTAATGAACTTGAATCATCCTGAAACCATCTCCCACCAGCCCCAGTCAGGAGAAAAAGTGTCTTCCACGAAACTGGTGTCTGGTGCCAAAAAAGTTGGGGACCACTGCCTTGAGGGCCTTGGTTTATTTTTCCTTCCTCTGTTTTCACTCATACAGCTCATCCAACTGTCTTTCATTAAACTCAAAGAAGATTTCACGTTCAGACTAGAAAAAGAAACACCTGTGTTGTTCATCTGCTCAGACATCAGCTTCTTGGGGCAGAGCTTCTTAGTATGTTAATGAACCCCAGTGTTTGTGAAACTTAGGTCTTCTATTCTTACATTTAAAATTCTTCCTTTTTTTCCCCTTAATATGTATTTACTTTTTTCCCTTCATCTCTCCACAAACTGGGGTAAAAGACTTCCAACTAAAGTATTGCAAAATAAACTCCACAGGGAATTCAGAGGTAGTAATTACAGGCAGTCTGACATTCCTGCTTGTTTAAGTAGGTGTTTTAAAGAAAATATGGCACAGCTTTACTTACCATGATCCCTATTTTTAATTGTTTTATTTCTGCCATGTTTTTCAGTCATACCACTTTTAAAAATTCTTATATTTCTAACATTTGGAGGTAGTTTCTTATGACACTCATGATAAACTTCTTTGAATAAGTATTTTTCATATTTTAAATCTGAAGATCAGGCAGGATATTTTAAAAGTCTATTGCAAACTGGATATTTTAAAAGTCTATTGCACCTGAAAATGGACTGGAATTGGTGAATTTAACTCAGATGACCATTATAACTATTATATGGGCAAGAATCCCTTAGAAGAAATGGATTAGCCCTCACAGTCAACAAGAGTCTGAAATGCAGTACTTAGATGCAATCTCAAAAACGACAGAATGATCTCTATTCGTTTCCAAGGCAAACCATTCAGTATTACAGTAATCCAAGTCTAAATCCAAATCCTTAACCAGTAATGCTAAAGAAC
>SJYV01040578.1:0-27245 GCA_006410875.1 Neotragus pygmaeus | reverse complement strand
AGATGCAAGAGATTTGGGTTCGATCCCTGGATCGGGAAGGTCCCCTGGAGAAGGAAATGGCAACCACTCCAGTATTCTTGCCTGAAAAATCTCATGGACAGAGGAGTCTGGTTGGGCCCACAGTCCATGGGGCTGTAAAGAGTTGAACACGACTGAACACACACATACACACACCAGTTGGTTAGGACCAACTTTGATAATACTTGTATATCTTGTGTAGTGTCTCTACTCTTACTTGAATATGAATTTCACAAGGGGAGAGATTTGCTTCTCGAATACCTAAAACCTTACTTGGCACCAGTGGTTGGTGATTAGCAAGGATTTTTTAAATGAATGCAACTGTCTCAGTGCCTCTGACCTCATTTGCATCATCCTGAACCCCTTGATGCCGGCTTCAGGCCAATGGAGACCTTCTCGGCCCGCTTTGTCAGCGGCTCCTTCCTTCTTGCCATGCNTGATTAGCAAGGATTTTTTAAATGAATGCAACTGTCTCAGTGCCTCTGACCTCATTTGCATCATCCTGAACCCCTTGATGCCGGCTTCAGGCCAATGGAGACCTTCTCGGCCCGCTTTGTCAGCGGCTCCTTCCTTCTTGCCATGCTTCTTCCTTTCTGCTTGGTATTCCGATTATCTGCGAACTTGCCCCATCTCTCTCTCTCTCTCTCTCTCTCTGAATCCTAAGCTCCTCAGTGTTAAGAGCACAGTTTGTTCATTGTTGCCTTCTGCCATGTTTCTGGGCTGGGGTATATTTAGGCTCAACCCACGCTTGTCAGAGGAATGTTCCAAACACCTGAGCCACGCTGTGGGGGCTGGGCTCGTGCACTCCAGAGCTCCCTAAAACCAGTTCCCCCGGAGCCCAGGCTGTATGGCCTCTGCACGTGCCTCATTCTGAGTCTGGTCTTCCTGGGTCTGATGAGGGCATTGGACAAATGATCTCTTGGGCCCCCCTTATATTAGGTGTGCTGTGGGGCCACCCCTCTGACAGAAAGAGCATGGTCCTAGGGACTTCCCTGGTGGTCCAGTGGTTAGCACTCTGTGCTTCCACTCCAGCGGACACGGGTTCAATCCCTGGTCTGAAAACTAAGATCTAGCGGGTGGAATGGGGCTGCAGTCCCACTCTTCCCACCAAAAAAACACCAGAAAAGACATGGCCTTCATATTTGAGAGCCCACAGTCTGATGTGAATAAAATACACACGTCAAAAAAAAGTTAAGGAATCAGAGGAAACCTGTGCCCAGAGCCGCCCACAAGGAGGGTATACCCTGCCCCTCCCTCCCCCAGTCACACCCCTGCCGCTAGGGCTTCAGAGCACAAGACACCCGGAAACTCAAGAGTACATTTCTTCTTCTGGGGGAGAGAAAAAAAAATCTCTACAGCTCACGTGATTTCATGGGTTATTTTAAACTGTTTATTTTTCTGTCCCATCCTCAGGGAATAAACATTTGTAGGCAAAACTTGGACTTTGGTTCCCCCCACCCCCCGCCACTTCGCTTAGCTATTTGTGTATAAATATGACTTGAGTGAAATCTCTGAAGAACTGCCAACCCTGCTTACCCTGCTCCCATCCCCTCTTCTTTCCTAAGAAAGCCTTAAAGAATTTGTACCCAAGAGTGGAATGTTTCAGTGACATTTAAAGCCCTCCATGTACTTAAAAAAACAGCAACGAAAAACCTCTTTTCAAATGCACAAGCAACACACTCACAAAATTTACAGATTGTTAAACAAATCACTCATAATCCAACAACCCTGACAAAATACTTTTTTTTTTTACTGATCTCCTTCCAGGTTTACCTTTATGAATGCATAGTTTATACCGTGATCCTCAGACAATAACATAATCTTGTATTCTATATTTTCTTCTTAACATCTAAAAACGAATACACGCTTCCACAAATGTATTCTTCTTAAGGGCTTCCCTGGTGTCTCAGTAGTAAAGAATCCACCTGCCGGTGCAATTTCGATCCCTGGGTTGGAAAGATCCTCTGGGATAGGAAATGGCAACCTGCTCCAGTATTCTTGCCTGGGAAATCCCATGGACAGAAGAGCCTGGCAGGCTACAGTCCACAGGGTAACAAATGTGTCGGACACGACTTAGCAACTAAAGAACAACAACGTTCTTCTTAAATATCATCACTTGGTAAATCCAGGTCAGATTGATAGCAGGGTGAGTGGGTATTCAGCTGTATAGGACACTGAAAAATAGAAATTGTTCTTGCCCTCAGGACTTCCCTGGCAGTCCAGTGGTTAAGACTGTGCTTCCAATGCAGGGGGCATAGGTTTAAACCCTGGTTGAGGAACTAAGATTCCCACATACCTCGAGGCCAAGAAAAAAAAAAAAGGAACTTTTTCTTGCCCTCAAGAAGTTTACAGTCTCAGGGAAAAGTAAGACTTACATACAGGAAACAGCTGGTAATTACATGGAAAGATGTGTGTATGTACAGATGATGATGCCCTCATGAAAAGCAGGTATTCTGGGTGGTAGAGAGTTTATCAAGGGTTGGGGAACTGAGAGGAGTCTGTCTCCCCTTGAAGGTGAGAGGGTGAAGTGATGAGCCGTGCTGAAGAGGCAGAGAGAAGGGAGGGGAGAGACAGCTCGGATGTGGATGAATGCACAAAGGCGCTGAAAACAGGAGACATACAGTTGGTTTGGGAGCCACTGGGGCAATTAACCCAATAGGTAGAGAAGGCGACTTTGTCAGGGAGTGGTAGGACCAAAGACATGAAGGTGCTGAGAATGAGGAAGAGAGTTGGAGTTTCCCAGAAGGGGGACAGAATACAAAGTTGACGTGCCTTGGATGCCAGAGAGGACTACGGGAGAACGAGTGCTGTTGTCTCACTGGCCTGTCAGAGGTGCGAGTGGCTGCTGCTCGTTGTTTCTGAGATAAAGGGCACCTATCTAAATGTAGCCAGTAGATCTGGGAAGACTTAAGATACTGGGAGCCGGAAGTTGCAAGGAAGATGGCACCAGGCCTTGGCGAGGGATAGCATGCTGGGACACAAATCGATGTACAGGTTGAGACTGGACCTCACTCATGGGGTTCATGACTCTATCCCCCACTAGAGAAGTGCCTGGTGCTGAGGGAGCCCTTATAAATACTGCTTGAATGAGAACTGAATCAAGGGATTTGCCTGGTGGTCCAGTGGTTAAGAACCCCATTTCCATTGCAGAGGACTCAGGTTCGCTCCCTGGTTAGGGATGCCATCCCACATGCCATGGAGCAACTAAGCCTGAGCACTGCAACTAGACAGCCCATGAGCCACAACCCAGAGAAGCCTGCTCACCACAACAAAGAGTAGCCCCCACTAGCCACAACTGGAGAAAGCCCAAGTTCCACAACCAAGACCCAGTGAAGCCAAAAAATCCCAAAGAACTGAATCAAGTCTGGTTTTGCAAAATTTTTATACAAAGTTCATCAAATCTCAATTCCTCCTCCAGGCCTCTGTGTCAGCTCCCTAAAATGGAGTTGTTTTTCCAAGTGCTCCTTGTGGCCCTCTTGAACCGGGTCTGGCCACATGAGTCTCAGTAATCCTGAGCCATGCTGAGACCTGTAAGGATTGGCACTGGGGGATGATGACCTAAGATCCCAGTTAGTCATACTGGCAGCTGCTTCCTGCCTCCCTGCCCTCATTGCCTTCTGTTTGAGCTTTGCTTGGGTGGTAAGAGGATATTGTCCAGACTCATCAGTTATTACCACTGGAAGGCAGCTTAACCAGTGGCACATGCGCCCTCATCGTTAGAGGAACTAAGCCAGGCCCAGAAGGGAGCGGGGCTGACCCAAACCCAAGGCTGCCTGGAATCAGCTCACAGGCCAGCCTCATCCATGCAAGAATTTCACAATATCACTGAGCCTGTGCTGTGTATCAGGTGCTGCTTCAGTGCTGCAGACACAGCAGTGAGCAAACAGACCAAACTTCAGAGGTGGGGAGCTCGCTCAATCAGCCGGATAGGTAAGGTGGGTGGTGCGAGGAGCCAGGGAAGAGGCAAGGGTGTGGGGAGTGGGTCTTGCGATTTTAGGAGGGTGGTCAAGGAAGGCCTCAGTGAGAAAATGACATCAGAACAGAGTGTGGAACAGGAAGCAGGAGGGAACATAGCGCCGTCTGGGTGAAGAGTGGTGCAAAGGCCCTGGCCTGTTCCAGGAACAGTGAAGAGTGATGTGAGTGGAGAGGAAGGGGAAATGAGCCTGGGACTTCCCTGGTGGTCCAGTGGCTAGGACCCTGCAGGGTGCCTGGGTTCAATCCCTGGCCAGGGTACTAGATCCCACATGCCACGATTAAGAATACTGTGTATGTGCTTAGTCATGTTCTACTCTTTGTGACCCTATGGACTGTAGTCCACCCGGGTCCTCTGTCCAGGGGATTCTCCAGGCAAGAATACTGGAGTGGATTTCCACACCCTCCTCCAGGGATCTTCCCAATCCAGGGATCAAATCTTTGTCTACTGTATTGCAGGTGGATTCTTTACCCACTGAACCACCTAGGAAGCCTCCAAGAATACTGCATGCCACAACTAAAGATCCCCAGTGCGGCAACTAAGACTCGGGGCAGCCAAATAAATAAATATTTTTTAAAAAGAGAGAGAAAGAAAAAAATGAGTCCTGAGGGGTAACTTGGACAGAGGGCATGGGGTCTCAGAGTCCCCATGTAGGCCTTTGGCTTTAAAAAGTAATTGAATTAATTTTTATTGGAATATAGTTGCTGTACAATGAATCAGCCATACATATACATGTACCCCTTCCCTTTTGGACTTCCTTCCCATTCAGGTCACCACAGTGCATTAAGTAGAGTTCCCTTTGCTATACAATATGTTCTTATTTGCTATCTATTTTTTACACAATATCAATAGTGTATGTGTGTCAATCCCAATCTCCCAATTCCTCCCACCACTACCCCCCCAGGCCTTTGGCTTTTATTCTTCCCACTCACTGCCCACTGTCTAATTCACGATCCTGTCTTTTCCTGTTGACTCTCAAGGCCCTGGGACGCCTGTGGGCAGAGAGGAGAATGGGGCAGGCAGCAGAGCTCTTGAAAGCATGGAGCAGTGGCGTGGGCAGCTGCCTGGCCACCTGCACCAAGCCCGTCCCAATGCCCCTGCTCCGGATGTCTTTAGGCAGACAGGAGAGAGTGGCTCCCCATTTCAGGATAAGGAGAAAAAGCACAGGGGCAGAGCCAAGCCAGATCAATTGAGGGTGCAGCATCCTTGACATGTCGGAGGAGAACAAGTTCACAGCGGAAGCCAGTGCAACAGGCTGAGGCAGGCCCCAGCAGTGCCCATGCCTTGCCTTGGCTGAGTGAAGAATAGAACCAGATATATTCATGTAGAGAGTGCCTGGCAAACACTGATGTCCAACGGCAACCATTTTATTAGCTTAATCTTCTAATCTTTAGTGTTCCATGCTTCCTGTCAGTGATCCATACGCATATGAATGAGGCTCCTGCTCCAACCGGTTTGTCAGGGACCAGTGTGGATGCCAGTCCCCATGGGCAGCCCTGGGGTGATTACTACTCTAGGTTTAGAGCAAGCTCCCGCCTGTCAGGGACCCCACTGCCCACAAGAAGCTGTTACATGCCCTGGGCGCGGGGGTGCACAGAGCCAGTGGGCAGATTTTTTCCCCTGGTCATGAGTCCCTCCTGGTGACCATGCCCTCTGCTCTTTGATGATGTGAGAAAGGGCTGGGTAAAGCTGGAATCAAGGGCAAGAGCCTTGTAGAGTTTGGTCACGCTGATCTTGACCCCTGGCTCTGGCTGTAATCCTCACATATATTCTCTCTTCCATCCCCCAGGAGGGTCCTTTCCAGGAATTAAGGCCAACAATCACTTCTTTTCTAGCTTCCAGGTGCTTTACCTGGTGCAGAAATATTAANTTGGTCACGCTGATCTTGACCCCTGGCTCTGGCTGTAATCCTCACATATATTCTCTCTTCCATCCCCCAGGAGGGTCCTTTCCAGGAATTAAGGCCAACAATCACTTCTTTTCTAGCTTCCAGGTGCTTTACCTGGTGCAGAAATATTAAGATTGATAAGGCATGAACCTTCTCTTCAGAGATTTAAATCTATTGTGTGTGTGTGTGTGTGTGTGTGTGTGATGCACACATGTGTGTGTGTGCTCATTATCTCACACATGCTTGTGGGAGGCCACCTGGGATATTAGTAGGAAGAATCCTGAACATGAGTGAGGTGGCTTTGTCCCAAGCCCCCCTGGCCTTTGAGTCTACCACTTATCTTCTTGAAGTCTTGGATTCCATTGCTGTTCAGCAGGGATAATGAAGCTTGCCCTGTCTGCGTCAGAGCGTTTGTTGGGAGAATGAGATGGGGCAATGTCAATAATTGATAAAGTACTAAACACACTCAGGGGACTGAACTGGGAGCAGGGAGTCTTAACCACTGGGCCACCTGGGAAGTCTCTTGTTCAGTCTCCAAGTTGTGTCCGTCTCTTTGCAACCCCATGGACTGCAGCACGCCAGGCTTCCCTGTTCTTCACCATCTCCCAGAGTTTGCTCAAACTCATGTTCATTGAGTCGGTGAAGCCATCCAACCATCTCATCCTCTGTCGCCCCCTCCTCTGCCTTCAACCTCTCCCAGCATCAGGGTCTTTTCCAGTGAGTTAACTCTTTGCATCAGGGAGTCAAAGTATTGGAGTTTCAGCATCAGTCCATCCAATGAATATTCAGGGTTGATTTTCTTTAGAATTGACTGATTTGATCTCCCTATTGTCCAGGGGACTCTCAAGAGTCTTCTCCAGCACCATAGTTCAAAAGCATTGGCAGGTAGATTCTTAACCGCTGGACTACCAGGGAAGTCCCTAGCCTCCTATTTTTGCATTAAGATACTTAATGCTCTTTCCATATCATGTCACTAGTTCCCTACATTAAATCCCCTCTGCTCAAATAGAAGACTTTCCATTTGCCTGAGTGGATCTTTGCTGATATTCAGACAAAATGACTCTAGAGCCCATAGTCTATTAATCTTTTCAGATGAGAAAAACTGACTCAGGCTTACCTCAGGTTGTAAAACCTATGAACTACGAAGAAAAGAGCCAGGAAAAGTTGGGGAAAGAAGAAAAATGAGAGACTGTCCTTTTAGATATCAAAATATACCTTGAAGCTGTAGTAATAAAGACAACGTTTGCAGACATAGAATCAGTAGAATAAAACACTGGGACATAATACAATCCAGAAATAGCTATAAGAATAAAAGAATATTTTACTTGCAAAGGAAACATTTCTAATAAATGAGGAAATGCTGCTGGAGGGATTAATTCACCCATAAATTTGAGAAAAGACCCCAAATAAGTTCCAGATGGATTGAGAAACTAAGCCATATGAAAGTACTAGAAATAAATACAGGAGAACTTTTTTTTTTTGTTTTAATCTTGAGATTAGGAAAGCTCTTTCCAAAGAAAATTGAAAATATAAAAAAGCATGGAAGGATGAAGTTGACAGGCTTACAGTTTATATAACAATTTAAAATATGAAATTTTGATTGGAAAAGAACTCAGATCTAAATAAGTTTTTGCCTAATTAGTGTGATCTGAAAATGGAAGGGAAGCTGGAACAGGATTTCTTGGGTTCTCTTCCTGTTCCTTGAATGGGGGGAAACCATACATTTCTATCCAGCTTAAGGCACAAGGAGTCACCTCATAGAGGTGGGGAGATCCTACCTGTGCTCTCATGGGCAACTTTCCCTGAGTTCTTAAGCTGCAAAAAAATGAGATAAGCTCAAGCCAAAGATACTTGGAAAGTAGAGACGAAGAGGGCAGAAATTCTGTACTCTTTTAAAAGAAAGTTATCCACTTGGCCTATTTATTAGATCATGAGTACTTGGGAAAGGACTACAGAAGGTTCTGATTAATGGATCAGTGGGCATCCAAAGCAGATAGGCAAGAAGACATCACTCAGAGCAGGAGAAAAGCTAGATGGAGTACTTAGTTCTTAATCAGTTTATATTAAGAAAGGCGATGCTTTTCTTCCTATGTTGTAAACTGGGTCTTTAAATGGTTTAAATTATTTTGCTTCTAGTTTATCATTTCCCACTTTATTATTTTTCTGAATTAGAGTTTTTCTTTATATTATTTACATACATACAGCAACAAGTAAAATAAGTTCAAATGTTGGCGGTTTCTGGTTCAACTGTTAATTGGCCATTTTATCCTGATTCAGAGCACTGGACTTTTTGTCAAAATGTGATTTGTCCTGAGATTTGCTACCTTTGTGAATTTATTTATTGAAATATTCAAATAATGAGGCTTGTTTTGTTTCAGAAAAATGGAAAAAGAATGTGGTAGATCTACAGGTTCGATCCCTGGGTTGGGAAGATCCTCTGGAGAAAGGCATGGCAACTTACTCCAGTATTCTTGCCTGGAGAATCCCATGGACAGAGGAGCCTGGTGGGCTACGGTCCATAATGTCGCAGAGTCAGACATGACTTAGCACGTACACATTGTGAGATGATATATGTTTTGTTTGTGGGTTGATGATGTGTGTGGTACAATATACATAACATAAAATTTACCAATTTAACCCTTTTAGATTTACAGTTCATTGCCATTAAGTATATTTATAGTGTGCAATCAACAGCACATGCATATCCAGAACTTTTTCATCATCCCAAACTGAAATTCCAAATCCATAAAATACTAACTCCTCATTCTCCCATCCAGCCCCTGGCAACCACTCTTGTACTTTGTGTCTCTATGAATTTGACTACTCTAGCTATCTTGTCAGAGAAGGCAATGGCACCCCACTCCAGTACTCTTGCCTGGAAAATCCCATGGACCGAGGAGCCTGGTAGGCTGCAGTCCATGGGGTCACTACTAGTCGGACACGACTGAGCGACTTCACTTTCACTTTTCACTTTCATGCCTCGGAGAAGGAAATGGCAACCCACTCCAGTGTTCTTGCCTGGAGAACCCCAGGGACAGGGGAGCCTGGTGGGCTGCCGTCTATGGGGTTGCACAGAGTCGGACACGACTGAAGCGACTCAGCAGCAGCTATCTTGTACACGTAGAATCAAACACTATTTGTCCCTTTGTGACTGACTTTTTTCACTTAGCACAGTGTCTTCAGGGTTCATCCATGCTATAGCATGTGTTAGAATTTCCTTCCTTTTTAACGCTGAAGTTCAGTATTCCTTTGTATGTGTAGCATACCTGGTTTTTTCATTCATTCACTGATGGGCACTTGAATTGTGTCTGCTTTTTGGCTATTGTGAATAATGCTGCTATGAATGTGGATCTATGAATATCTCTTTGAGTCTCTGCTTTCAATTCTTTGGGGTGTTTACCTGTAAATATTTGTAGTTTTAAGTCACTAAATATGGGAGTAATTTCTTACATAGGCATGGATAACTAATAGAGGAGCAGATTTGAGAGATACCACAAACAGAAACTTTTTACCCCAGATATTTTATTATGAAAACTTTCCAGTGTACAGAAAAGTTGAAATGACTCTTCAGTGAACATGCATATATCATCACCAAGGTTAAACTACTAATAGTTTGCTATATGTTCTTTGTAAACTAGATTAACTTAAATGTAATCGCTGTTCTTATAGATTTAAAATGATGTAATATTGGCAAATGTCATATTATTAAATCTTGTATCTTTTCATATTTTTCTGAACCATTTGAAAATGTGTTGCAGACTTCATGATATTTCACCTCTCAATATTTAAGCACTGGGACTTTCCCAGTGGTTTAGTGGTTAAGAAGCCACCTTGCAATGAAGGGGGCAAACTTTGATCCCTGATCGGGGAACTAAGATCCCACATGCCGCAGAGCAACTAAACCAGTGCTCTGCAACTAAGACCCAAGTAAATAAATAAATAATAATCAGGATTATTACATAAAGAAGAATCATTAGCCAAATAAATAAATAAATATCAGGAAAAAAAACACTTAAGTATCTCCTAAAAATCCTTAAGCATCCTCATAAATAAACACCATCATCAATCACATCAAAGAAAATTATCCTAATATCACCTGAGAAAATTCCTTAATGAAATTTAGTATATATATATTCCATATTCAAATTTCTCTAGTGGTCCCTGGGATGTGTTCTGTAGCTGAATTTCAAAACGAGAAAATACAGTTTATTACTACATTTGGTAATTACGTCCTTTTGGTCTCATACATATTAATTCTAAAATATTCTCAACCTTGTGTTCATGGTTTTCAAGGGATCTCTGAGAGTTCTGAGAGTTAATACAAAATTGTGTGTGTGCACTCACGTGCTTGCAAATGTGAGGGTAAATTAGAATCTCTAAGTGACGATACACCAAAGGTTGAGAATTCATGATGTAAAAGTAGTAGATAATTGACTTGAAGAGGGAGGAAAGCCAAACACCATGACTGAGCAACAGTCCACCAGGAGGCTGCTTTTGGGGAGAATAACATGCCTTTGGACAAATAACATAATCTCTTTTTCCATCTCTAATTTGCGAATAATAATATTGGTCTGCTTACCTCAGTAGAAGGTGCGTGTGAAAATACTTTGCACATCATAAATGGGTCAGAGGGACTTCCCTGGTGGTCCAGGGGTTAAGAATCCACCTGCCAATGCAGGGGACACAGGTTTGATCCCTGTCCAGGAAGATCCCACATGCCTCGGAGCAACAGGGTCCGTGTACCGCAACTGCTGAAGCCTGCGCTCTAGGGCCCATGCTCTGCAACAAGAGAAGCCACCACAGTGAGAAGCCCATGCACCCAACTGGAGAGTAACCTCTGGTTCGCCACAACTAGAGAGAGAGAGCCTGCTGGTAGCAATGAAGACCCAGCACAGCCAAATAAATAAATACAGTTTTAAAAAAACAAAATAAATGGCTCCGAGATCATCAAAAAGCTATGCAACGTTAGTTACTGAAACTACAGAGAATTCAAGAAATCTGAAATCTTTCCTTTAAAAAAAAAATCTGTTTTATTTATTTATTTTACTTTACAATATTGTATTGGTTTTGCCATACATTAACTTGAATCCGCCATGGGTGTATATGTGTTCCCCATCCTGAACCCCTCTCCTACCTCCCTCCCCATCCCATCCCTCTGGGTCATCCCAGTGCNGGGAACTTCATTGCTAGACAAGGGATCATGTAGTTGTCATAAGGTGCAGTGCGAAGTGGTTCTGCTCCACCTTGTAGATTTCTCCCTTCCTGAATTATCTTCCCAATCTTGAAACCTCTATGTCTTTATTCTATAAAGAGCACCATGCATGCACCAGCCGTCTTCCAAAAGATAGGGAAGAAGTAATGAGCAGGACAGAGAAGTCCCTCTTCTTATGAAACTTAATTGTAGACGGGCTGGTAGTCACCATGCATGTTAAGAAAACAGCAGAGTGAGTTCTACCAGACAGTGAGAGAGGGGGAGGTGGTGGAGAACTGGGTGATGAGAAGGTGTGAAGATCAGCTGATGTCTGTTGCAACAAAGTCCAGGTGTGGAAGGGAGTGTGGTGGCTGCCAGAGGGCCCCCGGATTGCACATAGTGCAAGTAGGAGCATCCGCAGCAGACAGAGATGACTGCATCAGGATATGGCGGGAGTTTGGATTTTATTTTATTATTAGTTTTTTTATTTTGTTCTTGGTGTGATCGGAAGGCACTGAGAACATGCGTGGGGTCTGACTTTAAAGGTTCCATAAAGTGGAGTCCACTCTAAATGATTTACAGTGAGTTGATTATATTTCAATAGTCTATAGCCTACAAATCAGTTCTTACTTTCTGGGGCCTGGAATGTGAAATAATATATCCACCCTGGTGGCTCTGTGGTAATGAATCCATCTGCCAAGCAGGAGGCACAGGTTCAATCCCTGGGTTGGGAAGATCCCCTGGAGAAGGCAGTAGCAACCTGCTCCAGTATTCTTGCCTGGGAAATCACAGAGGAGCCTGGCAGGCTACAATCCATGGGGTCACAAAGAGTTGAATACGACTGAGCAGCTAAAACACCACCACCACCACCCAATCTTATCCAAGTACAAGGTGAGGGTACTACCATTAAATGGAGTCTACAGAGTATTTGCTTCCAGGGATGGCATGAAGTGTGTTTTTTTTTTTAATTTAATTTATTTTTAATTGAAGGATAGTTGCTTTACAGCGTTGTGTTGGTTTCTGTCATGCATCAGCATGAATCAGCCATAGGTATACATATGTGCCCTCCCTCTTGAGCCTCCCTCAGGCATGCGTTTTTATGATGGGGGAAAATGTTTTCCTATTGGTTAAAACATATTACCTTTTTTGTGTCAGTAATTTAAGTCACCTGCTCCCCTTTAGGTTTTTTCTTTTGGCTTGTTTGTAAATGATATCTTTTCAAGATCTAGGAGTAGACTTGGCTGATAGGATAAGAAGTGTAATTTCTTACAGACTTTCTTACCATGACCTGCAAACACTTACCCTTAAGTTACTGTATCTCGTTTCCTTCTCACAGGTAAGTGATAGTGTCCCTGTTTTATAAATGAGAAAGTAAAAGAGAGATGAAGCCACTTGTCCAAAACCACACAACTAATAAGTGGCAAAGCAAGACTCCACCTCGAAGCCCACGTTTTTAACCAGTTGGTGATACTGTGCCCAAACCCATATAGCTGGTGATGGTATTGCTTTTAACACTGAAGAACCACAGAGTAATTTTTTACGTAGTTGGAGTGGTGGAAAATTGAACCCTCACGGTTTGCTTTTACAGGTTAGAAACAGCAAGGTAGAGGAGATTTTTGTCCTGCCTGAAGTATCATTTCTTTCTTTCCTTAAAATTTTTTTTTCCTTTTTTTGTCTGGGTTGGGTCTTTGTACAGCTTGTGGGCTTTCTCTGGCTGTGGCTAGGGCTTTTCATTGTGGCGCATGGGCTTTTCCTGACAGGCTGTAGAGCGTGCAAAGAAGTACCGTTTCTGAAAAAGACATGCATGACTCTGTATCATAAATTTAACTTGAGCAAATCATGTTCTGTGGTTAATAAAGAGCCACCCACGTAGCACTTCACTCAGTCTCTGAAACAAGGACACCTTGGAGCAGGGGGCGTTGAGGCCACTGAAGTGTTTACCAGACCACAGAGAGAGCAGAGCTTTTACAGACTTAAGTGAAGATGTGATCATTTTTTTGTTTGTTCTCTGTTTCAATTTTCTGGGGAAAAACTTTTTTCTTTTTATCTTTTCAGGTCTCCCCAAAACAACATGACAAAGGCAGTAGATGCATTTAGTAAGTATTTTCTGTGTCGGAAGTACAGGAACTGTTCAGGAATAACTTTCCCCCTTTCTTTGGTAGCTTTGCATTGACAGTACCCCCAGTATTTTCATGTCTCTAGGTATACTGCTCTGAAATCCTCTTGTCTTCTCAATAAGTATCTCTAACATGAGGCCTGTGAGGGATGGAGAATAATTCAGTGCCCTACCTGAGTGCGTGTGTGAGGGAGGCCCGAGGAGGAGGCGGCAGAGGTTTAGGAGTTTATAGGAGGAAGTAAGGACACAGACCATTTCTTCAAGCATTGCTTGTCACTCCTTAGAACAGAGCAGAGGCTCAGGTGACCCAATAATGTGTAAGACCAATCATCCTCATCTGTTGAGGGTTCTTCCTGGCTAAACCTCTTGATGTGTTTTATTTTGTTCTCACGACAAATCTGAGTATCACATACTACATATGTATCATTTTCTCCATTTTATGAAAAAGAAAACTGAGGCTTTGGCAAAATTATTTACTCAAGATCAAACAAGGAATTTCCTTCTTGTTATGAGAGGCCTAGAAAGACATGTTGGCTGCTTTGGTGAACATGCAGTCAGGCAAAGGGAGGGTGACCTTCAGGCTTATAGGCTGGTTCATCCAGCTTTGTTAAGACTTGATGCAGCCAGATTCAGGATGTGCTTTCTATATAGTTGTACCAGCTTTGCCTCAACTTCTCTGTAAAATGAGATACTAACACAGTGAGGGCCTCATGCTTTTTATCACGGAGCTGGTTGGTTACCTAGTGTAGGGTTTGGTAGTAATAGGATATTGGGCTGTTAGGTTTGAATGGGGAGAAAGAAGGCAGCAGCTAAAAAAGATAAGGCATATAAGGTGTTATAGGGCAAGAAAATTTAAATTTAGGCAATGGTTCCTGGAAGTTGGGGAGCAATATGAAGTTAGGAGGTGGCAATGAAGCTGAAGGCAAAGAGAAAGGAAAAAGAATGTCCAGGCTTTAATTTGCTTGTGAGCCAATGTTTCATTTATTATTTAATCATGCTATTTCTTCAGTTGATGCTGTAGTAGGTATTGAGTAGAAAAGATTGCTGCTTATTTAAAAGCACTTAGTTCCTCAGCTCAATGTATATGTTTAATGCAGTTCTAGAAAATTTCAATGAGGATTTTTAAATTTATTTTTTGGTCCTGGTAAAAGGTTCCTCTGGAAGAATAAACATGTCAATAGCCAACAGAATTTTTTAAAAGAATTTTCCCTAGTAAATATCAAAACCTATTATGAATTCATTTGAAAACACTGGAATACAGACAGCACTGG
The DNA here is from genome assembly GCA_006410875.1 of Neotragus pygmaeus. Classification (NCBI taxonomy): domain Eukaryota; kingdom Metazoa; phylum Chordata; class Mammalia; order Artiodactyla; family Bovidae; genus Neotragus; species Neotragus pygmaeus. The sequence goes on along the minus strand of SJYV01040578.1, from coordinate 12,788 downwards.
AACAGAAGTCTAGACGCAGGTCTGTGTTCATAAAGGAATGTGGAATACTGTAAAAGAGTCTTAAAAGCAAGGCCAGACAGCTGACTGCATGGCAAAAGTGTGAACTCATACTTCCCATCTTATACTAAAATTCCATGTAGATTAAATGTAAAAATGAAACCATAATAGAAAGAAAGTAATTTGGTAGAGGAAAGCCTTTCACAGGTCTGTCAGACAGTAAGGGGAAAGTATGTTCTTTTTTACCTAAAATATAAACTTTCGCTCTCTCACAATCAAATAAAATTAAAATGGCAGGGAAAATATTTACAGTATATGATAAAGGGTTATGAACCAATAAGAAAGGCATGTGTTAGAACTGTAGTGTTGGAGAGAAGACTCTTGAGAGTCCCTTGGACTGCAAGGAGATCAAACCAGTCAGTCCTAAAGGAAATCAGTCCTGAATATTAATTGGAAGGACTGGTGCTGAAGGTGAAACTCCGATACTTTGGCCACATGATGCAAAGAACTGACTCATTGGAAAAGACCCTGATGCTGGGAAAGATTGAAGGCCGGAGAAGAAGGGGATGACAGAGGATGAGATGGTTGGATGGCTTCACCAACTTGATGGACTTGAGTTTGAGCAAGCTCTGGGAATTGATGACGGACAGGGAAGCCTAGCGTGCTGCAGTCCATGGGGTCGCAAAGAATCGGACACGACTGAGCAACTGAACTGAAGAAAGGCATAAATACTCCAGTAGAAAAAAGTTATAAACAAAGGAAAGTTATTAAAAACTGTAAGAAGTTTTCTATTAAATTTCCAAAGATAGATAAATCTCAGTATATAGGCTGTAGGTACTTAAATGTACAAGACCACATTGTTAAAGAATATAGTCTTTGTATTACTTTCTGAAGATAGATTTATCAGTAAGAATCAGAAACCTTAAAAATGTTTATCCCTTTACTCCAACAATTCTACTAATAGGATTATCCTCAGGAAATAATTAAGAATTTTCCCCAAGATTTAGTTACTATTTAAATTAGTGAGAAATAGAAATAATTTAAATATTCAAGTACAAAGCAGCTATCCAATAGACTACTGTAGCCATTAAAACGATTACTACAAATGTTAAAAAATGTTTGCTTTGTTATATGAAAATAAATTGTGAAACAGTATAAGTAGTGAAATTTCTTTTAAAACAGTATAAAACCTAGGAGGAGACTCATTAAGGTGTTAGATTATGGTTATTTTCCTTAATAGAATAACTTTATTGAGATGTAATTCACATAGTATACAGTTCCCCCACTTACATAATTCAGTGGTTTTTAGTATATTCAGAGAGTTGCGCAGGTATCACCATAATCAACTTTAAAACCTATTCAGGTAGTTACCTGGTCTAGTGGTTAGGATTCAGTACACATATGGCCAAAATTAAAAATTTATAACCTAATTATCACCCCCAAAAGAATCTCTTCCACCATCAGCAGTCAGTTCCCATTTTCTTCCCATTAGTAATTACTTTACATTTCCTCTCCCAGCCCCAACCCGAGCCCTAGTTGTCCAATAATCTACTTTCTGTCTACAGATTTGCCTATACTGGACATTTTGTATAAGTGGAATCATAGGGCCAGTGGTCTTCTGTGACGGGATTCTTAGCATCAGTTTTTGTGTGGACATTGTTTTCAGAGTTCTTGGCTGTGTACCCAGGAGCAGTGGGCTTGCTGGGTTCTGTGGTATCTCTGTGTTAAATCTTAGGAGCTACCAGGTTGTTTTCCAAAGTGGCGGTACCATTTTACATTCCCACCAGCAATGGACGAAGGTTCCAATTTCTCCACGTTCTAGAGTTATCTTTTTGACTATAGCTATCCTACTAGCCCCTGATGGTTCAGACAATAAAGAATCTGCCTGCAATGTGGGAACCCCGGGTTTGATCCCTGGGTCGAGAAGATCGCCTGGAGAAGGAATTGGCAACCCACTCGGGTAATCTTGCCTGGAAATTCCATGGACAGAGGAGCCTGGCGGGTTACAGTACAGAGGGTTGCAAAAGTTGGACACGACTGAGTGACTCACTGTCCTAGTAGGTGTCAAGTGATTTTTTGTGGCTTTGATTTGCATTTCCTCAATATCTAAGATGTTGAGCATATTTTCATATGTTTATAGGCATTTCATCTCTTCTTTGGAGAAATTTCTGTTCAGATCTTTTGCCCATTTTTTAATTGGATTATTTATATTATTATTATTATTATTATATTATTTTGGCCACACCGTGTGACTTGTTCCCCAACCAGGGATTGACCCCAGCCCTCAGAAGTGGAAGTGCTGAGTCTTAACCAGTGAACTGCCAGGGAATTCCTCGTCTTTTTATTATTGAATTGTAAGAGTTCTTTATATATTCTAGATGAAAGTCCTTTATATATATAATTTACAAATTTTTTCTTCCATTCTTTAGGTTGATTTTTCTCATTTTCTTGGTAGTATCTTTTGAGTCATAGAATTTTCAAATTTTTGATGAAGTCAGATTTATCTACTTTTTCTTCTGTTGTGTGTGCTTTTGGTGTCCTAGGAAGACTCCAAGTCACAAAGATTTATTCCTGTATTTTTTTTTTTTTGTAAGAGTTTTATAGTTTTAGCTTTTACATTTTGTTCTGTGATCCATTTGAGTCAAGTTTTATGGGTGTTGTGATGTAGGAATCCAGCATCATTCTTTTGCACGAGATCAATCATTCTAGCACCACTTGCTAGAAATACTATTCTTTCTCCCATTGAATTGTGTTGGCACCCTTGTTAAAAACCAAATGACTGTGAATGTAGTAGTTTATTCCTCAATATGCCTGTTCTTATGCCAGTACCATGCTTTGTTGACTATTGTAAATTTTGAGTCATCATCTTTGTTCTTTTTCAAGATTATTTTGGCTGTTATCAGTCCTTTGAATTTGTATATGAATTTTAGGATCAGTTTGTCAATTTCCTCAAATGAATTATATTGGGTTTTTTTTTTTTNAGGAAATAATTAAGAATTTTCCCCAAGATTTAGTTACTATTTAAATTAGTGAGAAATAGAAATAATTTAAATATTCAAGTACAAAGCAGCTATCCAATAGACTACTGTAGCCATTAAAACGATTACTACAAATGTTAAAAAATGTTTGCTTTGTTATATGAAAATAAATTGTGAAACAGTATAAGTAGTGAAATTTCTTTTAAAACAGTATAAAACCTAGGAGGAGACTCATTAAGGTGTTAGATTATGGTTATTTTCCTTAATAGAATAACTTTATTGAGATGTAATTCACATAGTATACAGTTCCCCCACTTACATAATTCAGTGGTTTTTAGTATATTCAGAGAGTTGCGCAGGTATCACCATAATCAACTTTAAAACCTATTCAGGTAGTTACCTGGTCTAGTGGTTAGGATTCAGTACACATATGGCCAAAATTAAAAATTTATAACCTAATTATCACCCCCAAAAGAATCTCTTCCACCATCAGCAGTCAGTTCCCATTTTCTTCCCATTAGTAATTACTTTACATTTCCTCTCCCAGCCCCAACCCGAGCCCTAGTTGTCCAATAATCTACTTTCTGTCTACAGATTTGCCTATACTGGACATTTTGTATAAGTGGAATCATAGGGCCAGTGGTCTTCTGTGACGGGATTCTTAGCATCAGTTTTTGTGTGGACATTGTTTTCAGAGTTCTTGGCTGTGTACCCAGGAGCAGTGGGCTTGCTGGGTTCTGTGGTATCTCTGTGTTAAATCTTAGGAGCTACCAGGTTGTTTTCCAAAGTGGCGGTACCATTTTACATTCCCACCAGCAATGGACGAAGGTTCCAATTTCTCCACGTTCTAGAGTTATCTTTTTGACTATAGCTATCCTACTAGCCCCTGATGGTTCAGACAATAAAGAATCTGCCTGCAATGTGGGAACCCCGGGTTTGATCCCTGGGTCGAGAAGATCGCCTGGAGAAGGAATTGGCAACCCACTCGGGTAATCTTGCCTGGAAATTCCATGGACAGAGGAGCCTGGCGGGTTACAGTACAGAGGGTTGCAAAAGTTGGACACGACTGAGTGACTCACTGTCCTAGTAGGTGTCAAGTGATTTTTTGTGGCTTTGATTTGCATTTCCTCAATATCTAAGATGTTGAGCATATTTTCATATGTTTATAGGCATTTCATCTCTTCTTTGGAGAAATTTCTGTTCAGATCTTTTGCCCATTTTTTAATTGGATTATTTATATTATTATTATTATTATTATATTATTTTGGCCACACCGTGTGACTTGTTCCCCAACCAGGGATTGACCCCAGCCCTCAGAAGTGGAAGTGCTGAGTCTTAACCAGTGAACTGCCAGGGAATTCCTCGTCTTTTTATTATTGAATTGTAAGAGTTCTTTATATATTCTAGATGAAAGTCCTTTATATATATAATTTACAAATTTTTTCTTCCATTCTTTAGGTTGATTTTTCTCATTTTCTTGGTAGTATCTTTTGAGTCATAGAATTTTCAAATTTTTGATGAAGTCAGATTTATCTACTTTTTCTTCTGTTGTGTGTGCTTTTGGTGTCCTAGGAAGACTCCAAGTCACAAAGATTTATTCCTGTATTTTTTTTTTTTTGTAAGAGTTTTATAGTTTTAGCTTTTACATTTTGTTCTGTGATCCATTTGAGTCAAGTTTTATGGGTGTTGTGATGTAGGAATCCAGCATCATTCTTTTGCACGAGATCAATCATTCTAGCACCACTTGCTAGAAATACTATTCTTTCTCCCATTGAATTGTGTTGGCACCCTTGTTAAAAACCAAATGACTGTGAATGTAGTAGTTTATTCCTCAATATGCCTGTTCTTATGCCAGTACCATGCTTTGTTGACTATTGTAAATTTTGAGTCATCATCTTTGTTCTTTTTCAAGATTATTTTGGCTGTTATCAGTCCTTTGAATTTGTATATGAATTTTAGGATCAGTTTGTCAATTTCCTCAAATGAATTATATTGGGTTTTTTTTTTTTAATAAATGATTTTTTTTTTGAGAAGTTTTAGGTTCACAGCAAAATTGTCAATATACAGAGATTTCCCATACATGTCCTGCCCTTACCCGTGTGTAACCTTCCCTGTTATCGTTGTCCCCCATCATTGTACTTTTGTTAACAACTGATGAATGTACAGTGACACAGCATCATTACCTAGAGTCTGTTGTTTACATTAAGGTTCCCTCTTGGTGGTGTATGTTTTACAGGTTTGGACAAACGTATGAGGACATGAATTCACCATATAGGATCATACTAGATTATTTTTCTTTTTAGGTTATGTTTTAAAATTTACTTTTGTTAGTTAAATCTTCTGATTACTCAAAAGCAAATATGCTTTGCTAATATGATTTTTCTAATTAAAAATACTGTTTTAAACTTTATTAATCAAGTATTTTTTCTGGAAGTATATGAAAATGATTGGTGAAAATATCTTCCTGATTTTAGTCTCACTTTATTTTAGTGAAATTCAAGAAAAAAGCTATCCTTTTGTATATGGAGAAATTCAGGACAGAGTGTCTGTGACTGATGTGAGTTTCCTAGTCATCCACTGAGTAGGAACTGAAATCTGGATCCACCATTAGTTTAGGATCCTAGATAAGTGGCCTTAAGTTATGAAATGTGAGCAGGTTCAAAGACAGTTAAAATGTGCAGCTTTTAGAAATGCATTTTCCAAAAAAAAAAAAAAAAGCATTTTCCACTGTAGATTTCAACTAAGTTAAACAACAAAAATTAAAAATTAAAGGGATCAGAAACAAATGAGCAGAACTAAGGTTGCAGTCCTCAGATCCAGAGACTGAGAATCTCGGGAAGTGGTGGTATCCCAGCTTGGGGTGGTCAAAAACCTCTTGGCTGATTCTGATCTTGAGTCCAGCCTTAAAGCTGCCCTGGGACAGTTGCCTAGGGAAGTTAGCACTTTGCCAACTGTTGACTCCCTAACCTTTAATCAAGTCTGTTGGAATAGTCTGTTGTTTTGTTCTGTTTCTTTTTTCTGTTTCATGTTTTATTTGTTTTCATGAGAGCTGGAAAAGGTGTTAGAGAAAACACAACTCTAGAATATATTTAAACAGTTGAAATCAACATTTTACTTACAGAGCAGGTTTAGTTCATATGTTAAGCATTTTAATCTGAATCATTAACCTCTGTCCTGGTGTCTCTGTTTTCTGGCATTATTGACAACAAGTAGTAATGAATTGGTTGAATGAATATTTTAGAATTTTTGTTTGGTTGATTAAAATCTAGTTAAGTACTCCTAATTTTTTTTCTTTTTTTTTGGCAGAAAAGTCTCTGAAGTTATGTGTCACCAAGGAGATGCTCCTTCTTAGCGTTACAACTGCTTATACAGGTAATGGAGTTAATTACAGTATTGGTTTTCTGTAACTGCGTAATGACAGTAAGTGTCGAAAACAATAACTGTGTTACTTTCTCACAATTATGTACATTGACCTGTCTCAGCGAAATGGTTTTTCTGATGGTCTCAGTTGGGATCTCTTGTGGCTACTTAAGTTATAGTGTAGCTGGGGCTAAAGCTTCCAAGGTAGTTTCATTTGCAGGTCTGGAGGATCTGGATTTCATCTCTCTCCATGTCTCAGCATTTGCGTGACCCCTTCCCATGTTGGTGAAAGCAAATTACAGGGCCAGCCCAAATTCCACATAGAGGAGGATTCTGTACAAGGGATTGAAAAGCAGGAGGCTTGATTCATCTCAACCAGTGATTTTAGGACAAAATGGAGCACTACAGAAAACAATCATGAGTAAATCTTTGCAACTTGGGTAGGAATTAAGATAATTTCCAGTAAAACAGGATGAATTCTTTGGCTTCCTGTGGTAATAGGTGGAATAGGCTTGGGTCTTAAGGAAATCTGTTTCCGTGTCAAAAGTTGCTCTGATATGTCAGTTACTACTTTTGCCTTTACAGTTGACCCTTGGACAGTGAAGGGGTGGATTAGGTGTGTTGACCTCCCCTGTGATCAGAAGTCTTTGTGTGACTTTAGTCGGCCCTTTGTATCTGTGCTTCCTGGTCTGCACAGTCGAGCCACTGTGGACCTGTAGTACTCCAGGGACCTGCACAGTTCAAGCTCGATTTGTTCAAGGGTCAACTCTACGTGCCTCAGAGGTATAGGTAGAAACATCTTATTTTTAGGTCAAATAGAATAAATATTGAATGTCTTCAAAATTCAGGTGAGGTTTTGTGACATTAAGGATTCGCTCTAATTTTTTACCCCAATTTAAAAAATTTCGTTTCCTGGGAAAACATGTTTAAACATGTTTAACATGTTTAAAACATGTTTAATTAAAACTTTTCCCTTAAGCAAACATGGGTAGTAGGTATTAGTCTTGCCCCCGTATCTTCCTGTTCCCTTGGAAAGCCATTAATAAGGATAATGAGCACTTTAGTGTCCCTGTTACAAGTTTATGTTAATTATGTCCTCTCTCCACCCCCTTTCTGTGCAGAGTGACTGTTTTAACATAACGCTGTCTTTGCTTATTTGAGTTGTATGTTCTAATCTGAAATATGTGACAATTGCCATCTCGTGGCTAATTCCTTTTCATCAGTTGTGTCATGTAAAATTATGCTCTGCTGTGGGAGTAGCATTTCGATCTGAGTGAATTTTGTTTTATATACGCATAGCTCAAATACTACTAGACAGGAAGAAAAAACCAGGAAAGGGAGACTGTTTTTTCAATACAAAATCCAGTGCTTTGTGATCCGCAGTTGGTTTACTATTAAGGGTGTAGAGACTTGAATGCAGAGAGCTGATTATGGGACTTGAGTGTCTGAGTTTTGGTACCCACGGCAGATACTGAAGGACAACTGTAATTTAAATCTGACTCTTTTCTAAAGGTCTAGAACTGACTTTCTTCTCTGGTGTGTATGGAACCTGTATTGGCGCTGTAAATAAATTTGGAACAGAAGAGAAAAGCCTCATCGGACTTTCTGGCATTTTCATCGGCATTGGAGAAATCTTAGGTTGGTTTAAAAAATTTTTTTGCATGAAATCAGTTTGTTACAGTTATAATGGAAATTTTATGTATATTTCACTTCTCTGTCCTTGGATTTCTATTTCTTTGCTTATTTTTATCCACACTGGTATGTCTGGTTTTTCTTTTATTATTACTGTTCTAAAACTAAATTGTAAAACTTTTGCTAAGTAATTCAAGACAAAGCCATAAGTAAGAAACATAAAGATTTTTGCTTTATGTTTCCCAGATTTTCCTCTTAAAATACTTAGGGAAGGTATATTAGAATCCCTGAATTTCTTGTTCTCTCGATCTCTGACATCGGTTGTATGTCCAGCAGTACAGTTCAGTTCTGACACTAACTCTTAGAGTTAGCAGAAGACCACACAGGTTCAAGGGTACAATCCTACAAGGCCAACCTCACTTCAGACGCCAGTCCAAGTCCCGAGTCCCCAGGCCACCTTCACTTCTGTCCAGCTTGGCTATACATTCAAGGGTTCCTACAACACCCCTGGGAAATGCTATACTTACTGTTAAAGTTTATTAATAAAGGATGCAGATGAACAGCCAGATGAAGAGCTACTTAGGGCAAAGCCCAGAGGGACCCCTGGTGTAGGAACCTCTGTCCCCTTGGAGTCTAGGATGTGGTACCCTCCCAACACATGATGTAGTCATCACAGAAAACTTTCCCAAACCTGTTGTGTGGGGATTTTTATGCAGATCTCATCATGGTGGATTAAATCATGGCAGACTCAATCTCTAGCCCCTCTCCCCTCCCCTGAGATGGGGGGGTGGGACTGAACATTCTAGTTTTCTAATCAAGACTGGGTCCTTCTGGCAACCACCCTCCATCTTGACTAGAGCCACCCCCACAGTCCCTCCGGTGTCAGCATTAACTCAGATGTGCTTGGAAGGGGGTAGTTAAGATAACTAGAGACACTCCTTTCACTGAGGAAATTCCTAGGGTTTCAGGAGCTCTATGCCAGAAAGTGGGGAGAAGAGGACAGGCTAAGACCACACCTCTGTTTTGATTATACCACCAGTTACTCCTGCAGCAGTGACCCATGCAACACTTGCAGTAGTGGATGCTGGGTAACGTGTGAGGAGCTTCCCCAAAACTTTCTGTGTATCCATTGTATGAACAAAACATGGAGCTTATATTTTGGGGAAAGAACACAGGCAGTAAAAAGTATCTGAAACTTAGAATGTCAAAGTGATAAGCACTATGGAGAAAGGCGGGGGAGGTTGGTGTATTGTTTTGTTCCCTATAATTAATTTAAGAACATTTTCATTGCCTTTTTCCAGGCAACTGCTAATCTACTTTCTCTGTAGATTTGTTTATTCCCGACATCTCATGTGAATGGAATCATACAATCTATATTTTTCTGTTGTCCCTGGCTTCTTTTACTTAACACAGTGTTTGGGGGGTTTTTTCATGGTGTAGCATGTATCAGTACTTCATTTCTTTTTTCTTTTTTACTTCATTCCTCTTTATTACCAAATAATATTTAGTCACGTGGATCTGCCACATTTTTATTTATCCATTCATCATGTCAGTGGACATTTGGATTGTTTTCGCTTTTTGCCCATTATGAATAATGCTGCTATGAACGTATCTGTATAGTTTTTGTGTGATCTTATGTTTTATGTAAACCTAGGACTGAAATCGCTGGGTCAGGTGGTAACTGTGTTTGACTGATTTGTCTAATGACAGGTCCTATTTTCCTGTTTCTTTGCGTGCCTGGTAATGTGGATACTACTGCTGCTAAGTCGCTTTAGTCGTGTCCGACTCCGTGTGACCCCATAGACGGCAGCCCACCAGGCTCCCTCATCCCTGGGATTCTCCAGGCAAGAACACTGTAGTGGGTTGCCATTTCCTTCTCCAACGCGTGAAAGTGAAAAGTGAAAGTGAAGTCGCTCAGTCGTGTTCGACTCTTAGCGACCCCATGGACTGCAGCCCACCAGGCTTTCCATCCATGGGATTTTCCAGGCAACAGTACTGGAGTGGGGTGCCATTGCCTTCTCCAATGTGGATACTAGCCATTGTGAACTTTACCTTGTTGGGTGTGGGATGACTTTACATTCCTCTTGTGGCTCAGCTGGTAAAGAATCCGCCTGCAATGCGGGAGACCCAGGTTTGATCCCTGAGTTGGGAAGATCCCTGGAGAAGGGAAAGGCTACTCACTCCAGTATTCTGGCCTGGAGAATTCTGTGGACTAATCCACGGGTCGCAAAGAGTCGGACACGACTGAGTGACTTTCACTTCACTTTTTCCTGTTCTTGAGCTTTTTTCTTGGATGTGGCTCATTTACTTGGAAACAGTGTGACTTTGAGTCTTGCTTTTAAAGTGTGTTGGATGGAACCAGAGTAGTGCTCAGAGGAGGGCTAATTATCTCTCTACCCCAAAGGAAGACCCATTCCTGAATACCCAGTGAATAAGATTTCCGGTCTGGCTGGTGGGATCAGGTACTCTTCCCAGCCCAGGGTAGGGCATGAATGCCACTAATCCTCTTGGAAAGTTCTTTCTGATCTCTGCTGCTCACATCCTGTGCTGATCAGTTCTCCTTTCTGATGCCCTGTCTTGGAAACTCAGGCACCTTGGTCTCCTCAGACCCTGAGCTCTGTCTCCTCGACTCAGGGAGGCTGTGGGCTTCCTCCTGCCTTCCCTCCCCTTCTGCCCCTCTTCCCGGTCTCCTTCCCCTCTCCTTCCCACTCTGCTTCCGCCTTCCCCCTTTCCGAAGCCCACGCACGGCCTCTCAGTCAGCTAGGGCAACTGTGGGCCTCACCTGATTTGTTTCCTGTCTCTCCGAGATCACTGCCCTTTGTCACCTGAGAAACCTCTGTCTTCAAAACCATTGTCATATTTTTGGTATTTTTTAATTTTTGGACTGGGGGTAAATTCAGTTCCTGTTATTCCATCTTACCTAGAAGTCTGTCCTGATTTTTATAATTTCCTTTGTTTCAACAGTTATTTCTTATTTTGTGTATTTGTGCTTTCTTTTTCTTATTTTATTAAATTCACTATTTGTCCATTTTTTCAAAACTAAATTTTTGATATGTTAACTTGGCCTTGGATTTTTTTGTTTGTTTATTGATCTTATAGGTGGAAGCCTCTTTGGCCTGCTGAGCAAGAATAATCGTTTTGGTAGGAATCCAGTTGTGCTGTTGGGCATCCTGGTGCATTTTATAGCTTTTTATTTAATATTCCTCAACATGCCTGGGGATGCCCCCATTGCTCCTGTTGAAGGTACTGACAGCGGCGCTTACATCAAACCCAGGTAGAGTGGCTGCCCTTTTTCTAGTAAGTTAAGGAAGGGCAGGAGGAAAAGGATGGCTTAGAATTTAGAATGGAGCAATTAGTCCTTTTCTGTAAGTCTGTTATAAGGTCATTTGTCATGTGTTAATGGAGCCAGAATGAGTTTGAATAGAAATCCATAGAGAATCTCAAGTTATTTTTGTGATTGTTAGTTTTAACCTTTCTCCCTACTGAATCTTTTTCTTGATATGTGAAGGATCATGTAAGTGTCTGATTTGAATTTTTTATCTCTGCCTTTTGAGCATTGAAATCTCTAGAAGTTTGAGCTTCAAGGAAGAGCAGTGAGGAATGAGGGGTGACCTATCTGCTGGGTCAGCCGCCCAGTCCTTTCACAGTGTTTATGGGAGTTCTGTGGGTGTCATTTCACTGCACTCAACCCTCAAATTCATTGTCAATGTAGGCATTTATGTCTGGATCCACAAGCCAAGGGCAGCCCTATCCCAGACACAGTGTTTGCTTCCCTGATAGTTAACAGACTCGAGTTTGCTAGACTGTGAAGGTGACAGCGTTTGGGCCTAAGTTCTTACTTTGTAAATTCCAGTGTTTATTCATTCTTGTTTCATAAACTTGTTTAAATTGGAGAGTATAATTGTGGGTGAGTTGCTGTTAACGTTTTAAACGACTCTAACAGATATTAATATTAATGCTGACTCTCAATTAATTTTATTTTAATCAGCAAAGAAATTGCCATCTTCTGCAGCTTCCTGTTGGGTCTTGGAGACAGCTGCTTCAATACCCAGCTGCTTAGTATTTTAGGTTTTCTCTATTCTGAAGACAGCGCCCCGGCTTTTGCTGTCTTTAAATTTGTGCAGGTAAATTCTTCTTTAGACTGTGTTTAAAGGCGGGTTTTTTTTAAGTGCTATAACTTCATTTTCTTAATGTTTCTTAAATGAAAGTCCAGGAGATCCTTTAAAAGGATTTCTGATCAGAATGAGGAGACAATAAGTGCTGTGATCTTTTTTGTCCCATCATTTGTAAAAGAGATTTTGCATTCCTACCTCTGCGACTCAGACTTCTTTCAGTAGATACTAGAATTCATGGTGTTCACAGATAACAAGTGTGCATCTCACTGTGCATGCACATAATTTGATCACTCCAGTTTTTTTTCTTTTTTTTTTTTTAACAAAATACTGTTTTAAATGGGGCTTCCCTAGTGGCTCAGACGGTAAAGCGTCTGTCTGCAATGCAGGAGACCCGGGTTCGATCCCTGGGTTGGGAAGATCCCCTGGAGAAGGAAATGGCAGCCCACTCCAGTATTCTTGCCTGGAAAACCCCATGGACCGCGGAGCCTGGTAGGTTACCGTCCATGGGGTTGCAAAGAGTCAGACACGACTAAGCGACCTCACAGCTGACTATAGCTTACTTGATTATTCCCAGCTCTCAGTGGGACTTGGTGGTGTGTGTCTGTAAGCTAGTGACTAAGGAGATGCCCTCTAGATGCAGAAAGAGCAGGGAGCAGTGACAGGAAGCCTTGGGTCAGAGCTGTGGGGTTTGTTGTGGAGTTGGCTG
>SJYV01040576.1:0-23935 GCA_006410875.1 Neotragus pygmaeus | reverse complement strand
TGACTCATTGGAAAAGACCCTGAAGCTGGGAAAGATTGAAGGCAGGAAGAGAAGGGGCTGACAGAGGATGAGATGGTTGGGTGGCATCACTGATGTGATGGATATGAGTTTGAACAAACTCTGAGAGCCGGTGAGGGACAGGGAAGCTGGGCGTGCTGCAGGCCGTGGGGTCGCACAGTTGGACACGACCGAGCAACTGAGCAACAATCGGTACAGCAGCTGCCACCTCTCACCCCGAGACAGTCACCAGGCTGGAGGCGGGGACCCCGTGAGGGGAGGAGTGGTCTCCTCCCCGGGATGGATCCTGACTTTCTCCTTGGAAACATTCCACACAGGGACCCCCTTGGTGGTCCAGCAGCTAAGACTCTGTGCTCCCAATGCTAGGGGCCCAGGTTCGACCCCTGGTCAGGGAACTACACTTCACATGCTGCAACTAAAGATCCACCTTGCTGCCAGGAAGACCGAGGATCCCGTGTGCCACAGCTGAGACCTGGCATGGCCCAACAGAAAACAAAACAGAACAACAAAGACTCATTCTGGCTGTGAGCTTAAGAATAGCAGGAAAAGGCAGCTCCATGAAAGAAACACAGACAGCTAAGGTCCCTTCCCCGTCTCAGACCTTTGAAAATCCCTGTGGGAGCCCCTCAGCTTCACAATCTAGACAAAGTAATAAAAGTGATCCCAGAGAACACATCCGATGGTCTCTTGGAGGCGGCTGAAATTCTCAGGGCTCCGTGAAGCTGGGGAACACCTTATTCTGGGTAGAACCTCTGGCTGGAGGGAAAGGGCTTGAATTTCCCCAAAGCCAGCCTGCAGGGGAAGCCAGCCCCCCGTTCCTGCTGGAGAATGGATCCTCCCAGCACCTCCTCCCCTGTGTGGGCAGCACACTGCTGCTGGGCTGCCCACTTCTTCCGGGAGGAGAGGGGTTTGTTCTTTTCGGGAAAGCAATGAGTAACCGGCAGAATGGAGCGGTCTGGGTGTGGTTCATGGGTGTGCGGCGTTTGTCGGGAGGCAGTTAAGCAGGGCAACCACGGTTTGTTTGTGGGGCGTGGCCTCTGAGGCTTTCGTTTTTGGCACCAGCCTCACTGCAGAGCATCCTTCCTTCCTTCCTTCCTGGGGCCTCAGGCCCTGGTACCCAACTCCAGCTAGTTACCAGATGCCTGGAAAGCCCAGCTGTGGGTTCAGAGTGCAGCTGGACATGACAGAGCCGCTGCCGAGCCCCAGCTCCCAACCCCCGAGGAAGCCCCACGCCTCCCGTCTGCCCTTTCTCCAGCTTCGGGCACGCTGGGCTGGGCCTCCACTGCCTCCTCTCACCCTAGAGCGAAGGCACTAGGGGAAAGCGAGTCCAGCTCTGGGGTCCCTGCCCTCCGAGCAGACCTCGGTGCTGAGGGAGGGTGTGCAGGGCTAAGANACGCCTCCCGTCTGCCCTTTCTCCAGCTTCGGGCACGCTGGGCTGGGCCTCCACTGCCTCCTCTCACCCTAGAGCGAAGGCACTAGGGGAAAGCGAGTCCAGCTCTGGGGTCCCTGCCCTCCGAGCAGACCTTGGTGCTGAGGGAGGGTGGGCAGGGCTAAGAGGCTGAGCCTCCATGGTGGATGGCTGTGGGGGTCCTAGGCAGCGGGGCTGGGAGCTGTGACCACGGGGTCTGAGGTGGTGGTGGCACCGAGCCGGACGCTGGGGCTCCTTTCCATGGCCCCCGATTCCTGTTTGTAGGAAACAGGCTTCATTCACCTTCGTGACCTTCCCAGAGTTCCAGTGGGTAAGTTCAAATAGCTGCTAATCAGAGAAGGGCCGAGGACGCAGAGACAGAGGAGGAGCAGCCGATAAGCAGCGGTGTGGCCTCGGTTCTTCCTCAAGAAACACACGAAACTATACTGCGCGCTCTCAGATGGTAAGGAGTCTGCCTGCCACGGAGGAGAGCTGAGTGCGGTCCCTGGGNGGCCGAGGACGCAGAGACAGAGGAGGAGCAGCCGATAAGCAGCGGTGTGGCCTCGGTTCTTCCTCAAGAAACACACGAAACTATACTGCGCGCTCTCAGATGGTAAGGAGTCTGCCTGCCACGGAGGAGAGCTGAGTGCGGTCCCTGGGTCACGAAGATCCCCTGGAGGGGGGCATGGCAACCTACTCCAGTATTCTAGCCTGGAGAATCCCATGGACAGAGGAGCCTGGTGGGCTACAGTCCACGGGGTCACAAAGAGTCGGACACGACTGAGCGACTAACATTAACTGAACTGAAGCCACCTACAATGGAAGACGTCAGCACTCTTCATTCAAGAGAAGTGCAGGTGCAAGAGAAGGTCGCTCAGTCGTGTCCGACTCTCTACGACCCCATGGACTGTCTCCAGGCCGGAATACTGGAGTGAGTATCCTTTCCCTTCTCCGGGGGATCGAACCCAGGTCTCCGGCATTGCAGGCGGAGGCTTTACCAGCTGAGCTATCATTCCAGAGACGGTCGCAGTTTAAAAACCTGTTTATCAAGAGACCACCTGAGGCCAGGGTAACCGAGTGCAAGCCCTGAACACACGCTGATCCTTACCAGCAACCGCACCCCTGGGCCACCACTATAAAACTCACCTAATCCCCCAGGGTGAAGACACAGTTCTGAGGCACAAGCCCAGAGACTCTGTCCCCTTCGCCTGGCAATGCAACAAACCTACTCTTTTCTACTTCATCCAAAAGTCTGTCTCCGAGATCTGATTCGGTGCTGGTGCACAGAGGTTGTGTTTTTGGCTTCAGTAGGGCTGGGGCGCCACAGCTGTGGGGGTCCTGGATGGTGGGACTTGGGAGCTGTGCCTGGGAAGTCGGTCTGCCTGGCCCCCAGTGTGGAGAGGCAGGATCTGGGTCTCTGTGAAGGGGCTGGAGGGAACTCCCGGGTCCCTGCCTCGGGCCGGGGTGGAAGGTGGGCTGACACAGGGATGAGGCCCGAGGAGGAAGAGGCTGCAGGTGGTGGAGATGGGGGCCCGAGCTCTGTTCGTCCAGGGGTTCCCCGGCTCCCTCCCTGCAGCTTTACTTCCCTGGCCTCCCCACAAGGTCCTGGACGTGGTCAGTGCGGGGACAGCCATCTCTGGTAGTGGGAACACCCACGTGACCCAGTCCTGGCCAATCAGAGCTTCCCATTTCCCAGGCCACCATGGTTGGTTCCGGGATGGTCGTGTGACCCAAGTCAGACCCATCAGAATCCTGCCTGGGTTCTGCCAGGTATCCTGGGAAGGGTGGTCTGAACAGGGAGGGGGTCTCAGCAGCGGGAGAGACAGACCTGCACCTGAGAGGGCAGCAGAGCAGCAGAGGCAAGACCAAGAGAGGGGGTCAGAGATGAAGAGACAGAGACAGAGACAGAGATGGAGAGAGAGAGAAAGACACAGAGACAGAGATGGAGAGACAGAGACGGAGAGAGACAGAGACGGAGAGAGAGAGAAAGACACAGAGACAGAGACGGAGAGACAGAGATGGAGAGAGACAGAGATGGAGAGAGAGACACACACAGAGACAGAGACGGAGAGACAGAGGCAGAGACAGAGAGAGACAGAGATGGAGAGACAGAGAGAGACACACAGAGACAGAGACGGACCAGGGCGGTGAGGCAGAGCCCGAGAGAGGGAGACAGAGGTGGAGAGACAGAGATGGAGAGAGAGAGACACACAGAGACAGAGAGAGACAGAGACACAGAGACGGACCGGGGCGGAGAGGCAGAGCCCAAGAGAGGAAGCAGACAAGCCCGGGCGCGGCGCCACTCTGCGCCCAGCCGCGCAGCTGAGGACCCACCCCTGACTGTTCAGTCACTTGCGCGTTAGCTGCCGGTTAAGCCTCAGCTATTCAACTGGACCATACAAACTGCCGCTTTTTGTTTTTTGACCTAAAAAATGGCAGCTTTGACGGGGGAGAAGGGCCTCGTGTCACTGGAAGTTGAAAGGACCCAGAATAAAAATGGATTCAGCTGGTTGCTCTGCTGAGCTGCATCACCCGGCCCTTTGAAGCCCTTCCTCCCTTTAGATCTTACGGGCCTCACAAGGGGCACAGCACACTCCTGTCCTTGGTCAGGAGTTGACACAACTTTATCTCAAATTCCTGGTGGCAGAACTTCGGGCCCCGTACCTCCCTGGGGCCTGCTCTCCAGGCGGCCCTGACCCAGAGCGGGGCCGCCTGGCTCTCCTTAGAAGCTGAGGTCAAGGGTGCCCCCGAGTACGCTTCTGGGGGCCCGTGGCCGGGGTCTCATCGCCAGCTGCCCATGGAGGCCTTACCCAGGAGCAGCCTGCCTCGCTCTGTGGGCAGGGCTGGCAGGTCTGTTCCGCAGAAAGCTTGGGCCCAGAATCAGACAGCGCCACCCCCTCCTGAGGTCACTGCAGCTGGGCTGGCTTCTTGAGAGGGAACACTGTCAGAGCCTGTCTCAACCAAGGGGCTGCAGAGCGTGGGGGGTCCTGAGTGGGGAGCAGGGCGATTGAGGCACCCGGAAACTTGTGCCCACTTACCCCCAGGGCCCCCCATCCCCTGGGGCCTCAAGTGCACTTCCTTTGTGGGGTTATCAGTGTGGTTCCAGGGACACAGAGCCTGCTTGTCACACAACTGAAGAGTAGGCGCCCAGTGATGGGGCTGAGGGGAGAGAGTGAGGGAGAATAAGACAAGAAGACCGCCCCCCGCCTGGTGTGCACCCCCACAGCTTTCTAGTTCTGCTCCCACAGAAGACACACAGGTGGCTAACAAGCACAGCACCATGGATCGTAAAAGAAATGCAAGTTAAAATCACGAGACACCTCTGCACATCTATCAGAAGGTTTCAAATGAACAAGATCAACCTCACCAAGCAGCGGCGAGGGTGTGGAGGAACGGGAACTCTCATACAGACAGGCAGGAAGACAAAACGCGGCAGGGGCATTGGAAGACAGGGCGGCAATTTCTTTGAACATTTGTCTATTAATGGCACATGACCTGGCCCTTCCCTCTCTGAGAAGAGACAAAAATATTTTTCAGAGAGACACAACAATACATGTCTGCACAAAGACTTGAATGTGAATATTCATAGCACTGTTAAGAGTCAAAAGGCCATCAGCAGGTGAGTGGACAGCCATATTAGTGGTTCATACTAGAGGGGACCCCCACTCAGAAACCTGGGGGGGAGGAAGGGACCCTCAGTCGGAAACACAGGAAAGGGGACGGTTGTCACATGCAAATCTTGAAATAATTATGCTGAGCGAAAGGAACCAAAAAAAAAGAGCACAGACAGTGTGATTCCATTTATGTAAAATTACAGAAAAAGCAAACTACTCTGCCGTAGCAGCCAGCTGAGTGATGGCGGCCAGCAGGAGGTGGGGTCGCGCAGGGCCACGCAAAACTTCTGGAGTGGTGGATGTGTTGATCATTCTGACCTTGGTGATGCTTTCAGCTGCATATACATATGTCAAAGCGCGAAGCATGGGAAGTTTAGTGATGGCCATTTAAGCTCAATGACGCTTTCTGGAAACATCGCATCCTGCTGCAGAGGATCGCGAGGGGGGCGCCCCCCCCCTCCGCCCGGGGACATGGCGCGCAGCAGGAAGGGAAATACCCCGAGTGAGACCAAGGCAGGAGCGTGACCTCGCACCGGCGCCTCCGACGTCAACCAGACCGAGCTTCAAAGTTCTGGGAGCTGGCGTCTGAAGCTGTGCCCTGCCAGCCCCGTGGCTCCTGGGGTGAGGACAGGAAGTGGGTCCCTAACTGACACTCCCGCCCCAAACCCCGCGAATTCAGGGAAGACCATTCCCACCTTCTGTCGCAGCGCCTGCAGAGTGCGTCTCGCGCTGAGGATTTGGGGGCACCCCTCCCCTCGTGACAGTGAGGGCTGCCCCTCCTCCTGAGGCAGGGCCTGGGCCGAGATCAGCCGTGGCCAGGCAGAGCCCTGCTCTCCGAACCCTCCCGGGACTGACCCTGCGATGCCAGCCTCTCTCCAACGGACAAGGCGGAGCCCAGTAGCCCCCAGGGCAGCGGTAGTTCCCACCCACTAGAGGGAAGAGGAGTGACTCAGCCACCCCTCGGGTGCCCACTGACCTTCTGCAGCACGGTGAGGGGTCGTTAGGTCCTAGACCGGGGCTCTGGGCTTGGGCTCATCTGGACAGTCTGGGGGTGAGGAGGCCCCAGCTGCAGCTGCCCGGCTCCCTGTGGGGTGGCCACAGGGGACAGGCCAGGCTCAGACTCTGGGGGCAGGGGTCACGCGGCCTCCCAGAGCCTCGGGTTCACACACAGGGACTCAGGGCTCACAGGCCGATTTCCAGAACGAAGCTGGGTGATGGGGGTGCGGGGACTGGGCAGGGGCGGGCAGCACGGACGCTGGCCGACTGCAGCTGCTCCTAGTGCAGAGCATGCGGGCCAGAGCCCGGGGCTCCCTGCCCGGCTGTGGTCAGCCGTGCAGCTCCTGGAAGCCTGACCAACGCTGCATTGCAGGGCACGTGGTCAGCGACGACAGTGACCCTCGTGGCCCTGTCCGCAGCAGGAGCTCTGCTCTGGAACCTTCCATTTCCCAGGATGCTCTCTGCTCCCACGCGCTGAAGCTCCTGGGACCTGCTGCTTTGGTGGCCGCCCAGAGACAAGCTGAGCCCCCACATGGCCTGTGTCACTGGGTCCTTCCCCTGAGCCTGGCAAAGATCCTGAACCAAGAGGGACAGAAATTTGGCTCCAGTGACGAGTTGAGGTCGGAGGGGTCCCTGGACTTTGATGCCCGAGAGGCAGCAGATACCTTGGTGTCCAGCATGGAGCTGGCAGGGTGGTGGTCGGGGGTAGGGGGGCTGCAGGACTGTGATGTACTCAGGATGCCTCGGGCTCAGAGCGGGTCACATGCCTCTGGGCATGATGTCTGGTCTGGGGAGGGCCTGGCAGGAGGGCAGAGAGTATAAGGGATGGGGGGCTGGAGGTCAGAGGTCAGCTGCCCTGGCCTCCTGATTCCTCACAGTTCACCCTCCAAGGGCTTCGGGGGATTCAAGGATGGGGCATGAGGCACTTGAACGGTGCCCAGAAACACCCGCATGGGCTGGACAGTGTCCCCTGAAATACCCACGTCCTGACCCCAGCACCTCAGATGTGGCTGTATCTAGAGCTGGGCCTTTAAAACGTGATTAAGTAAAACGAGGATGGGCCCTAGACCCACAGAACTGGGGTCCTTGTAAGAAGAGGAGGTCAGGACACAGACACACTCAGAGGGACGGCACAGTGAGGACGCAGGGAGGAGACGGCCGTCTGCACGCCCAGGAGGGGGCCTCAGGAGGACCAGCCCCGCCCACACCTGGGTCTGGGAATCCAGCCTCCAGGCCTGGGGACAGTAATTTCCGCTGCTTAAGGTGCCTGGGCTGTGGGTCTTTGTGTCAGCAGCCTGAACAAACCTATACACATAGTAAGCACAGCGTCCCGTCCAGGCTTACACACTCTGCTCCCGTTTCACAGGCCAGCCAAGGAGGCACGGGAGTGTACGGCCCCCGGCCGGCGGGACTTGGACCCTGGCAGGCTGACACCCAACCTCACTTGCCCCACGAGGTCTCACCTTCCTCTGCCTGCAGAATGTGTCTGTGATTCTCAGAAGGAAAACAGACCACCAGGAAAGGGGGCCCTGGCCCCAAAGGAAGGAGGGGTGGACGTTACTTCTGAATTTGTATTCCAGCCACACTCGGGTCGTGTGCACAGCCTGCTCACCTGGGGATGGTTTCAGGTGGGAGACACCGCCCTCTCCTACAGTGAGCAGGGAGACGCGCAGAGAAGATGCAGACTTCCCGCCCTGACTGTGTCCCCAGGCCCCCACGTGCTCACAGTGGGGAGACTCAGAGGCCACAGGAGGGCAGGACTGCGGTCCGTCCACAGAGGCGACAACAGCGTGTCCTCTGGAGAGGTGAGAGGAGCGGTGTCCACAGCCTGAGGGGCCCCGAGGGCCACAGGCCAAGCCTTTATGCCGCACACCAGTGCCTGCCAGCCAAGCCAAGTGACCTGGCACATGTTCCCCCTGCTGATCTTCCCAGT
This sequence comes from Neotragus pygmaeus, assembly GCA_006410875.1. Lineage (NCBI taxonomy): Eukaryota > Metazoa > Chordata > Mammalia > Artiodactyla > Bovidae > Neotragus > Neotragus pygmaeus. The sequence goes on along the minus strand of SJYV01040576.1, from coordinate 15,966 downwards.
ATTGGCGCAATCGGAACAGCCAGCCGAAGGCTCTTAGCCCAGCTCAGAGATAACTGAGGGATGGATTTTGTTCTCAAATGAAACTGACTGTTCCTTCCAAGAAAACATTGTTCGTGTGTGATGGTGCAGACCCTCAGGATGCCATGTGCGCAGAGGGCATCACTGTGGTGACTGCCAGCCCATGTCTTGCCTTGGCCTCGGGCCCACAGCAGTGTCAGAAGGGGCTCTCACACCTGCCNAAACTGACTGTTCCTTCCAAGAAAACATTGTTCGTGTGTGATGGTGCAGACCCTCAGGATGCCATGTGCGCAGAGGGCATCACTGTGGTGACTGCCAGCCCATGTCTTGCCTTGGCCTCGGGCCCACAGCAGTGTCAGAAGGGGCTCTCACACCTGCCATTCCCCTTCAGTCTGTGCTGAATATGGGTGCGTGTGAACACAGGTGAGTGTGAGGCATTTGCTGAATAGAAGTGTTAACACTAGGTGAGTGTAAACACAGGTTAAATATTCTTCTTACTCTGATTTATTAAAAGTAGGTCCTTATCCTTAAATCTAAGACACGACAAGATAAAATTCCTAGAAGTCAACACACTCAATACATTCTCCGACATAAACCTAGCAGTGTTTCTTAGGTCAGTCTCCTAAGCGAACAGAAATACAAGCAAAAATAAACAACGGGACCCGATCAAATTTATTAGCGTTTGCACAGCAAAGGAAACCATAAGCAAATTGAAAAGACAACCTACGGATTGGGAGAAAGTATTTGCAGATGATGTGATGAACAAGGGCTTAATCTCCAAAATATACAAACAGCTCATATAACTCACACACAGACAAAAAAAACACCCAATCAAAAAATGGGCGGAAGACCTAAACAGACATTTCTCCAAAGAAGACATCCAGATGGCCAACAGGCACGTGAAAAGATGCTCAACATTGCTAATTATTAGCGAAATGCAAATTAAAGCTACCATGAGGTACCACCTCAGACCAGTCAGAATAAATAATAAATGCTGGAGAGAGTGTGGAGAAAGGGGAATCCTCCTACACCATTGATGGGAATGTAAATTGGTGCAGCCACTATGGAGAACAGGATGGAGCTTTCTCAAAAACTAAAAACAGAACTATATGATCCAGCAATCCCACTCCTGGGAATATAACCAGCAAAAACTCTACTTCAAAAAGATACACAGAACCCCATATTCATCACAGCACTCTTCACACTTGCCAAGACGTGCAGACCACCTAGGTGTCCGTCGACAGAAGAACGGATAAAGATGTGGTACATGTACACAGTGGAATACTGCTCAGCCATGATAAAGAATGAAATGAGGCCATCTGTGTCGAGGTGGATGGACCTGAAGACTATCACACCACATGAAGTAAGTCAGACAGAAAAAGGCAAATACCATACGACACCACTTCTTTTTGAAATCTAAAAAACCATTTTTTTTAAACAAGAGTTTATTTACAAAACAGAAATACACCCATAGACATAGAAAACAAACGAACAACTACCAAAAGGGAAAGAGGTAAGGAAGGAACAAATTAGGCCTTTGGGGTTAACAGATACAAACTGTTAATGTGCCGCGCTAAGTCGCTTCAGTCGCGTCCGACTCTTTGCGAGCCTATGGACCACAGCCCGCTAGGTTCCTATGTGCATGGGATTCTCCAGGAAGAATACTGGAGTGGGCAGTCATTTCCTTCTCCAGGGCATCTTTCTGACTCAGGGATCGAACCTGCAGTTCTTATGTCTCCTGCACTAGCAGGCGGGTTATCACTGGTGTCGACTGATTAATATTACATAAAAAATAGACAACAAGGACCTACTGTATAGCACAGGGAACTAACTATGTTCAATATCCTGTAGTAAACCAGGATGGAAAGAAAAAAATGTAAGGTCCTTTTCAAAGTTCTGCACCCACCCCACCACTGCTGTGTGAAGACACCAAGGGTGTGGACGTTGCCCGGGCCCAGCCCTGCTCTGCATGGCTTGAGTGCAGTCTTCCTACTGTTCAAGACCCGCATTTCCAGCCAGTGAACCCACGAGGCACGACCAAGCATCTGAATGAACAACAAAGGTGCGACTTCTCAATAAAGCGGAGGGAGGCCCTGGCATGGCCCCCGTGGTGGCAGGTGGTGGGACGTGGCCCCACTAAGGTCTGGTCATCGCGTGGCTAGGAGAGGGCAGAAAGGTGGGAGCTGTTGCCTGGGAGCATCCAAGGCGGGGCTGGGTTTAAACGCTTCTCAGTTCAAGGAGGCCCTGCGAGACCCAGGCCTGTGTTTAGAACAGGGAACCTGGGGGTACCCACTGACCAGAGGCGGGAGGGAAGGAGCCAGTCTATATGGGGCACCCAGGGTGTGCAGGCTTGGTGCCAGGCCCGGGGGCCAGAGCCTCAGACTCAGTCGGCCCTGCTCCCTGCCTGGTGACTGACCCACGTAGGCACAGCTCCACCCTCGCCATGTGGCAGCTGAGCGTGGGGCAGTCTGGGCTGGCCCTTCAATGGGGCCATGTGGCCGTGGCCAGAATCAGCCCCTGAGGGTCCTGTGTCAAAGGCCGAGCCTCGGGGGTCCCTTGCGTCCACCCTGCAGGCAAAGGCTTGCACCTGGGCATTGGTGGGCTCTCTGGGCCAAACCTCACAACCAGCCCCTGACTGTGCCAGAGAGAGGAGACCCCCTCAGTGTCGCCTGAAAAGATGCAGAGGGCTCTGAGGTACAGTGTCCCAGCCTGGCCCATGAGGCAGGACTCCCATAGCAACCTTCATCCCACACTCCTTGGGGCCTCTGTGCCAGCCTTGTGCCCGGGCTGGGGCTCGATGGGGAAGGAGACAGACATGGCCACACCACAGTAGGGGGACAGGCATGTGATAAGGGATGGGCGTGGGGGGAGGGGCACAGAGCAGAGAAGTGGGTCCTGGTGGGGGCGGGGCATCGGCACTGGGAAGGAGGAGAGAGTCCACCAGGCAGGAAGAACGGCTCAGGCAGGGGTGGGTGGGAGTCAGAGCCGTAAGGATGGGGGGGCACCTGAGACTCTGGAGAGTGGGCAGAGCTTGGGGACAGGGGAGCAGTCATCAGCTGAAACCTACTATGCGCTGTCTGCCCTGATGGCCGCTTCACACATCACCTCCCAGAAGACCCAGCAAGAACATGCCAGGAGTGGATTCTCTCATGGAGCCAGCACCTTGGTTTCAGCCTGGTGAGACCATTTGGACTTATCACCTCCAGAGCTCCAAGGTAATAAAGCGTGCTGCTTTAAGCCTCTACAACCGGGGTCACGTGTTACAGAAGCTGCAGGGAAGTCAGGCAGGGGAACAGCTGGCTCCTGCAGAGGCTGGAGCAGAGAGAGCTGGGGAGGATGTGGCTGAGGGCTGATGGATGGACGGGGGTCCTTCCCAGACCAGCTCCTCCCCGTCGGCTGTGGGGTGGTGGGCCTGATGGGGTACCAGCTGTGCTTGAATCCCCCTCAACAGACAGGAGGCAGCGCTCAGCCCTGCTCCCTGAAATGCCCTGGTGTCCACGCAGCACAAGTGGGCTGTCTCCGGGTCAGAGATCCCATCTGCCTCCAGAACAGTCAACCACGCCCATGCCCCACCAGCAAGAGGAAGTCTAGCCACTGCTGATGGGCAGCACACGTCAGCAGGTTGGCTGCAGTGCACAGCCTCCCTCGGGGTCCCTGGGGGTTCGCTCCCTGCGGCCAGCAGGACCGAGCGGGGCTCAAGATGAAGAGGGGCGAGCGGGTCACCGGCCAGAACCAAGGACAGCTTCCTGGCTGCGGCTCATGCAGACCCTGCACGTGACTTCAAGATGAAGAGGAGGGAGCAGGTAACCAGCCAGGACCAAGCGCAGCTCCCTGACCACAGCTCTTGGAGACCCTGCACAGGAACGCAAATGAACAGGAGGGAGTGGGTCACCGGCCAGGACCAAGGACAGCTCCTTGGCTGCTGCTCAAGGAGACCCTGCATGTGAGCTGGTTCCTCCCTCTCCAGGGCCCCCCGTCCGCCTCCATCCTTGGCGCCACTGGCCGCCTGGCCTGGCTTCCCGGGACAGCCAGAGAGAACTCCAAACCCGCCAGGGCCGGGGCTGGGACAGGCAGAGCAAGGCCAGTGGACCCAGCTGCAGCACCAAGGCTCTGTACCAGGCGGAGGCCTCAGGGCCTGGCCTGCCCGTGGCGGCCAGGACAGGCTGTGCAGGTGAAGGCAGACCCGGGGTCTGGTTTGCTGGATTTCGTGTCCCCTCTGTGCACACCTGGAGCACCCCCTCCACTGCCCTGCCTTGTCTCGGAGCCTACCACGTTCAGGGCACTTTCAAAGCTCCAGGCTGTTCTGCCATCATTGGCAAGTGTCCATCCTTGGTTACATCACCCCCAGAGACATGACCCAGGGAGGAAGATGCCAGACTGTGGACAAGAGGAGTGTGAGTGAAGGATAAACACAGGCTCACGGATCTCCCAGAAAGTTGTCCATGAGGACCCAGAGGGAGGGACATGGCTGGGAAATCGATTCTTTTTTTTGGGGAGGAGGGGCAGAAGAGGAGAAACTTTTGTGGTCACTGAAATAAAGCTGCAAACAGATCAGTTATTCCATTGAACTACGAAAGGATCATAAAGAAGGTTGAGCCCCGAAGAATTGATGCTTCGAACTGTGGTGCTGGAAAAGACTCCTGAGAGTCCCTTGGATAGCAAGGCGATCAAACCAGTGAATCCTAAAGGAAATCAACCCTGAATATTCACTGGAAGGATGAGGCCGAAGATGAAGCTCCAATCCTTTGGCCATATGATGTGAAGAGCTAACTCACTGCAAAAGACGTTGGTGCTGGGAAAGATTGAAGGCAGGAGAAGGGGATGACAGAGGATGAGATGGTTGGATGGCATCACTGACTCAACGGACTTGAGTCTGAGCAAGCTCTGAGAGATGGTGAAGGACAGGGAAGCCTGGTGTGCTGCAGTCCATGGGGTCACACAGAGTTGGACACAATAGAGTGACTGAACTGGGGAAGGCCTGCTGTTGTTGCTGTTGTTGTGGTCCTCCACCTAGAGAGCACATGTGTGGTGCATGAGGGCTGCATGGGCTTTATTTTTACCTCTGACTGACAGCATAACTTCACTGGGTTTTTTAAGCTAATCGAGGAAAAAAAAAAAAAAAAAAAAAACCCCACAAATCTGGGGGAAGGCTGGTGTCCGGGAAGGCACGTGGAGTACACAGAGCCCAGCATCTTCATGGAGGAACCTGCCTCCATCCTTGTTCTGCCGTCTCCACGCTGTGTGACCCTGGGAAGCCATTTGACTTCTCAGTACTTTCACTGAATCTCTTGAATAGAGAAGGTCCTGATGCCCGTCTCTTAGGCTGAGGCAGATGAGGCTGGAATGTCTGCCCCAGCCCCGCCTCTTCTTTCAGCCAAAACACAGGCAGACATTGCAGTGGACAGATGATCCGGTTAGCCATAAACCCAGGTCCCCAGGGCCGGCCCCCTCTGTGCTGAGTCACTCAGGATACACCCTGGAGCCCTCCTAGGGGGACCTCCTCACCCCTACCTCCACCATCAGCAAACCAGGTCCCACCTGCTCCAAAGCTGACCTCGAGTCCACATGCCCACTGTCAGGATGCTGGCACGTGGGTGTGGGCAGGGACCTTGGAACTGGTTCCCTGAGCTGCCCTTGTTCCTCTGCAGTCTATTCTCAGCTAGGAGGCCAAAGAGCTCACTGCACACACAGGGCATTGCAGCCAGCCAACCTGGACAGTGACCTATGAGGCCCCCACGACCTGGCCCGGATACACCCCTTCTGTCCACCAGCGGCCACTCTCCCAGCTCGCTCAGTCCAGTCCAAGCCCTCCCTCCCCTCCTCCAGCCTCCGGGCACGGCTTGCGGGGTCTGGCCTCACTCTCCGACGTCCACAAGGCTCTCTCTCTGGCCTTGGAGGTGGGCTGGCCTGACCACTGTCCTGAATGCAGCGACCACCCCCTCCAGGCCATCCTTACCCATCGCCTGCTCCCCACCCAGACTTCCTGGCTCTGCCCACTGTTTGCAGCTTGACCTGGCACCTGTCCAGAGGGTCAGCAGAGATGTGGAGGTTGGAGGGTTGAGGACAAGCCCCTGAGCTTCACTGCCACAACCCCTGGGGGCAGCAATGGGGCCTGGGGCTTGATGTAAGCGTTGTAGAGGTCATCCTGGATTTTGGATGGGGGCCTGGTGAGTGCCAACTCACAGCTCCTTCATGCTGGAACTGCCCAGGCCACCCTCTCCACCTCAGGCAGCGTACTCTGTGCCCTGGCAGCCCCATGACCCAAGAGAGGCACCTGACCCAGGGGCTACCGCCAAGGTCTGATGCAAACGGCACTGCCCAACGGGTCAGGGGTGACTGGTGGACCTGACGGATCGGCTACTTTCAGAATCGGAGTTCCAGGCCAGTGACGGCAGAATAGACAGCAGAGAGGCGCCAGACAGCACAACAGAGGGCCGGGGTGGCGGCCAGTCCGGAAAGCTGCCCACAGTCCTGAAGCCTCGCCTCCCAGGCCACAGGGCCCTACGATATTCCCCAACCCTGAGTATCACTAACGAAAACTGGCTAGAATGTGTCCCTGTTCTTTGTTGATAAGTACAGGCATGTTTTCATCCTTACATCCACCCCTCCATCCGTCTGTCTATCTTTTTACTTATCCCTCCCTCCACCCATAGATCTGTCCATTCTTCTATCCATCCCTCCTTACATCCATCCATCAATCCATCCCTCCATCTCTCCATCAAAGGATCCATCCATCCTCTATCCATCCCTGTCTCCCTCCTTCCCTCCCTCTATCCATCCACTGATCCATCCACCCTTCCATCCATCCTTCCTTCCCTCCCTCTATTCATCCACTGATCCATCTATCCATCCATCCAAAAGCAATTTGAACTCTTGAATGAGCACCTACACCCAGGGAGACAGGAAAACAACAGATTTGACCCTGGCCCATGGAGCTCCCAGAGAAGGCAACGGCACCCCACTCCAGTACTCTTGCCTGGAAAATCCCATAGACGGGGGAGCCTGGTGGGCTGCCGTCTATGGGGCTCCACAGAGTCAGACACAACTGAAGTGACTTAGCAGCAGCAGCATGGAGCTCCTCGCCTGTGCACACATTGACTGAACAACTAACCAGAGGGTGAAGGTTCTTGGAGGGCGGCGCAGGTGCCTGTCCTGGTGAGTAACACGGTGGGAGCTATTCTAATCAAGCAAGGTCAGAGAAGGCTTTTCTGAGCACGTGACCATCAGACCTGCTGGTGTTAGAGAGATGCCTGCAAGTCTGGGGAGGCAGGAGCTCGAGGGAGACACCCGGGTCAGGGACGCTGCTGGAAGGTCACTGTGCTGGTCTGCTGGTTTTGCTTCTCTAGAGGAAGAGCCGGAACCAATGCACAGGTGGTCACTCAGAGCCAGGCAGCCTATCTCTGCGGGATCTTGGTGGTGGCCCCTGGGTGGCCAGCCAAGTGCATGTGGAAGGGACAGGTGTGGCCCCTTAGCCTCCATCACTGACCTCGACCACCGTCTCCTTGTAGGCCAACCGGCAACATGGACCACGAGGCNTCCATTCTTCTATCCATCCCTCCTTACATCCATCCATCAATCCATCCCTCCATCTCTCCATCAAAGGATCCATCCATCCTCTATCCATCCCTGTCTCCCTCCTTCCCTCCCTCTATCCATCCACTGATCCATCCACCCTTCCATCCATCCTTCCTTCCCTCCCTCTATTCATCCACTGATCCATCTATCCATCCATCCAAAAGCAATTTGAACTCTTGAATGAGCACCTACACCCAGGGAGACAGGAAAACAACAGATTTGACCCTGGCCCATGGAGCTCCCAGAGAAGGCAACGGCACCCCACTCCAGTACTCTTGCCTGGAAAATCCCATAGACGGGGGAGCCTGGTGGGCTGCCGTCTATGGGGCTCCACAGAGTCAGACACAACTGAAGTGACTTAGCAGCAGCAGCATGGAGCTCCTCGCCTGTGCACACATTGACTGAACAACTAACCAGAGGGTGAAGGTTCTTGGAGGGCGGCGCAGGTGCCTGTCCTGGTGAGTAACACGGTGGGAGCTATTCTAATCAAGCAAGGTCAGAGAAGGCTTTTCTGAGCACGTGACCATCAGACCTGCTGGTGTTAGAGAGATGCCTGCAAGTCTGGGGAGGCAGGAGCTCGAGGGAGACACCCGGGTCAGGGACGCTGCTGGAAGGTCACTGTGCTGGTCTGCTGGTTTTGCTTCTCTAGAGGAAGAGCCGGAACCAATGCACAGGTGGTCACTCAGAGCCAGGCAGCCTATCTCTGCGGGATCTTGGTGGTGGCCCCTGGGTGACCAGCCAAGTGCATGTGGAAGGGACAGGTGTGGCCCCTTAGCCTCCATCACTGACCTCGACCACCGTCTCCTTGTAGGCCAACCGGCAACATGGACCACGAGGCCAGTCAATCTGAACAGGGAGGTTCCTTCCTCTTGTTTGTTTTTCCGGACCCCTTCTCCCAGAATAGCGCAGGAAGCACAGCTCACAGCCAGTGCGGACGGTGGGCGTGGGCCCTGCAGGCTGCTACCCGGAAGGCCAGAGCCTCACCTGCCAGAGTGGGCGGGGCTTCCATCACATCATTCCAGAATGCTTTGCTGCTGAATAACCCAGGAGAGCACAAGCCTCCCCTCTCCCCTCCCCCAACCCCGCCCCCTTCCCAGGAGCACTGCCAACATGCATCTTTGGGCATTTACACAATTACGCAAACACGAGGTGTTCTTTTCAACAAAACAGGGTCACTCTCGAGTCTGGGACTGCCACTTGCTCTCACAGCTCAGCCGTCTTGGCAGGGATACTGGGTTTCCAGCATCACTTCTCAAGGCTGGGCTGGGTTCCACGGAGAGTCGTGGCAGAGTTCGTGGAAGCGGTTTCCTCACACATGCAAGGATGCTATGCCACGAAAATCACCCAGAGAACAAAGCAGTACAGCTCCTCGTCCCTCTGAAGGCAGACTGGCCATCGAGACCCCCCATTAGGTGGGTCCTGCCAGGCCCGAGACTGGGCAGTGGGAAGGGAGGCGAGGAGACCCCAGGGAGATGCGCGTCAACGGCACGGTCCCTGCAGGAACACCCCGGCAGTGAGAGCCAGGGAGACGGGGCAGGTGTGCAGGACTCTGCAACCACCAAGACCGCAGGTCACAGTACCCACTGATGCAGAAAAATGGCCTCCCTGTGTTGACTGAACAAGGGTAGGCTGCGATGGAGAACGTGACGAGCCCATAATTCAGAGGGAAGAGGCATTTGTGGAGAAGCCGTGCAGAAAGCAAGGGGGGCTCTGGGGCTGAGGAGGGCCCTCTCAGGGCAAGACTATTGCCCTTCGAAAAGTTACTCTAGTAATAGTGTCCCTGCCCCGACACCTGTTAAGTCTTAAAACGCAAAAGACAGGAACTTCCCCGGTGGTGCAGTGGTTAAGACTCAGCTTCCAATGCGGGGGCACAGGTCCAGCCCAGATCGTGGAAATAGGATACAATGTGCTGTGTTGCGTGACCAAGAAAATTAAAGAAAAGGCAAAGCCAAAGACTGGAGTTAAGAAGGCCCAGAGCCACATGTGATGAAGGAAGAAAGGCAGAGAAGGAGGCAAGGACAGGAGGAGGTGCCCGACCCGGGAGCGGGCTGGTGCAGGGGGCCACAGCGGGCCACGGGGGCCAACGGAGCCCATCCTGAGCCAACTGGGGCGGAGACGCCATCACCAGCTCCCGCACAGAGTGAGAGGCAGGATTTCTGCCAGCCTGGGGTTCCACACGGAGCTCTGCGGCCAGGAGGCACTGGCGCCCTGGTGGCGCTGACAGGCAAAGATGCACTCGGCTCTGCACTGCCAGCCTCGTGGCGCACGGGGACCGTTTGGAGAGGCTCTGGACACCACTCAGCCCACTACGACACCCTCCACCTCCTCTGCCTGAGCACCGCTGGGAGCAGTCCCAGCCCTTCAGCTCGGACCCATCAGAGCTGGGATACAAACGCAACTCTGTCAGACCTTGTATGAGTCAGCTCAGGTGACTCAGCTGTGTAACAAAACACTGCAGTGAGCATGTGTGCTGAGTCGCTTCAGTCGTGTCCAACTCTTTGTGACCCCATGGACCGCAGCCAACCAGGCTCCTCTGTCCATTCTCCAGGCAAGAATACTGGAGTGGGTTGCCATCCCCTCTCCTCCAGAGCATCTTCCTGACTTCCTTCCTTCCACACCTCTTGTATCTTCTGTATTGGCAGGTTATTTACCATTAGTCCCACCTGGGAAGCCCCCAAATACTTCAGACTGGGGCTTAAACAACAGGACTTGATGGCCTCATGGTCTGGAGGCTGCAGGCCTGAGGCCAGGCGGTCAGCGTAGCTGGGCTTTGCTAAGGGCCTCTCCATGTCCCCACGTGGAGGACAGGCTCTGGTACACTCTCTGCTTCCCAGAAGGATGCTGGCCCCATCGTGGGGCGGGGGGGCTCCACCTGCATCCAACCTGAATTCTCTCTCCAAGGCCCCGCTTCCAGATACCCTTGTAACTGGGCAGAACTCCATGGGCCTTCCCAGGAGAGGGGCACCCCCCCTCCCCAACAACCACCCGTGTCTCCCACTGCCTCTTGACTATAGAAAAGCTTTAGCCAAAGAATAAGCTTAATCCGAACAGCAGGGATGTGCAGAAGCAAAGAAGAGCAGTCAAACAGACAAAATAATTGCCTAGCCCTTAAACACGGAGAAGGCAATGGCACCCACTCCAGTGCTCTTGCCTGGAAAATCCCATGGACGGAGGAGCCTGGTGGGCTGCCGCCTATGGGGTCGCACAGAGTCGGACATGACTGAAGTGACTTAGCAGCAGCCCTTAAACAAAGGGGAGGGTCAGCTCCTCCTCAAGGGCTACAAACAGTATTCCGAGCCATACCCCTGGAGCTATCTTACAGGCACTGAAACCCCCACCAGGTGGAAGAAGTTGACCACAGGATGACCACACTGCAGCCGTGACGTCAGCTGCCACAATTCCAAGAAACGGCTTCAAGGAGACCAGCACAAGCCAACCCTGGAACTGAAGATTAACTGTACTTAAAGCAATTAGGGTGATGCTGGCCAGACCACACCCGGCAACTTCGAGGCGACTGCTGGGGCTGCCCGTGGCCCCTCCCTCTGCCTGTGCACCCCTGAAACTCCCCTTTAGAAGCTCTCAACCCCTGGTTGGCAGGAGGAAGTCGGTTCTCGGACACAGGCCTGCCTTCTCCCCAGGGTGCCGGCCTCCTGGATAAGGGAACCTTTTCTTTGCTACCAACGCTCGTCTCTTGAGTACTGGCTTTCGAGATGCGTCGGGTTAATGGCCACCCGTGTGCTTAGGGCTCCCACGTGTGAATTTAGGGGGACCCAGTCCTGGGCCCTGCAGACCTCGGAGCTCACCCTCCTCTGACACGTCACCCTCTCTCTTCCAAAGACACTGTCCCGCGCTCACTGGCTTGCCCCTGTCAACCCCGGGAGTGGGCCCAAGCCAGGTCACAGCGACACCAGGAAACACCTGCTGAGCTGGGAGGGTGGCCTCCTGCCTTCCTCATCGTGCGCAGACCACCGCTGCGTGCAGACTGTTGGGGAAGCGGGGCCCTCGGGGCCCTGGTCTCTGGCTGCCTCGAGCGCGGACCAGGCCTGGGCCGGATAACGAGGCGGAAGGGCCCGGCTCGCCGCAGGGTGGACACAGCCCAAACCCTCCACCGAGGGGCGAGCAGGCCCGTGACCCACCCTCTTGAGCAGAAGTGATCTGCACCCCGGCCGAGCCGAGCCCGCTGGGCGAGCTCGGTGCCCCGTTTCTCGGGGCCCACAGCTTCCTCCTCCCCGCTACCCATGTTTCTGCACTGTGGGCCGACGTGACGACAGCTGTGTGCCTGCAGCCTTGATCACTACACCCTGCAGCCACACCCACCTGAGACGAGCACCTTCCGGCCCCCACTTCCCAGCAGGGAGACCAGGCGTGTCCGTCTCACTGCGGTAACAACCCAGGTCCAGCCGCATCCCCTCCCCAGCCTGCCGCGAAACAGGTGCTCAGAGAAACCTGGCTGAGAGGAAGGCAGACTCACTCGGGAAGCCAGAGGTTTTCTGGGGCGCTGGCCGTGAGTGGGGGCTGGGGCTGTCACCCCACATCGCAGGCCCAGGATCACGGGTGATGCCCACAGCCCAGGGGAGGCCCCAGGCCACTGCTGTGCCTTTTTGAAGTCCCCCCACCAACACTGTTTCAAATGTCAGCACACACACAGCCCAGCAAATATAACTTATGGACTGTGAACCATCGGAAGACAGCTGTCTGGTTGGGTGGACCCCCCCTTAAGATGGACCATCCCCTCTCGGTCGTCATCAGCTGCCCTGAGACTTCCGGCCCAGTAAGAAATCTCACCTACAAATTAGTTTAAAATGAACACTCCTTGTAACAGTAAGTGAAGTTTGGTTACGGTAATTAAATATTTACTCATTTCAGTGGTTTTATTATCGTTTAAATCCTGGGGCCTCAAAGAGAGATCTTTTCTAGATCTCTTTGCTTTAGCAAATCTCTCCAGTGCTCAGCTCCTGGCAGAGGCATCCTGGAGGACTGTGGTGCTGGACCACTGACCCCCTGCCCCCAGCCTCTGCTTCATCATCGGGCCCGCTGACGCCGTCTACCCGCCTGCCCCACGGGGCTTCCAAAGCGCTCAGAGGCCACCAGACAGCGTGTGTTCATGACCCGCCTGTCGACTGAATGAGTGAATGAGTGAGCAGACGGATGCTAAGGGCCAGGAAGCCTGGTGGGGCTTACTCTGTGGTCAAGTGCAACGTCCGCCTTCTGGAGGGACAAAGGGGCGACCTTGTTCTTTTAACAGCTCCCGAGCCTGCTGGCGGGGGGCTGCCCCCCCAGGCTGTTGGGTAGTGCCCAGGAGAGGAAGGTGGAGGCGTCCCCTCTCCAACCTCCATGGACAGAAAGTCGTTCCCATAAGCTTCCCTCCAAAGTGCCCTAGAGCCTAAGAACAAAGTCGAGTGTTCTCCGGGATCCTGCGCGTGAAGGAAGGAACCAGAAAAGCCTGGAGGAAATGCCCGCCCCCGCGCCCGGTGAGGGGGGTCCTCACACACCGCTCCACCTCCCAGGGTGGGCCAGCCCCCCGGAGCCGCACAGCTCAAGCGGCTGCTGAAGCAAGAAGGGAGGCGGGCAGATGGAGGCTGGGCGGGGCTGGTGCAGCTCTTTCTGCTCCTTCACTCCGTCCTGCACACGGCAGACGGGGCTCGGGCCCCTCTGATACACTGATGAGGACGTCCGTGGGGGCCTGTGGTGTCGGCCATGGCCTGGACCCACCCGGGGGCAGCGAGCCTGGCCTAGAGCTGACCTTCCCGGGCCATCCTGGCCACGTCCACAGGCCTGATGCATGCGGCCACCCCCGACACCTCGTGGTCAGCGGATCACGACCAGCAGGGCCCCGTGACACTGTCCTACACGCATCCACTCATCCTCAGAGGCCTGGCCCTGCCTCCCTGCCCACCAAGACAGGAAGGACGCTCTTCAGGGGCCCGAGTGCTTTATGTCAACAGAGAACAGGTCCCTTTAAAAAGGGACCTGCATGCCCATCAAATACCAGTATCACCAATGGATGAGTGGATAAGAAAACGCACGTGTCCATGCACGCAGGGGACGTTTTTCAGCCACAAGAAGGGATGAAGCGCAAAACACTCCAGCACACGGATGGCCCTCCACGACACTGCGCTCAGTAGCCAGGCTCCGAAGGCCACATCCCGGGCGAGTCCACGTGCACGCAACATCCAGAACAGGCAAATCCAGGCTGGGGCATGGGGAGGGGAGTGACAGCTGACGGATCAGGCTTTCCTCAGGAGGGGGACATGAGAATGTTCTAGAATCAGCTAGAGGGAGTGCTGGCACGATGCTGGATGCTAACACCACTGAACTGGATGCTTTAAAATGGTTAATCTGCACCTCAATAAAAGACTTAAAAAGTGAACTTGAACCCAGGATGGCTGAGAAGGGCTTCGAACCGGATGGGCTCGTCCCCCTCAAGTCACCCACTGCTTGTGGACACCACTCACTCCACTCGGAAACAGCCGGGGCCTCTGGGAGCTAGAAGAGGCAGGAAGGACCCTTCCCAGGGGCCTCCGGAGAAGCTCGGCCTCCTGACCCCTTAATTTCGGGCTCTGGCCTTCGGGCTGTGAGAGGATGGATTTGGTGTTTACCCCCAGTGTGTGGCCATTCGTCCTGGCCGCCCCAGGACCTCCCACTCTGGGGAGCTCCCTGCCCCCGAGCGCTGACAGGCCCCTGGCCCTGGGCACTAGGCTGGTCCTGCCACACACCTACGGAAGGCCCGAGGGCACGTGGCCAAGCCGGACGCCTTGCTGCTCGCAGGACGCCAACTTGGATTTCCTTCTGGCTGACTTGGTACCTGGGGGCCATGGGGATGAGGCAGATTCTGCAGGCAGTTCCAGAAGAAACCAGACGCTGTGGGAAGAGAGGAGGGGGCTTCTGAGAGATAGGCCAGGGTTGAGAAGGAGCGAGGGGCAGGGGCTTCGGAAGCTCTGCTCACGGGGGTTCCAGCTTCTGAGGCGGGAGAAGCACCGTGACTCCGACGTGCCCTGGGGGGGTCCTGACATGGGACCCCCAGGCCTCGCTGGGCCCAAAGGACCACAGGACTTGATGGAAATGAAAAATGCCAAGAGTGGGACCCAAATAGGGAGCAGGGGGCCCGGCAGTCAGGTGCTCCTCGGGCAGAGGGGCTGCTGCTTCTCCATCCTGCCCCCTTCATTCCCTCAGCGAGCGGCTATGAGGCCCCTTCGGCTGTGGCTCAGCAGTCAACAGGAGGCGCCCGCTCGCCGGGGCCCCACAGACAGCTGGCCCAGCCCAGGGCCGCGGGCGCTTTGATGGGTGTGCCTGGGAGCTTCCCAGATGGCGCTAGTGGTAAAGAACCTGCCTGCTAGTGCAGGAGACGTGAGACAGGCGGGTTCCATCGCTGGGTGGGGAAGATGCCCTGGAGGAGGGCACGGCAACCCACGCCAGGATTCTTGCCTGGAGAACCCCATGGACGGAGGAGCCTGGCGGGCTGCGGTCATAGGGTCGCAGGGTCGGACACGACTGAGCGACTTGGCACGCATGCAGAGCACTGGGGCTGTGGGGCAGGGCCCTCACCCCGACCTGGGGGTCACAGGAGGCCTCTTGAGGAGGAGGTGGGGTCCGTGCCGCAGACTGAAGGCTGGGATGGGACCTGGGAGGCCTGGGGCACAGCGTGGGCACAGGCCTAGAGGTGGAGGGTGGTGGGGGTGGGGCAGGAAGATGGAGCCGCAGCCCCCAGGCCCGGGGACAGCAGACAGGGCGTGTCGTCTGCCCAGGGTGGACAGGCTGGCACTGGTGCCCCCATGCCCACCCACAACCGAGGAGGGTGTGCCCAGGGAAGGGCCTGGCCCTTTCTCTGAGGTCCTGCTTGGGGATGGGGAGATAAGACCGACTGGGGCGAGGGGGCTCCGACCTGGTGGGGACCCTCGGGTCTGCCACCCGGCTGTCCCAGGGGCCCCCACGATCTGGGGTCAAGTCCTCGCTCACCGCGGCCTCTGCCCATCTTCACACGGCCTCGTCCGTCTCCTCTGAGGACACGCCACTGGCTTTGGGGCCCACCCAGCTGAGCCAGGACGACCCGGTCTGGACATGCTAACCTTGATTATACCTGCAGAGACGTTTTTCCCAAACAAGGTCACATTCACATGAATCTTAGGGGCCACCGTCCAGCCCCTCTTGCACTCTGTGAATAATTCGGTTTATTTCATTTCAGTCTTCTGATGACTGTGCATGCATGCCGCCCCCTGCCAGTGAGTGACGTCTGTCTGTAGCTGTATTTATATCCATCTCGAGAGCCCGCAGCAGGCCCCCACGCCGACCCCCCGGCTCCTCTGAAGAATACTGAGTACAAAACGCACTTGCTGCCAGGTGTGGCCGTTCCCTCCAGCCAGGGGGTCAGCGGTA
>SJYV01040575.1:0-12293 GCA_006410875.1 Neotragus pygmaeus | reverse complement strand
AATGGCAGCCCACTCCAGTGTTCTTGCCTGGAGGGTCCCAGAGACAGGGGAGCCTGGTGGGTTGCCGTCTATGGGGTCGCACAGAGTCGGACGCGACTGAAGCAACTTAGCAGCAGCAGTAGCAGGAGGATAGCAGGGCTTCCCAGGTGGTGCTAGTGGTAAAGAGCCCACCTGCCAATGCTGGAGACATAAGAGGTGTGGGTTCGATCCCTGGGTCAGGAAGATCCCCTGGAGGAAGGACTGGCAACCCACTCCAGTATTCTTTCCTGGAGAATCCTGTGGACAGAGGAGCCTGGCAGGCTACAGCCCATGGAGTCCCAAAGAGTCGGACACGACTGAAGTGACTTAACACACACAAACACACACAGGAAGATAGTAAGGGTCATTTTTGCCATATTATGCTTTACTTATTGTCTGAATTTTTTTCAATGAATACATACTAATTTGGTAATTAGAAAAAAATAACAGAACTCTCTACACTCAAGGAAGGCCAGGAAATCTGCAAACTCCAGGGAATTGTGCAGGATATCTCCTGCAGAGCAGGCACCGTAAACCCCCAGGTCACAGGGTCTTACCCAGCAGAGGCCCAGTGGAAAAAAAGACTTCTGATGAGTCAGCGGCCCAGACGAATTGAGTTTGAGCTTTCCTCTCAGCTCCCCCTGAAGCCATCCCAGTAAGCAGGCCTTTCTTATCTGAAATGCAAATGAGTTCCTTAAAGTTAATCTGAGCCTTCTGGCTCAGTAAGTAACAATGAAGTGAAAAAAATAAGAGGGCCTACCAAAGCCCACGGGGACCTGATCATTTATAGCTAGCAGAGCAGGGTCACTAGAGGGGACTTGAGTGTTCTAGAAAGAGAAGCAGAGAGGCAATCACCCTTGAGTGGCAGAAAGGCCCAGGAGGTTCTTGTTCAAGACAATGTGTGCTAAGTTGCCTGAGTCATGTTTGACTCTTTGTGACGCTATGGACTGTAGCCCAACTGGCTCCTCTGTCCATCGGATTCTCCAGGCAAGAATACTGGAGTGGGTTGCCACGCCCTCCTCCAGGGAATCTTCCTGACCCAGGGATCGAACTCAAATCTCCTGTGTCTCCTTGGCGGGTGGATTGTTTACCACTAGTGCTACCTGGGAAGCTAATACAAGTTTCCTGTGGCTGCCAAACAAATTACCATAAGCCAGATAATTGAAACAACATACTTATTTTCTCACAGTTCAGAAGGACGGAAGTACCAAATCAAGGTGTCTCGGATTTTGTACGCTCCCTCCTAAGGCTCTTGAGGAGATTCCTTTCTACCTCTTCCAGCTTCTGACGGCTCCTGGTGTTCTTGGCTTGTGGTTGCATCACTCCAGCCTCTGCCTCCAGATTCACACGGCCCTCTTCTTCCTGAATATCTGTGCATCTTACTCTTACAAGGACTGTTGCTGGATTTAGGCCCACCCTAAGCCAGTATGATCTTTCTGTTTAGTCACTAAGTTGTGTCTATTTGGCTCTTTGCTGCCGTATGGACTGCAATCGTCCAGTCTCTTTTGTCCACAGGATTTCCAGGGAAGAATACTGGAGTGGTTTTCCATTTCCTTCTCCAGGGGGTCTTTTCAGACCATGGACCGAACCCGCATCTCCTGCATTGCAGGCAGATTCTTTACCACTGAGCGTCCAGAGAATCTTAATTACCTCTCCTAAGATCCTATTTTCAAATAAGGCCACATCCTTAGGTTCTGAGGTGACATGAACTTTTAGGGTACACTATTCATGGCACCCCTCTCCAGTACTCTTGCCTGGATAATCCCATGCATGGAGGAGGCTGGTGGGCTGCAGTCCATGGGGTTGCTAAGAGTCAGACACGACTGAGCAACTTCACTTTCACTTTTCACTTTCATGCATTGGAGAAGGAAATGACAACTCACTCCAGGGTTCTTGCCTGGAGCATCCCAGGGACTGGGGAGCCTGGTGGGCTGCCATCTCTGGGGTCACACAGAGTCGGACATGACTGAAGCAACTTAGCATAGCATAGCATTCAAATCAGTACAGAGGGACATACTGGTTCCTAGGACTAGAACTACCCCCAGTCTACCCTGAGGTTGTCTGTCTCAAATCCCACATACTAACAGCATCTGGTGACTGATATACTTACCCCTTGGAGCATCTGGTCATTCACCAAACAGTCACCAATATTAACTCAGCAAATGAAGAAGGACCCAGACACATCAGGGTTAGACATCGGCGTGCACACTTGCTCACTGTGATGGCTGATTTTATGTGTCAAGTTAATTGGATCACAGGTGCCCAGTTAAACATTATTTCTGGGCATATCAGGGTGGGAGGTGGAGTGAGTGTTTCTGGATGAGCTTAAGCTCGAATGTAGACTGAATAAAGCAGTGTGGGCTAAGTCGCTTTAGTTGTGTCTGACTCTTTGCGACCCCACAGACCGTAGCCCACCAGACTCCTCTGTCCATGGGTTTCTCCAGGCAAGAATACTGGAATGGGTTGCCATGCCCTCCTCCAGGGAATCTTCCCAACCCAGGGATTGAACCCATGTCTCTTATGTCTCCTGCATTGGCAGGCGGGTTCTTTACCACCAGAGTCCCTCCACAGTGTGGAGGGGCTTTCTCCAATCAGTTGAAGGCCTAACTAGCTCACTAACAAAAAATTCGTTCTTTCTGCCTCTCTTCAGGCTGAGACATCCATCTTCTCCCACCTTTGAACTTGAACTTGGACTGGAACCATTGGCTCTCCTGCTTCTCAGACCTTGAGATTTGGACTGGAACGACACCATCAGCTCTTTGGTCGCTTTTCCATTCAATTTATGGCGTTCCCAGCCCAGAGCGTGACTGGACCACAGCCTCCTTCCTCCCAGGCCTCCACGGCTGCAAGGCAGGTCTCACTGTGCTGTTTGTGGGCCTGTACATGCACCTTCTTCACGAGGTGCCTTCCAGTTCTGAATGCTTACTATTAGGGGAGTCATCTTAATATGTTGACATTTCTCAAACATCTATTCCATGCCGTTCACTAAGCAGTTACTGAGCAACTATTACACGGAGAGCCGATGCTTGCTACTGGGGCAGCAGGAAGGGTAAAGAATCCTTCAGGGTGTCTCATTCTCCAGGTAGAGGGGAGCGCACAGAGTCCCAAGATTTGGAAGTCAGCATCATAGACCCTCAGAGAGGTCGTTTTCTGAATTTAGTTTCTATTGCAGTACAGCTGCTTTCCCATGTTGTATCAGTTTTACTATACGGCAAAATTGATCAGCCATGCATACACATATATCCCCTCCTTTTGGACTTCCTTCCCAGTCATATCACCACAATGCATTAAGTAAGTTCCCTGTGCTATGCAGTATATTCTCATTAGTTGTCTATTTTATACATAGTATCAATAGTGTATATGTGCCAATCCCAATCTCCCAGTTCCTCCCACCCTCCCTCTCCCCTTTGGTATCCATACATTTGTTCTCTACATCTGTATCTCTATTTCTGCTTTGCAAATAAGTTCATCTGTACCATTTTTCTGGATTCCACATATATGAGTTAATATACAACATTTTTTTTTCACTTTTTGACCTACTTCACTCTGTATGATAGTCTCTAGGTCCATCCATGTATTGACTCAGTAAATAAATAGCTCCATCATGAGCCACAGGTTTAAGTCCCAAACCAGTGCTTGAATCCTAACCACACCACTATTTGGGTAACAGCTGTATTAAGATATCCTACGTATACCATACAATTCACCTATTTACAGTGTATAATCCAGGGGTGGGGAGGGATGGATGGGAGTTTGAGGTTAGCAGATGCAGACTAGCATACATAGGATGGTTAAACAACAAGGTCCTACTGTATAGAACAGGGAATTATATTCAATATCCTTTGATAAATCATAATAGGAAAGAATATGAAGAAGAATGTATACATATATAAAAATGAACCACTTTGTTGTAGAAGACAAATTAACATAGTATTGTAAATCAACTATACTTCAAAAAAAATTAAAAATAAAAGGTACAGTTCAATTGTTTTTAATATTTTTACCACAATCAACTTTAGAACATTTTTATTATCACTACGAAGAAACTCAATACATTTTGCCTATTACCCCTAGTCCCCCAACTTTCCCAACCAAAGGCAATGGTTATTTACAGATGTTCCATAGATAGAATCATACAATGGGTGATTTCTTTCATTTAACATGTTTTCACTGTGCATACATGTTGTAGCATAAATCAAAACCTTAGTCCTTTTTATAGCTGAACAATATTCCATAGTATGGATGGACCACATTTTGTTTATCCACTCACCAGCCATGGATGTTTCGCCTATTTCCACTTTTTTGTTATTATGAGCAAAGCTGCAATGGGCATACACATACCTGTTTTGGAGTAGGCATCTTTTTTTCCACCCTTCGGGTAGACTGGAGTGAAGTTGTTGGCTCCTGTGATAATTCTATGTTTTACTCTTGAGGAGCTTCTGGACTGGTTTTCACAGTGGCCACACCATCACTGTCCCAGCAGCTGTACACAAGGATTTCCACTTCTCCGCATCTTCACCAAGCCTTGTCATTATCTGTCTTTTTGACGCTACTCATCCCAATAGGTGGGAAATTGTGCACCATTTTTCAAACTACCCTTTACTGGTCTCTTAGAAAGCATCAGCAACTCTGCCAGGATTTTTCCACTCACTATGTCATTTGTCCCTTTTAATAATTCTATGAAGCACTTACTTTTATTCTCCCTCTTTTATAATAAATACTGAGAGAGTGAACAGGTGTGCCCACGATCATTCATCTCAAGCACACAGGCTAATTGCTACAGCCATTTGCCTCCCACTTACCAGCTGTAAAATGGGATTAATAAAGAATATAGCCACTCAGTGTGATGTGAAAAGGGGATGAAATAATATGCCTAAGTGCCTGGTATTCCCTCACTCACTCATGCATTAGTATCCAACAGGCATTTCTCAAGCACTGGTATGATGGAGGCAGTGTGCTAGGCCCTGTGTGAGCTAGAATGTATTCCGCAAAGTGTGGTCGGCCGACCAGCAGAATCAGCAGCCTCTGGGTGCTTGCTAGAAACACAGCACCTACACACCTCCTGAATCAGAAGCTGCATTTTGCCAAGATCCCCAAGTAATTCATCTACTCAGAAAGGTTTGAGAAGCACTTCATGGGAGCAGTGAGTACAACCCAGACTGTTCATTCAAATCACTTGTTCAATTCAGTTCAGTTGCTCAGTCACGTCTGACTCTTTGTGACCCCATGGACTGCAGCACACCAGGCCTCCCTGTCCATCATCAGCTCCCGGAGCTTGCTCAAACTCATGTCCATTGAGTCTGTGATGCCATCCAACCATCTCATCCTCTGTCATCGCCTTCTCCTCCCATCTTCAATCTTTCCCAGCGTCAGGGTACAGCTTCTTATTTTTTAATATAATTTTTAGTTTATATTAAAGTACAGTAGACTTACAAATGTTATGTTAGTCTGGGGTGTACCGCCAAGTGATACAGTTACACACATGCATATATGTATGTGTGTATGTGTATTTCAGATTCTCTTCCCATATAGGTTATAGCAGAATATTGTGCTAGAGTTCTTTCCTTGCTGATTACCTATTTTAAATATAATAATGTGTATATTAGTTACTAAGTCCTGTCCGACTCTTTGCTTCCCCTTTGTCACCCGCCGGGCTCTGCTATCCGTGGGACTCTGCAGACAAGAATACTTGAGTGGGTAGTCATGCCCTTCTCCAGAGGATCTTCCTGACCCAGGGGTCACACTGGAGTCTTCTTCGTTGAAGGTGCATTCTTTACTGGCTGAGCACCAGGGGACCCCCAGTATGGTAGTGTATACCTGTTAATCCCAACCTTCTAATTTATCCCCTGCCCCACACCTTTCCCCTTTGGTGACCATAAGCTTGCACAACTTTTAAAGCTAGAAATTCCAGCCTCTCTTCTCCTCACACTCCACCCTCAGGTTCTGATTCAACTGATTCAACCTTCCTCTCCTGGTGCAGGGATCCAGTTGTGTGTCAAGATCAGGAACCTGCACTGGCGACCACATGGTGCATGGCTCCCGCTCGCAGAGCCTCCTATATGTGAGTGACGTGGCTTTGAACCAGGAGACTGGAGAAATAATCTAAGCCAAGAATTATGGTGTCTGGATGGAAAAGGAACAGCAGACCCCAGAAGTGTCTAGGGGATGATCCCAGCAGAACCTCACCAAGGGAAGCAGAGAGAGAAGGCAGTGGTGACATCAGGGGTGACCACGTGACTGAGCAGGAGCTGGTGGTACCATTCTGGTAAGGAGGCAGTGGTCATGGAAGTAAAGAGCGTACAGACAAGCTGAGTTGGAGGGGGCCTTTGGAACAACCAAGGAGGGGTGTGTTGCAGGTAACAGAGTAAGTAGATCTGATGCTCAGCAAGAAGGTGAAGGACAGAGACAAGAACTGGGCTGTGCAATGACATGACCTTTCAGACCATGCGATAACAACCTTTTTTTATTTTGGAACGTTAGGATACCACTTTAGGCTATGTTCTGCAGATGGACCTGTGAGTGTGGGCTACAACTCACCCGGCTTCCTGGAAAGCAGTAGGTTTCTCAATCAAAACCTTGGACCTGGGCAGGAATGCCTGAAGAAGGGACATAAGAAGATACACTTCCTCTCTGACCTGGAGTCCAGGAGACTAAAAGGTGCCCTGGAGAGTTCTCTGCTACCATTTAGTCTCATTAAGTAATATATGTATGTCTATGACCCAGGGACCTTTACCTGCATGGAGACTCCAGGGAAATTCTTATTCAGGACTAAAGGGAAAAGAGTTTCTTTGAAACATTATTTGTGGTAGAGGGATTGANTGGACCTGGGCAGGAATGCCTGAAGAAGGGACATAAGAAGATACACTTCCTCTCTGGCCTGGAGTCCAGGAGACTAAAAGGTGCCCTGGAGAGTTCTCTGCTACCATTTAGTCACATTAAGTAATATATGTATGTCTATGACCCAGGGACCTTTACCTGCATGGAGACTCCAGGGGAATTTTTATTCAGGACTAAAGGGAAAAGAGTTTCTTTGAAACATTATTTGTGGTAGAGGGATTGGAGGTGATCTGGGTGTCTATTCATCACCAGGAGGATGGATGACTAAAACGGGGCAAAAATCCACCTCAGAGGAGGTATATGCTAAGTGAGTCAAATGATGTACAGAGCAAATTCTTTGGTCTGATAACCTCTATGGAGATCAAAAATCCATGAACAGACAAAGCAACACTAGCTATTTTCCAAGTATCCTAAGCTGCTAAGTCACTTCAGTCGTGTCTGACTCTGTGCGACCCCATAGACAGCAGACAACCAGGCTCCCCGTCTCTGGGATTCTCCAGGCAAGAACACTGGAGTGGGCTGCCATTTCCTTCTCCAATACGTGAAAGTGAAGTCACTCAGTCGTATCAGACTCTAAGCAACCCCATGGACTGCAGCCTACCAGGTTCCTCCATCCATGGGATTGTCCAGGCAAGAGTACTGGAGTGGGGCGCCATTGCCTTCTCTGAGTATATATTTTCCAAGTATACATAATAATATAAGGATACCCATTGTTATAGGCTAAATGTTTTTGTGCCCCTCAAATTCACATGTTGAAAGCCTACTCCCGATGTGATGGTATTTTGAGATGGGACCTTCAAGAGGTAATGAGGTCATGAGGCTGGGGCCCAGGATGAGATTAGTGACCTTGCAAGAAGAGGCGACATAGTGAGACATACGTGTGGACACGATGAGATGGCAGCCATCTTCAAGCAAGGCCCCCACCAAGAACCCAAACTTGGTCTTAGACTTCCCAACCTCCAGAACCATGAGAAATAAGTGTCTACTGTTTAAACCACCAGTCCACGGCATTTTGTGATACCGGCCCAAGCAGGCTAAGACACTCAACAAACATTTTAAAGTGCTTGCCTGTGGTGGTCATGAGAAGGGGTGTAGAGGAGAGAGTGTAGACGTGCAATGGAGACAAAAAGAGAATAAATCAATAAAGCAAAAAAGAAGCCTCCCATAGGGCAATGATGAATGTATACCATGAACTGAGGAGTAGGATCAAATTCTCCACTTCTGATTTCTTAAGATAAAACTGGAAGAAGGGTGGCCCTGTATGGTCTTGCCAAGTCAGTGCTTCCTCTAAGGCAGTGGGTGAAGCCAAAACGTGAAGGTCCCTAAAACCTTCTTTATGTGGATCCTCATGGCATGACACAGTCCCACAAATACTGGAGAACAGGTTGGCCCTTGCGGTAGCCAGCTTCCAAGACTGGGATCCATGCCCCCCAGCACTCAAGTCCCTATGTAGTCAACCCCTTTATTGAACCAGGGCTGCCTCTTGGTGACCAATAGAATGTTAAGGAATTGAAAATGTGACTTCTGAGGTTAGAGAGAAGGCATTACAATGATCACTTGCTTGAGGGAAGACCAGCCACGATGCCAGGAGGATACTTGAGCAGTCCTGTGCAAGCACACTGGCAGAGGAACTGAGAGCTCCCCGCAACCCCAACCAATAGCCAGAAAGAACTTGCCGGCCATCTGAACGATCCACTTTGGAAGTGGATCCTTCAGTCCCAGCCAAGCCTTCAGATGATGCAGCCCCAGCTGATACATGAGTGCAACCACAAGAGAACTCACAAGTGGTTGTCCATGAGATGCCTTCCTCTATTCCTGCCCCATGGGAACTATGACTATAATAAATGATACTGTCATGCCACTACAGCTTGAGTTGATTTGTTACCTAGTGTGAGATAACTTACACAGCTCTATTGGTTCAGACCTTGTAAGCCAATCTGTTTACCTTCTTTGGTCTTGTTACCCTTATTCCCCTTGAGTTTTTTCTCCATTCATTGCTGGTGTTTAGTTGTTTAGCTGTGTCCAGCTCTTTGCGACCCCCTGGACTGTAGACCACCAGGCTCCTCTGTCCATGGGATTCTCCAGGCAAGAACACTGAAGGGGGTTGCCATTTACTTCTCCAGGGGATCTTCCTGGAGGAAGATTAAATTCATCCAGGGATCAAATTCACATCTCCTGTGTCTCCTGCATTGCAGGCAGATTCTTCACCATTACACTACTAGAGAAGTCCTTGGATGTAGCCATAACAATATTAAGAAAGTTTCCTGTGTCAGCCGTGCTTTAGGAAAACCAAGAGGAAGGGATTTGTTCGCTCTTAGGTCAGAGATTTGCAGGAAAGCAGGCCCTTCCTGACATTCCCCAGAGGAGAAGCAAGCAAGAATTCCAAAGAAAAGAAAATGCAGACAGGGGCTGTATGGCCAGTTGCCCCCTCCCATCAGAAAATTCTCCTCTCTGGGCTAATCTGGGAGACTCTGGATTGATTAGATTAGGGCAGATAGCCTTTGCTTTCCTGGTATCTCTAGGCTTTAAGTGATCATTTAAAACATGGGACTGGATGAACTAACTCTAGGAAGAGAGGGTTTCCAGTGAGTTTCCAGAGAGCTGAGCCCTGGGGAGAAGCAACAGTCAAGAAATTACCTTTGGAAGAGGAGGCAGAAAGGAGACTAGGAAAGGATCAGACATAGGGTCAGAGCAGGGATCCAGAGGGTCTTGAAAACCAAAGGAAAAGATCTTAAAGTGGGAGATTTTAAAATGTAAGTGCAATGGCTGATTCATGTTGAGGTTTGATAGAAAACGGCAAAATTCTATAAAGCATTACCCTTCAATAAAAAATAAATTCATAAAAAATTTAAAATGTAAATTTACAATGCAAAATTTTGAATGTAAAATCTTCCCAATATTTTTTTAACAAGGTGCCTGTGTGCTCAGTTGCGTACGACTCTTTGCAACCCCATGGACTGAAGCCTGCAGGCTCCTCTGTCCATGGAATTCTCCAGGCAAGAATACTGGAGTGAGTTGCCACTACTTTCTCCAGGGGATCTTCCTGACCCAAGGATCGAACCTGCGTCTCCTGCGTCTCCCACACTGGCAGGCGGATTCTTTACCACTGACAGACAAACAAGAGAACTGGATCTCATTTTCTTAAACGAGAAAGAAGGCTGGACATGATGACAGCTCTGCAAGCATCTGGGAGGAAGGTTAAACCCTTCACAGATCCAATAAATGTGATCCTCACCAGTTACACTTCTCAGAGCTCCTCCTTTGGACCAAAACAACCTGGACGGTCACCAGGACCCATCATCACACAGCATCTACGACCTTTCAAGAAGGTGAAGCCATTTCCCCATGCCTGTTTCTCGTCTTCAGACAAGGCACATCTCTGGAAATTGCTGAATACACGGTTTTAGCAGAAAGATGGGTTCTGTCTACAGCCCCTATTTCTCAGTCACTGCTCCCTTTTGTTTCTATGCGCTCTGTCTCTGTGTGAACGCTGAGATCTCACTGAGCATCCCCCAAAGAGGGACTGCAATCGGCGTGCTGAACCGTCCCCGGAGGAAACACACAATCATCTTCAATGAGCAGAGGACAATGAGGAGGGGTCCTGTTACATAATTGAGGAGACAATGTCTTTGAGACTCAGTCTGGTTCACTTTTCACACTAAATTAATCTTAATAAGCATCTGCTTTGAGTAAAGGAAGTTTTGTGATAATTCAACCGTGACCTCTGTGAACGTCCAAATGATTTCACTTTGGTCCCCACCAGCCCCGAGTATCCTATTGAAATGGTCGTCTTTATTTCATGATCATCAGCATGTTAACATGAGCTGATTAATCCCATCAACCTAACTACACAGATCGGACGCAGCCCAGGGCTACGACATCATTAGCTTTGGGACGCAATTGCAGAGGATGGCAGACGGGGCCGGTCAGCTGGTCCCACAGATCATTTGATCCAGGCTCCTTGTTTCTGAGAATGAAAAGCAGATTCTCCCTCCAGCTTGCTCTCTGGCTCCAAGATCCAGGTAAAATTGTCCCTACCCAGGCACCCCTACTGGGAGCACATGTTATGCAGGCCCACTGAGTCTTTGTCCCTGCCATGGAACTGTTTGTGGCCAGGCCACTAGACACTCGGACAGGAGTGTGGACCCACCAGCCTGTGGGTCTCAACGGCCAATGTGACCTCTGCCAGCCTCTCTTTACCCTCCTCCACCATTTTCTAAAATACTTTTTATTTTGTATTGAGGTATAGCCAATTAACAATGTTATGATAGTTTCAGGTGAACAGCCAAGGGACTCAGCCATACATATACATATATCCATTCTCCCCGCAACTCCCCTCCCATCCAGGCTGCCACATTACCTCGTGCAGAGTTCCATGTGCTGTACAGTAGAACCTTGTTGGTTATCCATTTTAAATACAGCAAGCAGTGTGTACATGTCCATCCTAAACTCTCTAACTCTCCTCCTCATCCCCACAGCAACCAAAAGTTCATTTTCCAAGTCTCTTTTTCTCTTGTAAGTAAGTTTGTTTGTATCATTTCTTTTTAGATTTCACATAAAAGGGATGTCATACAGTATTTCCCCTTCTCTGTCTGACTTACTTCCCTCACTATGACAATCTCTAGGTCCGTTCACGTTGCTGCAGATGGCATTATTTCATTCCTTTCAATGGCTGGAGAATATTTCATGGTTTATATGTACCACATCTTTCTCCGTTCTTCTGTCGACAGGCTTCTCGGTTGCTTCCACGTCTTGGCTATTGCCAACAGAGCTGCAGTGAACATTGACTCCTCCGTCAGCTCTGAGCACACCTTCCTTGTGACTGCATCACATACTTTCTTCTGAGCAGGAGCCCCTAACTACCCGGACATTTGTGCTCCCTGCCACCTGGCAGTCATCACACCTAGCATCTGCATCCATGATCGTTCAGGAAGTTTCTCTTCCCACTATTTATGGGCTGTGTGACAAAGTCAGTCACGGGATTCTGCCTCCTTTGAGGCTCAAAGAGAGATTCTGGGACCAGCAGCAAGCATCAGCATCACCTGAGAATTTGTAAGAAATGCACATTCTCAGGGCTCTTCCAAACCTGCTGAGTCAGAAAGCCTGGGACTGGGGCCCACAAGCTGTGTTTTGGTAAGCTCTCGCAGTGGCGCCAGCATACGCCGATACTAGAGGTAGGCAGGCAGACCAAATTACTCCACTGTGGCCACGAGTCCACAGTCTACACTTGGGTCCTCTTGGTGTTGTACATTCTATGGGTTTGACAGGTGGATGATGACGTGTATCCACCATAACAGCATCATACGAGAAGAGTCTCTGCCCTCAAATCCTCTGTGCTCCATCTATTCATCCCTCCATTTGTGTTGACTTAGATAAGAAAGCCTTCCTCAGCGATCAATGCAAAGAAATAGAGGAAAACAACAGAATGGGAAAGACTA
>SJYV01040572.1:1421-13260 GCA_006410875.1 Neotragus pygmaeus | reverse complement strand
TGAATATTCATTGGAAGGACCACTGTGGAGGCTGAACCTCCATTATTTTGGCCAATTGATGGGTAGAACTGATTCATTATAAAAGGCCCCGATGCTGGGAAAGATTAAAGGCAGGAGGCGAAGGGGAAGGCAGAAGACAAAATTGTTTGATGGCATCACCAACTTGATGAACATGAGTTTGAGCAAGCTCTGGGAGTTAGTGATGGACAGGGAAGCCTGGCGTGCTGCACCCCATGATATAGCAAAAAGTTAGACATGACCGAGAGACTGTACTGAACTGATGTACAGAGGACAATCAGGGAGCAGGCAGAAGTCTTTAAGGAAGGAGGAAGGAACAAGTCCTGGATAGCTGACAATGATGGGTCGGCAAGTGGTTTCAAGCTGGAGAAACTGTAGGGAACCAATTCTATGCCAGGTGGAGAGAATGGAAAGAGAAATGCAAGATGGCAGTGCTGGGACTTCCCAGAGGACTAGATCCCTGTTCTAAACTTGATCAATGCTCAATATTTTTAGGTGTTTGGAAACATGACTTTTGTTTTGGAAGTGGTAGAGCAATATTCAATGGAAGGACTGATGCTGAAGATGAAGCTCCAACACTTAGGCCATCTGATGTGAAGACCCAGCTCATTGGAAGAGACCTTGATACTGGGAAAGATTGTGGGCAGAAGGAGAGGGAATAGAAGGATGAGATTGTGGGATGGCATCACTGCCTCAAAGACATGCGTTTGAGGAAACTCTGCAAAATAGTGAAAGACAGGGAATCCTGTTTTGTTGCCGAACATGTAATCATAAAGAGTCAGACATGACTTAGCAACTGAACAATACCAATGAGGACAGAGAGTCCACTGAAGGCTCTGGTCCTGGTTGGAGTGGAGAAAGACTTGGGTGGAAGGGGAGGCTTCCTATCCTCTGATGCAAGTCCTTGTATCCAAGACAAGGAGCACAAGTATTCGAATGTCTTACCAAACATTGTTTTCCAAAAGCACAAAAAGTGTTTTCTGAAGGAGAGAGAGCTTTGACTGAGTTTGTTCTCTAGATTTTACTGAGGGATTTGAAAGTGATTGGGGGTGG
This sequence comes from Neotragus pygmaeus, assembly GCA_006410875.1. Lineage (NCBI taxonomy): Eukaryota > Metazoa > Chordata > Mammalia > Artiodactyla > Bovidae > Neotragus > Neotragus pygmaeus. The sequence goes on along the minus strand of SJYV01040572.1, from coordinate 12,189 downwards.
GCTGAGTCTGCAAAAATCAAGTGACTAGCTGCTGGAGGGCAAGGCTTGTGGTAGACATTCTGCACTAGGTGTAAAATGAATCCAGAAAAAGTGTCCCTTCTGGCATGTACATGCCAATGTATCACATTATTTCAGCAGATCACTTCAATACTGTTTTGGGGCAAGCTAGAAATGGATGATGCATGGTGTGCGTTTGTAAATTCCTGTAGGTAGTTAGATGACTAAATGTCTGGTTACTTCATTGCATGGTTGAAATCATGCTTGAGAAAGAAAACTAGATCAAGTCCACACATATTTGATCATTAAAGAGCAAGCATAGGAAGGTTTCTAAGGCAACTGTAGGTAATTTAAACATGAGGGGCCAAACGGGGACAGTTGCATTTAACAGGTTGAGATTGGACTGTACAGGTTGCCATAGTTGTTGCTATGACAAGAAGCCATCACAGCTACTTGTTGACACGCTGGAGATGTGCAAAATGGAAAAGAGACCAAAAGCCTTACAACTCTCCTTGCAGTGTGATTTCAGGCTAGAAGTAGTTGACAAGGAAAGGCTGACTGGTAAGGCTGAAGAAGGGAGTAATCTGAGACAGTAATCAGTAGCTCTTGTGGGAGCCCAGAAAACAGAAGTATTGTCTCAATCAGAGTTCTTTGTCATGGTTCAGAGATAGATGTCATTTGGCTTGAATCAATATTTAGCCTTGGGAATGGCAGCCATAACCTTTAAACAGATTTCCTTCTCCTCAGATGGCAGAATAATTCATATTTGTTCCAGACTCAGGAACCCAGAAAGCCCTCTCAGGGCCACTTGTTCTCAGCAGGTACACATGCAATCTAGAAGGTGGAATTATCATTATGGTGCCCATTTTACAGATGAGAAAACTGAGGTTAAGGGACTTGATCAATGTCACACAGCTAAGCACATGAAAAGCCAAGCTCAAACCCAGGGTAACAGTCCTCAAATTGTGTGTTTTTGCTCCACACCCACTGGGAGTGGTGGGTGGTGATCTGGCACCAAACTTAGGCAGAAGCAAGCAGTATTCAAACTTAAATTGAAGTAGTGAGGAAAACCACTAGACCATTAAGCTATGACCTAAATCAAATCCTTTATGAATTTATAGTGGAGATGAAAAATAAATTCAAGGGATTAGGTCTGGTAGCCTGAAGAACTATGGTTAGAGGTTTGTAACACTGTACAGGAGGTGGTCACCAAAACTATTCCCAAGAAAAACAAATGTGAGGAAAAAAAAGGGGTTGCCTGAGGAGGCCTTAAAACAGCTGAGAAAATAAGAGAAGTGAAAGGCAAAGGAGAAAAGGAAAGATATACCCAATGGAATGCAGAATTCTGGAGAATAGCAAGGAAAGATAAGAAAGTCTTCATAAGTGAACACTGCAAGAATTAGAGGAAAATAATAGAATTGTAAAGAGTATAGATTGCTTCAGGAAAATTGGAGCTATCTGAGGAACACTTCATAAAAGGATGAGTACAATAAAAGACAGAGAAGTCAAAGACGTAGCAGAAGTAGATGAGATTAAGAAGAGGTAACAAGAATGCACAGAAGAACCGTACAAAAACTGTCATAATGACTGGCATAGTGATGATGCTTGGGTAAAGTACTCATCACTCATGTAAAGCCAGATACACTGGAGTGTGAAGTCAAGTGGCCTTAGGAAGGATCACTACAAACAATGTTAGGAGAGGTGATGGAATTCCAGCTGAGCTGTTTAAAACAACCTAAAGAATGAGACTCTAAAAGTGCTATATTCAGTATGTCAGCAAAATTTGAATACTCAGCAGTGGCCACAGTGCTGGAATAGGTCAGTTTTCATTCCAATCCAAAAGAAAGGCAATTCCAAAGAATGTTTAAACTGTCATGCAGTTGATCTCATCTCACTTGCTAGCAAGGTAATGTTCAAAATCCTTCAAGCTAAGCTTCAACAATACATGAAGTGAAAACTTCCAGATGTACATACTGGTTTGAGGAACAAGAGATCAAATTGCCAACATCCATTGGATCTTAGAGAAAAGGAATCCCAGAAAATATTTCGGTATGCTTTGCTGACTATGCTAAAGCCTTTCACTGTGTAGACCACAACAAACTGTAGAAAATTCTTAAGGAAATGAAAGTACCAGATCACCTTTCCTGTCTCCTGAAAAGCCTGTATGTAGCTCAAAAACCGGCGGTTAGACTAAGACACAGAACAACGGAAAGATTTAAAAGTGGAAATGCAGCATGACAACGTGTACATTCTCACTCTGGTTATTTAACTTCTATATGTAGGATGCATCATTCGATATGCTGGACTGAATAATTCACAAGATGGAATAAAGATTGCTGGGAGAAATATCAACATCCACAGATATGAAGATGACATTGCCCTAATAGCAGAAAGCAACGAAGAACAAAAGAGCCTCTTGGTGAGGTCCTCACCAAAAATTGAAAAAACTGGCTTAAAACTCAACATTCAAAAAACGGTTTACAAATAGACACTCAACATTCATGGCATGCTGTCACACCACTTCATGGCTTATGGATGAGGGAAAAGTGGAAACAGTGGCAGATTTTATTTCTTGGGTCCCAAAACCACTATGGACCTTGACTGCAGCCACAAAATTAAAAGACACTTGCTCCTTGGAAGGAAGAAAGGCTATGAAAAACCTGCACAGTGTATTAAAAAGAAGAGACTCAATATGCTATAGAGGTCTATAGTGTCAAAACTATGGTTTTTCCAGTAACCAGGTACAGATGTGCAATCTGGACCATAAGAAAGGGGGAATGGCTAAAAATTGAGCATTTGAACTGTGGTGCTTGAGAAGATTCTTGAGAGTCCCTTAAACAACAAGGATATCAAACCAGTCAATCTGAAAGGCAGTCAACCACTAACCCCTGCTGTCTTAGCTGAGGCATCTACTGAGGGCTTCAAGGAGGAAAGAACGGATGCTTCCACTGCAAAAGTGCCTAACCATGGCAGCTCCAAGCAAATATTTTGTAGCTCCACCCCTGGAGGAAGCTTAGAAAGGCTGAAGTAAATATGTACCTTGGGTACCTGATACATGCATTGCATTCTCCCCAGCAGCACTGGAGGCCAAGGAAGGGGCATTGTATGCCCTGGAGGAGGGGAATGGCTCAGGGATCCACTAGGGCCACCACTTACCAAGTAGGACTTGAAGGGACAGAGCAGGCATATGTGGCAGTGAGCTGGTGACTGGGGTGTGGGAACAAGAAGGAATCAGCTCTGCATGAAGTACATCACCTAAAATCCCCTGGAGGAGGAGCCCAGTGATAAGGTCATCTGAGATGGGATGCAGAGTCTATTTCTTTACCCCTTATAATTCCTCTGAATGAGGAGGTTGTGGAGTAAGTGGGTCATCAAAAACTCTTCCATGGCCTAGACCATCTGTCAGTCAGTATCCTTGGGGCTGCCTTTTCCCAGCTTCAGGCATGTAGTTCCAGAGGAAATTGACAATCATGTGTGCTGCTGGGTCAGGGCCAAAAACCATGTAAAGCCTATCATAAGTCCCCATGTCCCTGACAGGATGGCAGATCTGGGGCTGTACATGTGATCTGAGGTGGGTCATTCAGAGAACACCCTTGAACTCTGATGTCTGCAATCTTCTTTCCTTACTAGGTGATGCCTTCGGGATTTAAAACCCTAGGGCAGGTAGCTTGGACTCCCTCACTAGGTGTAGAAGCCTTAAGGAAGAAAGTTGCCAGCTTAAGACCATCAAAGAAGTGTGAACAGAAAGAGTGAGAGTGAGAGAGAATTGATGACTTCTGATTTCTTGGGTCCAGTCACGAGATATTTGCATTTGCTCTGATTCTTGTGTTTTGCATTCCCAGAATCATTTCAATGAGTTTTCCTTTTCTTGAAGCCAGTTGGAATAAAGTTTCTCTCAATTTTGATTCAAACTTGGTTTTAGAACCTTCCCAATCATTTTATACATTCCAGACACAAACAGATGCACCCATTTGTTTCAGCACCATTACAAGTGAAATCCTTTATTCTTTATTGAGAATAGGGTGTGCAGACCACCAAATACAGTTCACCTGCATCCTGGGAAGCAGTGCCCAAAGGGTGAGTGAGTGTATGTTAGGAGAGGCCTTACTGATTCCTGAACCACTCTAAGCATTTACACTGCCTGCGCCAGGCCAATCCTGTCATTTCCTCGATCAAAGACTGAGAAATACAGCCTCAGAAAGACGTCACCCAGGATCCAGGTCTCTCTAGATGTCCTCACTCTGATCTTTTTAAAGGTTGTATAGCAGTTGCCTCTAGAATCCTGGGGGAGTCAGAGACACACACGAGTCAACATGAGCCCTTACCGGTGATNAGCCTCAGAAAGACGTCACCCAGGATCCAGGTCTCTCTAGATGTCCTCACTCTGATCTTTTTAAAGGTTGTATAGCAGTTGCCTCTAGAATCCTGGGGGAGTCAGAGACACACACGAGTCAACATGAGCCCTTACCGGTGATTCCCCCCAATACCCAGAACCAGCACAGTTTGTTTTATTTCCTTCTTCTGCTAAGTATCAAGGGGTTTTCTCAGCAGCAGAGGATATGAGAGTTCAACCAAAACCAAAGAGGGCCAAGACATGAGGTTGCCATGAGGAAGGGTGTGGTGAGTGGAGGACTGGGAGTTGGGGAAACAGAGGAATGAGAAACAACAATGTCCTACTGTACAGCGTAAGGAACTATACTCAATATTTAGTGATAAACTGCATGAAAAAAATAAGAAAAAGTATTTTTATGTGTATAATACACTTTTATGTGTATCATGTTGCAATGCAGCAGAACTTAATGCAACACTGAAGATTAGCCACACTTCAATATAATTTTTTAGAAAAAGAACAAGTGTGTCCATAGTTCTCCTCACTTCCTGTTTCCTTCCTTCTGAGTTCTGCTCCTTGGTTTCTCTGCAGAGAATGCTGGTTCTCCTTCTGAATCCCCACAATCTGTACTTTATTTAAAAATTTTATTTTGTATTGGAGCATAGCTGATTAACAATATTCTGAGTTTCAGGTGGACAGTAAAGGGACTCAACCATATGTATCTGGGTATNTCATCTGCATATCTGAGGTTATGATATTTCTCCCAGCAATCTTGATTCCAGCTTGTGCTTCTTCCAGCCCTGTTTTTCTCATGATGTACTCTGCATTTAAGTTAAATAAGCAGGGTGACAATATACAGCCTTGAGATACTATGCAATAATTGGAACCTAACACACTAATCAACTATTTTATGCATATCTCTCTCTGTCATAAATGTGTGGAAAGGAAATGTTGACTGCATTCCAGGAAACAATGAATGTTGCCGACAATGTGTTCTTCAGGGGACAAATAGAGAGTTACACCATCTTAAACCATCGAACGTGAATTTTCATTGTAACTTTGTATGTGTGGCTGTACGTGTGTATATAGTTGTAATACAGCTTGTAAATGTATTTTCTTAAACACTCCACTACTTATGAATATAGATATTTATAGCTTTTTTTCATTATTATAAACAAAGCTGTAGTGAAAATCCACATGCAAATCTTCACAATTATTTCCTTAGCATCACTTTCTGGAAGTAGTGTGGCTGGACAGAAAAGTATGAACATTATCAGAGTTTTTAAGTTACTATTGACAAACTGCCCCCCAGAAGGTTTACCAAGTGTTGTACATACTCAGTGTATAATATTATAAACTGTGCATAACAACAAGAAGTATTAATTTTTTTTGACAGTTGACAATCTGAGAAAAATCTCGTTATTGCTCTATTTATCACTGCTTTGACTAATGAAACTGAGAGTTTTATTACTGCTTTTCTATCTTTTCCTTTGTGAATTACCATTCAAATATTTTGCCCATTTTCAATGAGGTAAAAGCATTAACTTAAAAAACAGTAAAACCATGAGGATTTAAGATAAATCCATACACATGTAATCCTGGAAGAGGGCACTGTAACCCTTTCCACTATTCTTGCCTGGAGAATCCCATGGGCAAAGGGGACTGGCGGGCTACAGTCCATAGGGCTACAAAGAGTTGGGCACGACTGAAGCGGCTTAGCATGCATACATGCATACACATATACAAAAATGTTAAAGAGAACTCATAATTATTTTAATTTTAGAAATAATAGACACTGGAACATAACAAATAAAATAAAAAACATACATGTGTATGTTAACAAATACATTTTTGTTTAAACAAATTAAATAAAAACACACATAAAATAAACCAATATTTTCCCCAGCTCTATTCCCAACCTCATTTTCCCATGGTAAATAATAAAAAACAAAAAGTACAAGTACTTATTCATCCTTCCACATCTTTCTCTGGCTTCATACAAAATATATACAGATTTGTATACAGAGGCACTCTTTCCTTTTAATTTTAATAAGGTCATACTTTCCTGAGTACTATTCAGTTACTTAATTATGGACACATTGGACAGGACATATAGATCTACCTAATTACATTTATTCATTGCAATATTCCATGGAACAGTTATAAATATGTTCAATAATTTCCCAATTAATGAGCTATTTTTTGGTTAATTTCAGCTTTGTTTTGTTTTTGCCACTACAAACGATGCAGCAATCATCCTTGACTAGACATTTTTTATATGATACTGACTCCTAATAGTAGAGGTACCACATCAAAGAGCAAGTATACCATTAATTTTGATAGCTACTTCCAGATCTACCAGGATATGAAAATTTTTTGCTTCATCATTATAATATGAATTTGTATCTCCATAACTACTAGTGAGTTGAGCAGATTTTCCTAAATCTACTGGCCCTTTAAAATTTCCCATTTCTAAAGTGCAAATTAGTTATCTCTAGCCATTTTTTTTTCAAACACGATGTATAAATATTATGTCATCAATGTAGAGGAGAGTTCCTAGTTTTCTTATATTTATATTATTTATATCTTTATTTCATAAATTTCATGGAGGAAATAGAAGGATATCATTTACAAAATCATATGAAAAGTCAGCCTTTACATCAGTTTTTAAACAGACATACAATTCCCACTAAATGAAAAAGCCACTTTGATTATATATTTAGCTCATTTTTACATATTTGATTGGTTTCTGACTTTTTTCTATTCCAGAAATCAATTTCTCATGGCCAATAACATACTGTTTTCATAACAGCAACTCTATATGAAGTTTTAATATCTAAAGGAAGAGTCAAAATAAAAATCTGTTGCCATTCTGACTGTAATTCCATTAACATATGTATTATTTTAANGGAGAGGGTGTCTCCCAGCACTGCTCCTACAACCAGCTCAGACCCTGAGACCCTGGCCAGGAAATACATGTCTAGCCTGCAGAAACTCCAAAGGATAGGTCAGCTTTTGTCTGAGGGTATCACACAGAATCTTATCAATTATGCCTCTTGTCCTCAGGTCACTCCTGGATCCCACCTCCCTGCTTCTCTGTTATAGCCCCTGACCCACTCTGTGCTCAAGAATGAGGGATGTCTTTTTTTATTAGTTGCTTTCTCCTCTTAAGACTGCAGCCAAACTCCCTCCACTGCTGCGTAGCTGCTCCTAAAGAAGACTAATTTTCCCCATTTTCTCAGGACTGTCCCTGTTTTTACTGTCATTTATCTGTACTGAGAACTTCCTATGTCTTAGGTAGCCCTGGACAGTTGGTCATCTTATCATAAGTCTGTTCAGGCTGCTGAAATTCTCCCTGATCCTCTGTTCACTGCACTGTAGAGTCCTCTAACCATGCTCCCCACCTCAAAGGGCGGTGGGTACAGCCCTCTCCCAGCTGAACAGACCTGTTTAGACCCTTTTAGGACCCTGGTCAGAGCCTTGCTCAGAAGGCCTGGGGATTATGAACCCATGAGTTGTTTGTGTATCTATATGCTTGTGTGCTTGTTTGTATGTGTTTGTATGTGTCTCTGTGTGTGCTTGTGTGTCTCTGACTAGCTATGCATGTTTATATGTGTCTCTGTGCATGTTTATATGTGTCTGCTTGTGTGTTTCCATTCTGTTGTCTGTCTGTGTTGTNTGTGTGCTTGTTTGTATGTGTTTGTATGTGTCTCTGTGTGTGCTTGTGTGTCTCTGACTAGCTATGCATGTTTATATGTGTCTCTGTGCATGTTTATATGTGTCTGCTTGTGTGTTTCCATTCTGTTGTCTGTCTGTGTTGTTGTGGGTGGTGTATATGTCTGTGTGACTATGTGTCTGAGAATGAATTTGTGTGTTTCTGCCTGCGTTCATGTACAGTAGTGGGAGCCTCACTTGGGCTCAAGAGGGAGAGGCTTACCGGTCCAAGTGTACACTCCACTCGCCAGGGTGGATCAATGGCAACCAGTTGAGCTTTCCCTTGTAGTAACGGTGGTCCACCCCACCAAACATCACCACACTGCCCTCCCGCTTGTCTCTGTAGAAAGAAGAGAGGGGGAGATCCTTGGAGGACAGTAACAACAGCACTTTCTGAGAGCTGTGCTTGTCCACCCATCAAGGCCCTAATAAGGTCCCCATGTACAGATGAAGAAATAGCATCTAGGAGAGACTGAGATCCAGACTGAGGTCTGTTACTGGCTAATGAGTGGCACAGAGGAGGTTAGAAGCTGAATCACTTGGCTGGGTTCCATCCACTAAGTCTTCTGAAGACTCCCTCCACCTACACCGACCAGAGTGCTCAGACACCATCAAAGGACAGGGTGCTGAAGTGTTTTGTCTTTACCCTTGTCAACCTTGTCATTTTTCAGGAAAATCAAGGCCAAGAGTTCTAAGGGTTTGGGTTCAGATTACCCAGAGTTGGCTCCGCTGGCCTGTGACATCTACTGTCCAAAGGGCCCCACACTCAGAAGGGACCCCACCTCTGCTTTCTCTGTCTTGAAATGCTTAATATTTCTTGAAAAAGGGCTCCCACACTTTTGTGTCCCACACTTTTGTTTTTCATTGCCTCCTACAAATTGGGTAGCTGGTCCTGGGCTCCAAGTGAAATGCTAATTAGGAAGGAAAGATATCCACCAACCTTCTCCTTCTTTCCTTATCAAATTCATAAGCAAATCCTAATGCCATTCCCTTCAACTTGCTTCCTGTTGCTTTCCATTATCCTTCTTTCTCACTCACTCCCTTAGACCAAGTTACTGGTCTTGAGCCCAGGATCAGAGTTGTCTTCCAATAAAATTTTATTTATAAATGCCNGTCAGACTCCTTTGTCTATGGGATTCTCCAGACAAAAATACTGGAGTAGGTTGCTATGGCCTCTTCCAGGGAATCTTCCCAACCCAGGGATAAAACCCAGGGTTCCTGCATTGCAAGCAGATTCTTTACCATCTGAGCCACCAGGGAAAATAGGTGGGGGAAAATGGAAACACTGATGGGCTTTATTTCTTGGGCTCCAAAATCAGACAGTCACTGCAGGCATGAAATTAAAAGACACTTGCTACTTGGAAGGAATGCTATGACAAACCTAAACAGCATATTGTAAAGCAGAGACATCAGTTTGCCAACAAAGGTCCATATAGTCAAATCTATGTTTTTTCCAGGAGTCACATATTGATGTGAGATTTGTACCATAAAGTAGGTTGTGGTGCTAGAGAAGACTCTTCAGAGTCTCTTGAACAACAAGGAGATCAAATTACTCAATCCTAGAGAAAATCAACACTGAATATTTATTGGAAGGATTGATGCTGAAGCTGAAGCTCCAATATTTTGAACACCTGATGCCAAGAGCCTACTGATTACAAAAGGCTACTTGAAAAGATTGAAGGCAGGAGGAGAAGGAAATGACAATGGATGAGATGGTTGGATAGCATCACCTATTCAATGGATATGAGTTTAAGTAAACTCCATCTTATGGGTTGTGAAAGGCTGGAAGCCTAGCATGCTGCAATCCGTGGAGTCGCAAAGATTTGGACCTGAATGAGTGACTGAATAATGAATATCTGGGCTATGAAATCAGTTCTTGAAAATATCTACCTACCTAAAGACCTGTTTCAGGGCTTCTCTGGTGGTTCAGAAGGTAAAGAATCTGCCTGCAATGCAGGAGTCCTCGGTTCAATCCTGATTTGGAAAGATGCCCTGGAGAAGAAAATGGCAACCCACTTCAGTTTTCTTGCCTAGAGAATTCCATGGCAGGCTACATTCCATGGAATCACAAAGAGTTGTACAGGATTGAATGACTAACATAGGCTAAGACCTGTTCCTCCAAATTCTCAGCAACACAGAGTGCCTCACTCCACCCTGAATTCCCTTGGGAGTATTGAAAATCAATAGCTGCAGGAGCATAGAGTTCAATCTTCACAGAGGCAGATAGTAAATGCCCTTGTTATGGTTGTTCAGTCCCTGGAAAATGCTCTTGGCAAGTGCCAATTTGTAGTTCACAACACACGGTTATATTTATGATGCTCAGTGTGAGGTAATGTTACCTGTTCAAACTTGCCCTGTTTGCTTCTGTTTCCTTCATGTAAGACCAATTAACTGAGAGAAGAGGTGTTGAGCCAAGGAATTTGAGTTTATTTGGAGAACTTACTGCCCAGGAAAATGGCAGACTAATGTCTCAAAATAACCATTTTGTTGGGGTCTGGATGCCAGGTTCTTTTATAGAAAAGTGTGGGGTAGGGCAGGTGAGGAAGTAGAGTAAAAAGATCATTAATCTTGCAAATATCTCCTAGAAGGCAAGCCTTGGAGAAAGGTATGCATTAATTTCTTCCTTCCTGCCATCCACAAATGGACCAGGTCCTGAACAAAGGCATTTTGGCTTAATATTCAGACACAGGGGCAGAGTTCCCTAAGGCAGGCTTTTTTTTTTTTTTT
>SJYV01040568.1:0-10301 GCA_006410875.1 Neotragus pygmaeus | reverse complement strand
GTCTCTGCTTTTGAATATACTATCTAGGTTGGTCATAACTTTTCTTCCAAGGAGTAAGCGTCTTTTAATTTCAAGCCATGAAATTAAAAATTAAAAGTAGTTTACTTCTAAAACATGCTAACCATCTTCTAAGTCTTCAGAGAGTCATACTCTTTTGCTGGGAAGAACTTAAACTATTTCAAGAATCACCAAAATGTGACAGAAACAGTAAGTGAGCAAATGCTATTGGGAAAATGATACTGATGGGCTTGTTCAATGAAGGGTTGTAGCAAAGCTTCAATCTGTAGAAAACAAACAAACTAACAAAGAAGCGCAAAAGCCTCAGTGTCTGTGAAGTGCAGGAAAGCAAGGCCTGCCTGCGTCAGCCTGGAGTGGCCCACTGTGTGCGGTCAGCGGGCCTCTCCACTGTGAGGTCAGTGGGCCTCTCCACTGTGAAGTCAGAGGGCCTCTCCACTCTGTGAGGGCAGAGGGCCTCTCCACTGTGAGGTCAGAGGGCCTCTCCACTGTGAGGTCAGAGGGCCTCTCCACTGTGTGAGGTCAGAGGGCCTCTCCACTGTGAGGTCAGAGGGCCTCTCCACTGTGAGGGCAGAGGGCCTCTCCACTGTGTGAGGTCAGAGGGCCTCTCCACTGTGTGAGGTCAGAGGGCCTCTCCACTGTGAGGTCAGAGGGCCTCTCCACTGTGAGGGCAGAGGGCCTCTCCACTGTGTGAGGTCAGAGGGCCTCTCCACTGTGTGCGGTCAGCGGGCTCTCCACTTGGTGAAGACAGGGCTGGTGCTGGCGGGGGCCAGGAAGAGCATTCCAGGGGTCAGTCCCAGCGGATCCAGACCAGTCATGAAACAAATGTGCACCCTCCTCCCCCAGCAGCATGGGAACCCAGAGTTGGGGTCCTGCCCCATGATCCCAATTTTACAGATGAGGGAGCCAAACGGGATCAGGCCTGCCGAGGGGGTCTCTGAGCTAGGACTCAGGACCAAGCTCTCCCCCTCAGCCTCCACGCTCTCGGCTCACTCCCTCACCACCCACCAGCCACCCGTTCCCTGTCTGCCCACCCAGCCTTGAGAGTTCCGGGTGCCACGCTTTGCGTCAGCTCTGATATTCCAAACCCAGGCAGCCAGAGTGACCTCCCCGACAGCTAGCGTGACTACGCCCTGTGTGAACGCTGCGTGGGTTCCCATTGTTGCTGGCAGGGGAGGACCCGGCCCCTCCCGGTGAACCAGCCCTCCTTCCCACCTGGCACTCCGGCCCCGCCCCACGGCTCCCGCCTGCAGAGTCCTGCCCTCGGCCTGTCCCACGACGGCATGCGCGTCTCCTCCCCGAGCCTCGCCAGGTGGTGGGCGTCTTCTGTGGCTACAGCCTCAGCTCCCTCCGCGGATGCCGAAGTCTAGGCTCTCCTCTGGGGCCGCCTTCTTGGTCACATGTTTCCAAGGCGCTGGGGTAGACCCCAACTCAAGGGGACTGAGGCAGAGCCTGAATCAAGACCTGCTAACTCTTAGGAAAGAGGTGGTTGGTGTTTGTACCAGACTTTGGAGCTGGGATCTCTCTGCTGCTACTCAGGACGGCCCACCCCTCTGTGAGAACATGACCGCAGAGAGGAAGGCGGCTTGGAGACGGGCTTTAACAGCTTCGTGAAGTTACTCTGAGGCGCCTGCATCCAGCCAGGCCTGAAGGGGTCGGGGCTGCCCCAGAGTGAGAGCAGGAAGTCATCGTGGCTCCTCCACAGCACCTGCCAAAGCGGCGCTGCCTAGAGGGGCAGCTTGCTTTCTGCACAAGTTCACAACAGCCAAGTCCTGCCCTATGATTCCATCTGAGGCTTCAACCACAAAACGTCGAAATGAGTTCTGTCCACGACTTGAAAAATTACCCTAAAAGCAAAGCATGCTGTTCTAAGAGGAACACGTTGCTAATTCACACAGTAATTTTAGGTTGTAAATCGGCTTTAAAAGTACATTATAAATAGTGCACACTTGGTTTTCCTCAAGCTCCTCCCGTCTCCCCTCCACCCAGCCACTTTAGCACAGTTTCGAAAGGCCTGGTGGGGTGACAACTTCCTGCCCAGCACCCCTGCCCAGGTGGCTGGGGTGCTGGGCACCAACCTAACAGGAACCCCAGGGGTGAGGGCCACGGGAGTTTGCCACGCAAAAGGCATTGCTTTGTTTATTCTCTTCCTGTCTTTAATTCTGTAGCAAACAAGAGCATAATACCCGTGTGAAGGCTCAGGAGTTGGAAATATTAAGTATCAGCAGAAATCGAAGGATTAAGAGCAGAGAAGGGAACGCCTTATGCTGCGTGTCACGTGATGCCCTAAGTAGGGCAGAGCAGATGTGAAGAAGTCTTTAAAACACAGTGTTCCGAGACTGGGTGACATTCAAAACAAGGCCGAGCTTATCAGAGGAGGAAGCTTGCTGCCAACTTAGGGATTAGGACGGAGGATGCGGTGCTGCCCACGCACTCCCTCAGCTCCGTGCTGCTCCCAGCCTGCAGGGAAACCCCGCCAGCCCTCTCGGTGGTCCTGGGGCTTCGTCAAAGGTCCCCATCCCGCCAAGGGAAGTGAGAGCTGCCCTGGGCCTCGCTCACACCTGGGGTCTCAGGCCCAAGGCGGGTCCACCCAGGGCCCAGGGTGGGCAGGGCAGGGCCCGCCTGGTGAGGTGTCCCAGGCCAGGATGGCCTCGGAGGCCAGGGTCCCACGTCCTCATCACAGGCAGCCCCGTGGTGCCCCCACACTCGGGCGATGCGGGGAGGCCGCGAGTCCTGGGCCCTGGGCCCCGGGAGCCCACCCCCGGGATGGCATCCCCACCGCCCCTGACCCCAGTGCTTTAGAGCCTGTCTTTCTCAACCCTGAGAATGAAGACAGAAGTCCCCAAAGAGTGGTCTGCAAGTACTAGTTCAGGCCTCCACTCCGCTGGGGGACAGGATGGTGATAAGGAGGTAAAAGCGTGCTGGGGCGCCCCTGAGCGTGTGCGGTGAGCGCCTGGGGCCCCGCAGGGTCTCTGGCCAGCTGGGTGACTGGCCAGGCCAGCAGCCTCTCTGTGCCTCGGAGGGGTGCCTCCTTCCCGCCTCAGAGGCTCCCTGTGTCCCCTTCCAGGCCGAGCCACGAGAGGTAGAACAGAGCCGGCACTGGAGCCGTTAACGCTGAAGGCTGCTTTTGGAATCCGGGTCTCCCCATGCCCCGCCCCCACCCCAGATCCGTCTGACCCGCCTGGAGTCTACAGCCCAGCTGGGGGACAGGTGGCGACCATCAGCAACAAACGTCCCAACCCGAGAAGGCCATCTCCCCAGGTCTCCTGATCTTTCATCTCCTCTCGGCAGATCTCAGAGGTGCCCTGTAAAACTTTTGATAAATTCAGTCCTAAGTATTTTACAGTTTTGATGCTGTTAAAAAACGAGTAATTCAACATTTTTATTTTCAAATTATTTGCTGCCACTGTCTAGAGGCTTAACTGATGTTGTATTCTGAGACACAGCTGAGCTCTGAACAACGCTGTCATTTTAAAGATCCCTTAACAGGCTCTGCGTTAACACTCTTGCATCATCAGTGGATGGTTATGTGAGGTGAGTGTATGTGCCTCGCTTTTGTCACGTCACAACAAAGATCTGGAGTGACGGTTAGAAGGGGCTTTCCCTTTCCTTGGCCAACCTTTACTCCCATTTCTCTCTTGCTTTCCTGCTCTAACACCGGCAGTCAAGTGCGAACTAGACACGGTCAGAATACGCTTCCTTTCCTTGTCCCTGGGCTCAGAGAAGCATTTGGTATTTGGCCACCAAGCCCGATGTCAGAGGCTGGTTTTGCCCTGATGCCTTTGTTGCTGAGCCTCTTCTGGAAGGGTCTTGGATTTCGGTGACCACCCTTTCTGCTTCTATTCCGATGCTTATATGATGTTCTCCTTTCTTTTGCCGATGTGATGGATTCCTTTGATTTGATTTTCAATACTAATCTAGTCTTGCATCCATTCCTGGAAAAACACGACTTTGTCACGCTGTACCGCCTTTTGCAGAGCTTCCCAGGTGGCTCAGTGGTAAAGAATCTGCCTGCTGTGCGGGAGATGCAAGAGATGAGGGTTCGTCCCCTGGGCTGGGAAGATCCCCTGGAGAAGGCAATGGCAACCCACTCCAGTACTCTTGCCTGGAAAATCCCATGGACTGAGGAGCCTGGTAGGCTACAGTCCATGGGGTCACAAAGAGTCGGACACAACTGAGCAACTTCACTTCAGTGTCCAGTTAAAGTCCATAGAATCTGTAGTGATATCTTCTGTTGTATTCCTGATATTAGTGATTTATGATCATTTTTTCATTTGACCATCACTGTCTTCTTTCTACTTGTTTTGGATTTAATTTACTCAGTTTTCTGAAACTTCCTAAAGTGAATTCTTAGATATTTCTTGGAAATTTTTTTCTGATGTGAGCATTTGAAGGTATAATTATCCTGTTAAGCTCGTTTTTGCTTAGTTAACAGATTTGACACATTATATACTCATTATCTCCTGGAGAAGGGAATGGCAGTCCACTCCAGTATTCTTGCCTGGAGAATTCCATGGACAAAGGAGCCTGCAGGCTACAGCCTGTGGGGCTGCAAAGAGTCGGACAGGACTGAGCAGCTGACACACGCGCTCGCGAGCTCTTCATCGGCCTCCCCGTGGCTCAGCAGTGAAGAATTTGCCTGCAGTGCAGGAGGCACTGGAGACTGATCCCTGGGTGGGGAAGAGCCCCTGGAGGAGGAAACGGCAGCCCACTCCATATGGTTGCCTTTAGAATCGCATGGATCGGGGTGTAGGGTCCTTAGGGCCGCGCAGAGTCGGATGCGGCAGAAGCCACGGAGCGCACGCATGCGTCCTCGTTACCACTCGGTCCCACGTGTTTCCTAATTTCCCTGGTGATTTCTTTTTGACTCATGAATTGTTTAAAAGTGTGCTCTCTAATTTACAAATATTTGTGTCCAATCCTCATGGATTTCTAATTTAACTTCATTGTGATCAGAGAATATACTCTAAGATTTCACACTGGAAATATTTGAGACTTATTTTATACCAGCACATAATCTATAGCACTTTTAAGTCCCAGAATTTCTGTTTGGTTCTTTTCAAAGAATCATTTCCATTTCTCTGCCGAGACGCCCTGTTTATTCGTTATGACTGTGATTTTCTCGAATCCCTGGAGCGGGTGAGGTTGCCCCTTGTCCCTGCCTGCCTGCCAGGCGGGCCCCTCCGGAGCACGCTTCGCTGGGCTGGCCTCCCGTCCCCTGTCCCACTGGCGTGCCTGCTGCTGGTCCGCATGCTGGTCCATGTGTAGCAACTCTGGACTCTGTGCTCTTCATGTGATGAGGGTTCACCTTCACCCCAGCCGGCCGCTTGCCCAGCTGAACTCAACGCCAGCCCCGTCCCTGCCTCGTGGGTGGCAGTCCCCCCAACCCGGTTCTTTTTCATGGGACTACTGGCGTCTTCCCTGCACAAGTCAGCTGAGGATTTGGGTGGATTTGCACACAGGTGTGAGCTCCTTCCGCTTTGTGATTTTAGCCTCACGTCCAGATGCCTGACTCTTCCAGCCTTCAAAGCTGCAGTGTTCTCTGGGGTTCCACCTGCCCCCGCCACACGGCTGTGTCCTCAGGCGAAAAGCTGTAGCACGCGAACCGTGCCTGCCGCAGGGCCACCTTTCAAGGGCCGTCTGTGTCTAAGTCACTCTCCAGTGCCTTCAGCTCGTGTGTCCTGTTTTGCCCTGAGTGCATGACTGTTATCTGTGGATGAGCTCCTCTGAGCCAAGCCACTCTGCCATCTACAGAGCTTGGCTCCCAGTTTTGTTTTTATTCACTCCAAAGTTTTCTTTCTAAGATACTGTATACTATTTACATTTACTAAGGGGACTTCCCTGTAGCTCAAAAGGTAAAGAATCTGCCTGCAATGCAGGAGACCAGGGTTCGATCCCTGGGTCAGGAAGATCCTCTGGAGAAGGGAATGACAACCCACTCCAGTATTCTTGCCTGGAGAATCCCATGGACAGAGAAGCCTGGTGGGCTACAGTCCGCGGGGTCACAAAGAGTCGGACACGGCCGAGCGACTCACACAGACATGATTGCATCACAATGCTTTGTTAGTTTCTGCTGCGCCACAACAGCAAGGGAGAGGGCTTATCCCTTTCTGCCTTCACCGCACTTCCTCCTCCCTAACAAGTGTGCACTTGGTGCTGATTCCAGGGACACTAAGAGTTGTACACAGACCGGATGACAGCTCAGCCGCCGTCAGATCTATTTCTGAGTCCTTCAGTGAGACGAGACACCAGGAGGGACGGCACAGGCCTCCCAGCCCCTTCGTTCTCTGTCCAAGATGGTGTCGCGTCCACGCTCCCGCCACAGACGGAGGTGAGAAGTCTGAGGACCCGTGCGTGTGGTGCCGGTGCCGGGCAGAGCAGAGGGGGGCCCCGCAGTCTGGAGCCAAGCTTGCAAGACTGGCTGAGCATCTGTCCCAGAGGGAGCAGGTGTTCTGGCTGCTCCCAGCATCCTCCTTGGGGACCTGCGACCGAGCTCTCTCTCTTCATTTGGGGCTGTCAAGAGCTGGTCTCTTGTTTCCCTTTGAGATATGTGCAGTGAGGGTACTATTGGAGAGCCCCACAGGTAGAGGGGCCTCCCTGGACCCACGAGGCCACGTCGTGCAGACCCCCTCAGCTCCCAGTCACGCAGGCCCACAGGTGTGTTCTCCCCTGTCCAATGCCATGTGCAACCAAATCTGGTCTGTTAGGGGCATGCCACCTGTTCACAAGACTCGACATAGCAGGTGATACTAGGCATCAGTGCAGTTCAGCCGCTCAGTCGTGTCTGACTTTTTGCGACCCCAGGGACTGCAGCCTGCCAGGCCTCCCTGTCCATCTGTCCATCGCCAGCTCCCGAGTTCACGCAGACTCACGTCCATCGAGCCGGTGCTGCCATCCAGCCATCTCACCCTCTGTCGTCCCCTCTCCTCCCGCCCTCAGTCTCTCCCAGCATCAGGGTCATTTCCAGTGAGCCAGCGCCCACCTGATATTTCTGGTACCACTTCCCAACCGAGTTGGGACAACCACACACCCGGGGCGGGGGGAGGGGGGGGACAAAGGCGATTTAAGGCAGGTTAGGGCCACAGTCTTCAGGATGAAGGAGGCGATGTGGCAGGGGGAAATGGTTCTTTTAAAAACAGTTGAGAGAGGATTCCCGGAGATGGAGGAGGAGGAAGCAGGACTGTGTCTCCCCAGCCTCCTGGAGCAGCAGCACCGAGCATGTGGACTTGAAGGGCCAGAGCCTCCCCACCTTCAGAGCTATAGAATACACACACAAGCAAATGAGGAAGAAAGGTGAAAGTTATACTACAAAAAACCAACTAAACACAAAAGAAGACAGGAAACGATGGACTGAAACCTATAAGGCACATAGAAAACAAACAGCATGTTTGTTTCTACTTACCAGTGATTACTTTAAATGCAAATGGACTAAACTCTCCAATCAAAAAGCAGAGATTTGCAGAATGGATAAAAACGTATGATTCGATGAAAGGTGGTCTGCAGAAGGCTCAGTTCAGTTCAGTTCAGTTGCTCAGTCGTGTCCGACTCTTTGTGACCCCATGAACTGCAGCACGCCAGGCCTCCCTGTCCATTACCGACTCCTGGAGTTTACCTAAACTCATGTCCATTGAGTCTGTGATGCAGAGATCCAAAGACACAAACAAAGTGAAAGGCTGGAAAAAGCCACGCCTTGCAAACAGTAACCAAGAGAGAGCAAGGGTGGCTGTACTAACACCAGACAAAGCAGACTTGAAATAAGAGAACGGTGTAAGCGATGAAGAAGGAACTCATACATAAACAAAAGGTTGAGCACAGCAAGTGGGAGAAGGCAGTGGTACCACCTCCAGTGCTCTTGCCTGGAGAATCCCAGGGACGGCGGAGCCTGGTGGGCTGCAGTCCATGGGGTCGCACAGAGTCGGACACGACTGAGGCGACTCAGCAGCAGCAGCGGCACGGCAGGTAGCTACGACAGCTCTCAACACGCACCCGATTCCAGGCCGTCGAAAGCTCTGCGGCAAACACCAGCCGAGCCGAACAAACAGACGACTCCACAGTGATAGCCGGAGACCTCAGCACGCCCCTCCCGACAATGAGCGCGACAGCCAGACGGAAGGTCAGCAGGGAAATAGGACTCGGACCCCACGACAGACTAACTAGGTCTAACAGAACCTTCACCAGCACGACAGCGTGGACACTGTGTCAGAGGCACACCAGGTGTTTTCCAGGACAGACTATACGTCAGGCGACGAAGCGCGTCTCAATAGATTTTAAAAGATGAATATCATGCCAAGCATCTTCTCCGACTGTGACAGAGAAAGTTAGAAATCTGTAACAGATGATGAATTCATACATCTGTGGAAATTAAACAATACAATCAATGGGTCAAAGAAGAATTGTAAGGGAAATTAGAAAATACTTGGATGAATGAAAATGAAAACACAGCGTAACAGAACTTAAAGGATGCAGGCAAGGTGGAGGCAAAGCGGAATCATTCCTGCTGCGTCAGCAGACGGAGGGCGTCGCAGTGACCGGCAGCGGCAGCCGGCCCTGGTGGTGAGCTGCTGGGCCCGAGGAGCGCACGAAGGAAGGAATGCCTGCTGAATGGCAGCCATCGGCCTGCCCAGCCACGCCCAGTGGCACAGCCCAGGGAAGCTCGGGATGTGAACACGGCCCCCTCGCCCCAGGTGGCTGCGGTGCAAGTCAAAGGAATGGCTCCAGGGAGCCCGACTCTCACAACTTCCAGTCAGGGCTGAATGGCGAGGTGTCCTGACTGCACTGCGTGGCGGATCTCTGTTCCGTGACGGGGGATGAACCCGTGCTCCCGGTGCCGGAAGCCCGGTGCCTTAACCACTGGGCCACCAGGAAGTCCATAGTCTTTTATTAGCAGTAGTCTTTTGTTGGAGCATTCTTTGGCATTGCCTTTCTTTGGGATTGGAATGAAAGCTGACCTTTTCCAGTCCTAAGGCCTCTGCTGAGTTTTCCAAATTTGCTGACATACTGAGTGCAGCACTTTCACAGCATCATCTTTCAGGATTTGAAATAGCTCAACTGGAATTCCATAACCTCCACTAGCTTTGTTTATAGTGATTCTTCCTAAGCCCATTTGACTTCACATTCCGGGATGTCTGGCTCTAGGTGAGTGATCACACCATCGTGGTTATCTGGGTCATGAAGATGTTTTTTGTAAAGTTCTTCTGTGTATTCTTGCTACCTCTTCTTAATATCTTCTGCTCCTGTTAGGTCCATACCATTTCTCTCCTCTATCGAGCCCATCTTTGCATGAAATGTTCCCCTGATATCTCTAATTTTCTTGAAGAGATCTCTAGTCTTTCCCGTTCTATCGTTTTCCTCTATTTCTTTGCACTGATCACTAAGGAAGCCTTTCTTATTTCTCCTTGAAACTTTGCACTCAAATGAGTGTATCTTTCCTTTTCTCCTTTGCCTTTCACNAGAACAAATAATTCTAACATTTGTATGGAAACACAGAAGACCCACAAAAGCCAAAAAAGCTTTAGAAAGAACAAAGCTAAAGGTATCACATTTCCTGATTTCAAACTGTACCACACAACTACAGGTGTCAAAATAGTATGGTGCTGGGACAAAACCAGTCATATAGATCACTGGAACAAAAGGGAGACCACAGAAACTATACCACAATTATAGGGGAATTAATCTATGGGAAAGGATGCAAGGATATAGAGTAAGGAAAAGACAGCCTTCAACAAGGCCACTGTTGGGAAAATTAGACAGTTAGTTACAGGCAAAAGAATCAAACTGAACTATTCTCTCACACTAAGCACAAAAATAAACTCCAAATGATTAAAGATTTAAATGAAAGACCTTAAACCATAATACTTCCAGTATTATCTTTGAGTCAGTGATGCCATCCAACCATCTTGTCCTCTGTCATTGCCTTCTCATCCTGCTTTCAATCTTTCCCAACATCAGTGTCTTTTCTAATGAGTTGGCTCTTCATATCAGGGGGCCAAAGTATTGAAATAGAGCTTCAGCTTCAGCATCAGTCCTTCCAATGAATATTCAGCATTGATTTCCTTCAGCATTGACTGGTTGGATCTCCTTGCAGTCCAAGGGACTTTCAAGCATCCTCTCAAACACCACAGTTCAAAAGCATCAATTCTTCAGTGCTCAGCTTTCTTTATGCTCCAACTCTCCCATCCATACATGACTACTCAAAAAATCAGCAGTCCAGCTAGAGCTATAAATATAAGGTTATGTTCCCTAAGTCTCATCACTACGAGGAATACTTCAGATATAGAAAACTGTCA
>SJYV01040563.1:0-18894 GCA_006410875.1 Neotragus pygmaeus | reverse complement strand
AAAAAAAAAAAAATCCTTTGTCCTGTCTTAGCACAGTAGGTCCAAACTTCTCCAAAACCAAATTATATTCAACTATGTTCTTCCCTTTTGAATCAGTCAATAACATTTCCCATTACCCGGTTAAACAATTCCCCCAGTCTACTTGAATACTTCTCTGTCTTCAAAATAAGTCAGGCTCATTCTCTCTTGGTATTTTTGCTTGGCTATCTCACAGATCAGGAGGCTTTTATTCCCTCCATCAATATAAACCAAAACATTTTCTTCAAAGCATAGCTCAAACCCAACTTCTCTAATTAAGCCTTTTCCCCCTGTTCTAGCCCGCATGTTCTTTCCTTTTTCTCTTCTTATAGTACTGAAACAATCATTCCATGTAATATTTGATTCTACAAGACCTATTCCTGTTATTATTCCATTATTTCCTAACCGTAAATTTTATCTCCCAAATTAGATTGCAAACCAAAACTGTATTCTTATTCCCTTTTACACTCCCAGCAGCAGCAAAATTAGTATAGATTTCAGTAGGAGCTACTATGCTGACTTGATTTACACAGTCCTAAAGATGAATCCCTTCAACTACAAACAACCATTTTGGATGGCCTGTAATTCCTAAACGGGCTTCCCAGGTTGTTCAGTGGTAAAGAATCTGCCTGCAATGCAGGGGGTGCAGGTTCGATCCTTGGGTAAGGAAGATTCCCCTAGAGGAGGAAATGGAAACCCACTCCAGTATTTCTGCCTGGGAAATCCCATGGACAAAGGAGTCTGGTGAGCTACAGTCCATAGTGCTGAAAAAGAATTGGACACGACTGAGCAACTCAACAACAGTTCCTGAACAGATCATACTCTCTGTTACCCCTCATCTTTCCCACATGAACCCCCGATGCCTACAAAGCTCTCATTTTATTAATGCCTTTAATTACCTGAAGTGAAGTTTTGGTTATTCAGTTGTGTCCAACTCTTTGTGACCCCATGGACTGTAACCTGCCAGGCTCCTCTGTCCCTGGAATTCTCCAGGCAAGAATACTGGTGGGTTGCCATTTCTTTTCCCAGGGAATCTTCCCAGTACATTTGCATTAAATGCTCTTAAGCCGTGTAGCACCTGGCAGGCTACACGGTAAATGGCAATTTGCCTGATCTCCCTGACTGGTCTGTGTGCCAATTGGTCCCAAATAATTTACCTCTTATCTTTACAGTGGCAGACAAATCATGTTTTATTATTTACCGAATCAATAAATGAGCAAAAATGTTAGTAACCTGTTTAAGGAATTAAGAATTTAGTGTAATAATTTATCAATTTAATGTTATGTAATTTCCAAAAAGCTGTATTTCAACTCATTTAGAGTCTACATCTGTTTTTTAATTCCAAAAATAATTATTAAGTATTCACTATGTGTCTGCCTGGAGAATCCAAGGGATGGGGGAGCCTGATTGGCTGCCGTCTATGGGGTCACACAGAGTCGGACACGACTGAAGCGACTTAGCAGCAGCAGCAGCAGCAGCCACTATGTGTCAGGCATTGGGGGATACAGAAAAGACTCAAATATACGAAAATCCCAGAACGTGCATCTTACTAGATGACCTAAGCAATGGAGAACAGTATTTACTCTGAATTAGTTGGAATCCAGAGAGTATTTCCGGGCCGAAGGTTTCTCTATACAGAGATGCTGGCACTGAGATGATGCTGACTTGGACCAAAAATGGTGGCAGTTTGTATGGGGAGCAGTAGTTAAATTCTAGATCTCCTTTAAAGGCATAGCCAGCAGGGTTGACTGATGAACTGGGAGTAAGGAATGAGAGAAAAAGAATAGTCAACAATGTACGTTAGTCTGTGCCACTGTGAAATGGAATTTGTGAAGGGTTTGGAAGGGTATGGTTTTGGAAAGAGCATGTAGATATATAAGGAGATTAAATTAGACCTTAAATGTTAACATTCTATTTTGTATAACTGAAATTCTCTTGGGCATATTTGTAATGAATAGTAAGGGTCACTTTGATGTCTTAGATAAATTGTCTACACTGAGCAGAAAAATCTGGGACAGTGTCAGCCAATGCAGCTCCATGAAACACTGCCCGGATCAGGCACCCTACAAGAAGCCACTGAAACGGATTCTCCCAGACTGTCTCAAGTTTATTGTTTTAACAACTAATGCAATGCAGCTTAGTGCTAGAGGTTACAATTTCCTCAATTTCTAAAAACCACTTCAAAGGTCAGACAATTATAATCATTAGCAATATTAATAATTACACTGAATTTTATTAAATAATGACTTGGATGTCAAATGGAGACTTATGAAAAAGGCCAAACATTTACCTTGCCCTAAAACTAGTCTAAGGTCAGAGGAGACTGCCTTGACCTTACAGTAGAAGACCATGGAGTAAATGTCAGTGGCCTAGAATGACTTAATCAACCTAAGATTAAAGCCGGAGGTAGCACAGTAAGAGATGTGGGCTGTCAGGGAGCTACCTAAACAACCTAAATAATCAGCTACTGTGTTTAATGGCTATAATTTGAGGTAAGGCTGGTAATAATGGTTTATTTTTTTTCATGTGTTGAAGTATATGTCTGCAAAACTTACTGAATTTGGGATTCAAAAAATGAGACTGTTTATAAACATAGGATGCAACAGTAAGTCTGTATAATGACTAAGTCTCTTGGAGAATAATTTAGTGGTGGTCACGATGAGCTATAACGTGGACTTTTTGAGTTTTCACTGGGCAGAAACAAACCATTCTCACTCTGTCTATGAGCTTTTTTTCCTTCCAGACTCTAAGTAGTTTACCCAATAAACAGTTATTTCCACAGTAGAAATGGCCAAGCCGTCTAAGCTCCACAGTTAACCTATTATTATGGTTAGAAATCAAGGTTGCCATTCTTCCAGATTTTCACAGCCACACAACTTTTGATCTAGCTGATGGAAACCTAAGAGTAAACATAGTTCTTTGACCTCTGAACGAAGGCAAACATCAACATGCTAAGGGATTTATTTCACTGGCAAGTGATTCGGCACAAAAAGGCATTACAGTGGATCCACATAATGACAGGACATGACAAATTCCTCTCAAAGGAAAATTTAAGCAAGAGTTCATCCATAAACTGTCCATGTTCTCTTATTCAGGACTTTGATAGAAGTGCTCATTTGAAAACTGTAGGCACTTCATAATCTACCAATGACAAACAATAAAATTAAAGCCTCTAGAAAATTAATTTGCATGCCCAAACCAGAGGTCAGGCTTATGACAGGAAATCTCATCACAAGCATATGTGCAAGAGAATTCCTTTTGCACACATATTTTCTATATAACTGTGATGGGTCCATTTTCCTCCCTTTGCTGAAAATTATTTTTAAACCTACCTCCTTCCATGAAATAAGATAGCCATAACCCCTCCCAATTCTCACAGCATGGCAAGCATAGCTTTCACTGTGGGGTCTGCGTTTATATCCTCGGAATATTTCTTGGGCACTGAAGAATAACAGAAAAGAAGTTGCCTACATGTACCCATTCTGCTGCCTAGGGGGTGCTGAGTGGATGCAGTCAGTCCCAAAAAAGAGACCATGTTCCACTTTCAAACACCATGACACTCAACGTGATGAAAAGATAAAAGGCTTAAAGTTTCATTCTTTCTGTAATCCTCATATTTCACTGTTAATTTTTTACAGATTTGTGTCACTGGAAAAACATAATGCATAAAAAGGTCTGAAGCAATCATAATAGGCAACCATATAAGAATAGAACAATCTGCTAAAATGTAGAATTAAATTTTATAAGTTGAAGAAAGTGATATCCAGTAAGAACTTCATGAAAAGAATGTCAAAACTGTACTCAAATCATTTCTTTCTGTACTAAAGAATCAAAGATGCAGGAAAATTTCAAACTACTTGTCCCCTCTACCAAAACCATCATTTCAAGCCATTTCTGGATGTTCTTGTCCATTAGTCAAAGGACTCAAGTGAACTGTTCCCGAGTTTTGGGTGGATTTTAAACAACTCGGTATTCTGAATCAGTAATTCATTTTCATCATTCCTTTGTTCAAACTTTTAAACTCTCTTTTCAAAATCAATTTACTAGACTCTCGTTTTCTACCTTGAGAAGACCATTTTGACCAACTGTAAAAAAAATCAAACAAATGAATTTTAACTCACAAGCTGTACCAAAATTAAACAACAAAATAAGTTGTCTCCTACCTATGGTTGTAATAACAGTGCCAGCAAAGAAGAAGGAACTTCCCAAATCCCAGTGACTGATTTGATTGGAGGTGTTTCCTAAAGGTATAATCCCTGCATTTATTGCTGCCACTATTTGCTGCAAGTTTAAAAAGAAATTTATCAGTACACATGAATCACATGGAGGCATCAAACAGCATATATCCCCCGCCCCAGACAACCAATTAGTCAAAAAGCATCCATTCTAAGGTCTACTCTTCCATTTAAAGTATA
This sequence comes from Neotragus pygmaeus, assembly GCA_006410875.1. Taxonomy (NCBI): domain Eukaryota; kingdom Metazoa; phylum Chordata; class Mammalia; order Artiodactyla; family Bovidae; genus Neotragus; species Neotragus pygmaeus. Next base: position 14,461 of record SJYV01040563.1, on the reverse strand, counting down.
CACTATAGTTTAAAACTTTATACTAAAGAATTTAATACATTATATTATAAGAAAAATATATTTGATATCAAGAGAATGGATCTGCATAAAGTTTATCATACAGTGTTATATATGTACTCATAATGTCATCCAGTAACATTTTAGCAATTTATTTGAATTAACAACTAAATATAGCAATAATTTTAATAAGTACCACCGAGTTAAAAATATCAGATTGCCAACTACAATTTAAGTAGTATATAATAGTTTCATCAAAAAAAAACCAAGTTTTTCCAAAATGCTAGTCATTTTGAATGGTAAATATAAGTATCCAATCCTGGATTGTGTACAACAGTAGAGTATAAAATCAGTTGTTGTTGTTCAACTGCTAAGTCATGTCCAACACTGTGACCTCAGGGACTACAGTTTGCCAGGCTTCCCTGTCCTTCACCATCTCCTGGATTTTGCTCAAATTCATGATAAAATCAGTAAGGTCCAACAATACAGGCTAAGATGACAAGGAACAGGCAATTGCCCTTCACCATCAAGCTTAAATCAATCCGCTGAGATCAAGATTCATAGAATCTCTACAGATTTTTATAAATTCTACGGCAGTGTACATCACCAATGACTTGTAAATGACAGTCAACAATATTTATACAAGAACACTAGAATCTAGATCCTGCCTTGAGTAGTAATACTGGGAGACAGACAGAAAGATGATATTATAATCCTTTCTCAATCACCAGATGTTAGGGAGGGAAGACGGAGCTCCAGAAACACAAACACAGATGAGAATAAGGAGAAAATGTATAGTGAGAGAGATACATATAGATTGTGGCAAAAGACGTTTCTGTTGGAAATATAGTTTTTAAATATTTATCATGTAATTTCCAGATTTTAAAATTGGAAGGAACTTCATTTGATAGGCAAGGAAATTAAAGACCTAGAGAGGTAAAGTGACTAAGTCATACAGTTTATTTGCAAATGGACAAAAGCTACACTGGGAAAATGGACGTGCTACCCAAAGAACTTACTGTCAGATGTAAAAGAGCAGGTACTCTCAAGCTGAAATGCAATATAAAATTTCATTTGTCTGACATGTCTTAATATATAGGTCGAAACTTCAATAGCTAATTGAATTGTAAGCTTTTATTTACTTTAAATTACAATTCAATTAACTATTGAAGTTTCAACCTATAGATTAACAACAGTATATATTCATTGTTTAAAAATTTTAGGAAAATACAGAAAGGAATAAAGAAGATAATACAAATTATTTACAATTCCAGAATTGAGAGAAAACTACAGTTAATGTATTAAGGTGTCTACTCCAGGCATTCTATTATACATTTTACATAGCCAGACTTATGCACTATATGAAATGTATCCTCTATTTTTATTTAATATTATTCTACATGTGGTTTTCCTTGCAATTATCACATTTACTTAATCACTGCCATATATGTAGACATACATGCTGTTTTAAAATTTGTCTTATTATAAAAACTGCTGTTATTAACATATTTGTGTATAAATATTTTTTCATTTCTGAATATTTTTGTGGAAGAGATTACTAGAAATAAATTTGCCACATTGAAGATTATGAATATTTTAAAGCACTTGATATATAGTAGCAAGTAGCTATCCAAGAAGACAATTACAATTTATAATTGCCCCCGTAGCAATTTACAAATGCAATTTACCACTAATATTAATAATAATCGATCTTAACCAAACTGATAGGAATTGTTTACATTTATATGTCCTTTATTGTGAGCAAAGTTGAGTGCTAATGTTTGCTGTTGCTGCTAAGTCGCTTCAGTCATGTCCGACTCTGTGCACCAGGCTCCCCCATCCCTGGGATTCTCCAGACAAAAGTACTGGAGTGGGGTGCCATTTCCTTCTTCAATGCATGAAAGTGAAAAGTGAAAGGGAAGTTGCTCAGTCATGTCCGACTCTTCACGACCCCATGGACTGCAGCCCACCAGGCTCCTCTGTCCATGGATTTTCCAGGCAAGAGTACTGGAGTGGGGTGCCATTGCCTGTTTCCTTTAACATATACTAAATGCACATGAATATATATATATGTACACATATATGCATAGCACACAATGAAGCTAGTTTTGAGATCACTGATTTTGTTTATCTGACTCTCTACTATAAATATAATATCAGATAAACAGGTCTCCTTAAAAATATTGAAAAATATTTTTTGCAGCTACTAACCTATTATTCTCACATAAACTTTAGAATTATTTCATTAAATTTTATAGAAATTTTCAATTTCACAGGTTTAAAATATTTTTGCTGTTTAGATATATGTGTAATCTATAAATTAAGTAAGGAAAATGAATACCACTATGATACTGAAACTTCCCATCAAATAACATGTCGTGAATCTTCAATTACTGAATTTTCTTTAATATTCTGAAATAGATCATTTTTTATTATACTTCACATAGACCTGTAAGGCTATTTTTAGATATTTTACTTTTTTTATATTTTAAATTACAAGACAGTAAAGCGTCTGTCTACAATGCAGGAAACACGGGTTCTATCCCTGGGTTGGGAAGATCCCCTGGAGAAGGAAATGGCAATCCACTCCAGGACTATTTCCTGAAAAATCCCATGGACAGAGGAGCCTGGTAAGGCTACAGTCCATGGGGTCGCAAAGAGTCAGACACGACTGAGCGACTTCACTTATTGCTATTGTACACACAAATATGGGCTTTCCAGGTGGTTCAGTGGTAAAGAAACTGCCTCCCAATGCAAGAGACATGGGTTCAATCCCTTGTCGGGAAGATCCCTGGAGAAGGACATGGCCACTCACTCCAGTATTCTTGCCTGGGGAATCCCAGGGACAGAGGGGCCTGGCGGGCTACTGTCATAGGGTCACAAAGAGTGGGACAACCTGAGTGACTGAGCACACACATAGACACAAATATATATATCCCTTCTCTGAGCCAGCAACTCTCAGACTTTTTATCTCCAAAACAGTTTACAGTCTCAAAAAATATTGCAGACATCCAGGAACATCGGAATGTGAGTTACAACTATTGATACTTGCATTTTGGGTTGAATTTCTAACTTTCAAATGTTTTGATTAATTCACATAAAAATAATAATAAGTGTTAACACATTTTTATGAAAAAGAATTATGTTTTCCAAAACAAAGATTTAGTGAGAAGACAGGCATTGTTTTAGGATTTTATAAATCTCTGAAATGCCAGGCTTAATATAAAACAGTCACACTCTAATATATGCTTCTGCATCCAATCTGGAAAACAATATGGCAATTCCTCAAAAAATTAAAAACAGAACTACCATACAATCCAGCAGTTCTACTTCTTGATATTTATTCAAAAAACATGAAAAACACTAATTCAAAAAGATACATGGATTTCTGTGTTCAATTCAACATTATTTACAATAGTCAAGATATAAGATATGGAAGCACCCTAAGGGCCCACCAATAGACAAATGGATACATGTACAATGGAATATTAATCAGCCATAAAAAGAGTGAAATCTTGTCATGAATGGACCTAGACAGTATTATGCTAAGTGAAATTAGTCAGAAAGAAAGAAAAATACCATATGATTTCATTTATATAAGCAAAACATAAACAAAAGCATAGATACAAAGGACAAACTAGTGACTGTTAGAGGGGGAAGGGCAGGGAGCTGCATGAAATAAATGAAGGGGACTAAGAGTACAAACTTCCTTATAAAATAAATAAGTCTCCAGGGTGTAATATATAGCAAAAACTTCCTTATAAAATAAATGTCACAAGGATGTAATATATAGCAAAAGGAATATAGTCAGTAATACTTTAATAATTTTGTATAGAACAGAAGGTTACTAGATTTATCAGGATGATTATTCTGTAATATATTTAAATGTTGAATCATTATGATTTACAACTGAAACAAATATTATATGTTAACTGTACTTTAATTAAAAAGTATATCTTCAACATATTCATTTATGCAAAAATATTTACCAATTGTTTATGGTGCTAGGCAGTGGGGAGACAACAGAGAAGTAAAAACATGGGTGATATAATTGTGAAAAGATAAGACATGTCTGTAGATTCCACATAATTTAAAGTAAAATTAATTATTTTATTCCCTAGAAGCCAGCTAATCCTCCAACAACCAACAATATAACATCCATAGCCAGCATCATCATTTTAGTTTATTCTTTTGCTTGTCGATGGCAAGGTTCACAGCATTACCCAGACAATTGGATAAATTCCACAAATTATTTAAATCCAAAAGAAGCACATGCAGATTTAGAGACAGTAATGTCTGGCAACGTGTGCGTTGTAAATAGTTATCACAGAGCTGTGATTATTGCCACAGAGGCTTTAGATTGAACCAGGAACATGTCAAATCACTGTGAAAATGAGTCTACCATGAGGTCCTTTCTCTGAAATATTCTTATAAATTTATTTTATCTATTCGTACAAGGTCCCTTGGTCAACATCCAAAGGATATCAGATGCCCTTGGCAAGGGCACTGACACAGACCTAAGAGACTCTGTAATTTCAATGTCAGCTCAGGCTATCTGAACACTTAACAGATGCCTTCCTGAGAAGTGTTCCTGTATGTGCCATATTATGCGATTAAAGCAACAATCACCTCATGTACAATACTCACTTTTCCACTAAAGACAACTTTTGTGAACAACCATATTGACAATTTATGAATAGCTGTATCTTTTAGGTTAGGGTAAAGGAATATAGGGTCCTCTGCATTTAATCCTAACATATTATTACCTAAAGTATTGATTAAGAGAGGACTTCCTGGATTCATACTCAACTTTGCTTTTTAGCTCATCTACAATCATAGACCATGCATTAAGGAAAGGCAGTTGCATTAAATATATATACATACATATATAAAGATATAGATATACCCACAAAGTTACAAAAAAATCATATAAATCTAACAAAGTAAATATATATGTATAGTGAAAAAAAAGGAAAGGCAGTTGCATACATGATTCTATTCAAGAATAGGAACGTAAGAAACAGAGGTCTGAGCGGCTTATACTCCTAGAGTTGATAGAGGTAATTGCTCTTAAAAAAATTATTTAAAAAATCTTGGTTTCCATGACAATGGTGGCTTTAGAATCAAAGTTCACTGAGTTCTAATTGGAATTTGTGCATTTTTGAATTGTACTGCTTATGTCTCAATGTCATTTGGCATTTTGGAACTGTATCGAGCTTTAACACCAAACCATGCTAAGACATACTTATTTGTAAGAGACTAGTATAGGCTTGGAATTCAAGGCAATCAATGACAATCATGAAAATGTTCCTGGGTGTCCAATGCCTAGGAATAATTTTCACATGTGTATTAAAGTACTTGACTAGTTTTAAGGAATAGCTTATTAGAAAGTAAGCAACCCCAGGGAAGGCCTGAAGAACACATTGTTTTCAGAGTAGGTTATATTGTGACTCTTAAAATACAATTTCTGATTTCACGTTTTTTCCTCCTTTGCTCAGATGCTCAGATGTTCATGTTTACCAGAACAATACAGATTGTCCTGAAAGCCTACTACAGATTCCTCTCCTGTTAATATTATAATCAAGATGTCATTAAAATATGCTATTACACCTATAATCCTAAAAGTAGGGTCACACTAGTAATCTGAAATTTTGAAGTGATACAAGAATTTCAAACTGCACGCACAAGGCACTGGCCTCTAATTAGGCTACAACAATGATGTACAGGGTTTCCCCAGTGCCTCAGCACTAAAGAATCCGTTAGCAATGCAGGAGATGAAAATTCAACCCCTGGGTTGGGAAGATCCCCTAGAGGAGGGCATGGCAACCCACTCCAGTATTCTTGCCTGGAAAATTCCACAAACAGAGGAGCCTGACAAGCTGCAGTCTATAGAGTTACAAAGAGTCAGACGTGACTGAAGCAACAGAGCACACAGGCGCAATGATGTACAGGTAACTGGTTCAGTGACAGCTTCTTTTAACTGGATATTTAAGACTGATCTCACAGTTTCTCCTCTGAAAAAGGACATTATTTCTACTATAATAGCTATATATAATAGCTAAATCTAACTAGAGTTATACTGACATCTGTATAATTACAAAGTTCCTCAAAGAGGAACAAATATTCTCTTGACAAATTTCTGCAAGACACAATTGTATACCTTTTTGGTCACTATATCCTTGTGGGGGAACTAATTGCATCCTGAGGAGGCTCTTCTTTAGGAAAGAAGTCAAATCACACATCTGACCATTTCACACAGGTCTGACCACTTCAACCATGTAAACAAGACTATTTTGAAGGACTTGAAGATGCATAACGAGGAAAGCAAAATAATTATGTTCTCGTTGCCAAATGACTTTGTGGGAAGATATTATGTGGGTATCATTGCTATTTATTGTTTCGCTACAAAAAACAATCATCATCCATCAATAATATGCAGCAATGCTTGAGAACTTTTGCCAAAGGCTACAGGATCCTTACGCTTATCCTTAATCTTCTGGCTATGTACCAATATACCGTAATTACCTAATATCAGATGATGTGAGCTGCTTTGGAACCAGAAAGTGAAAGTGAAAGTCGCTCAGTCGTGTCCAATTCTTTGCCACCCCATGGACTGTACAGTCCATAGAATTCTCCAGCAAGAATACTGGAGTGGGTAGCCTTTCCCAACCCAGGGATCAAACCCAGGGATCAAATCTCCCTCACTGCAGGCAGATTCTTTACCAGCTGAGCCACAAGGGAAGCCCAAGAATACTGGAGTGGTAAACCTATCCCTACTCCAGAGGATCTTCCCGACCCAGGAATTAAACTGGGGTCTTCTGCATTGCAGGTGGATTCTTTACCAACTGAGCTATCAGAGAAGCCGCAGATAGAACCAGAGAGTATCTCAAAATGGCCTTTACTCTTACAGACTCAGCATTCAGATGCAACACTGGGAGATCCTAGGTAACCTCAATCGGCATTTTTTAATAAATGAGTAATAACATTTGTTTATCCATTTCCTAGATGCTTTTTGGAAAATCTTTATTAGCCATACACATCTGTCTTAAATGTTATTTATAGACAACTGTTGTATAAGAAGCTTCTATTCTAATGTCAGTGATAGGTTGTAGTCTTAATCACTGGGGCTGCTTCCCAGGCCATTCTACAAACGAAATCAGGTTCAGCCAAGAAGTAACATTCTAGGGTTTCATTGCAAGTTTACATACAAAGGCAACCCATGATATCCTTTGTACCACTGGAAAAATCCCCAGAAATCAAACTCATCTTCTTTGACTTGGGTTCTTTCTTGGTCTTCTGGAAAGTTAAACAGTGCCACAGGCTTCCTTGCATGAGATATTTCTGTCAGAATGTCAACTGAGATAGTTGACAATCCAACAAGGAATCAAACAACTTTCTGAAAACCCTACGGTATCAGCACACAGCTCCACAAAAACATTCCAGCAGTAGCTCTCAGCTAATGATGATACTGATTGAACTACACCAAATGGCCAATATCCAAGCACTTTTTGATCTATCAAATGACAATTTCATAATAGCATACAACAGAATGGTATATATGTTTTCACTAAGAGTTTATAACATGATAAATTTCATTGAGCTTAACACCTGTGTTGAGTGTTTAGTTGCTAAGTCATGTCGAACTCTTTGCCACTCTTTGGACTGTGGCTCCCCAGGGTCCTCTGTCCCTAGGATTTGCCAGGCAAGAATACTGGAGTGGGTTGTCATTTCCTTCTCCAGAGGATCATCCTGACCCAGGGATCAAACTCACGTCTCCTGAGTCTCCTGCACTGCAGGCACATTGTTTACCCACTGAGCCATCATACTGCAGAATTAAAGCTAACTCTAATAAGCAATAAACTATTAACAGCAAATTAATCTAGTATGGTCTTGCGTACAGCCCTACTCTGAAGGTTATGTATGTGTTAGCTTAAGAAGAATTCTATATGGTTGAGAATGCTATTCTGAGAAAATATGGATTAACCATTGCATCGTTATTGGAAATTCACGTTATGTCCAACTTTTGCACACATCTCAGAAATCAGGTGATATTATCTACTATTTAAGATGATAACATTTGCTATCAGTAAATGTGTATATTTATCTTTTGACATCAAATATTTCATACTGCCGTACATTCTAACCTCTGGTTTGATAAATGAACCTGAAACACATTATGTAACTTATTTCCTAACAAAAGTCAGTCAAGATAAGAAAAATTCTATAGTTACATAGAGATGATATTTTTTTCTTTTTTTTTTTCCTGTCTAGGAAAATTACAGGTGCCTACATAAATTCAAAAAAAGAAGGATAAATCCCAAAATTATATATCATAATTAAATTGAACTGTTTTAAGTATTGGCAAAGGTCAGATTCCTAAATCTAAGATCAATATTTTTATTTTTTATTTTTTTAAGATATATTTCTGATTTTATATGCAGAAAAAAGATGGAGTAGAACATTTGCATATTTCGTACAGAACACAGGTGATTATATAAAATTTTACATTTAGAGTCTGGTAAAGGAGGAAGTTTTCAAGGTCTCCCCAGAGTATATCTTCTAAGTCAGAAAGGTAATATGCAGTAATGTTTTTAATCTCTTGTCTTTGTTGGACACAATTTGAGTCAAAACACATTTCCTATTATCTTAAAAAGGCTTTCAAAGCCCTTAGAATGTGTTTCCACACAACGCATGACCTAAGTTTAACCACACATTAATTAGAAACTTCTTGTAAAGAAGAGTCCTTTCTGTAAAAAATGCAAAAAGCTTAATTCTTAATGTTTAGAAAGGATAATATTACCTACAGAAAGCAATTTCCACATACCAGATTTTAGAAAGCACCTCTAAAAGTAAACATCTTGCTTACCTTCCCAAGACTTTCTATTTAAGGATTATGCCATTGCATGTCAAAGCTATTTTTATACAGACTAATGAAGTGTACAGCTTTTTTCTCATTCTTTTGTAAGTGTAAATTTATTTCCTATTAGTAGAAACAAAAGCTTAAAGTTCAAAGTAGGAAACAGCAGAAAGCTGGAGGTGGATGTTATCAACAGGGCCAGAAGCAAGAGGCACATTTCAGGTATGAGGGTCACTTTCCCTGTTTTATCCACTCTGGAAGCTGTTTTTAAATCATACAAGTTATAGGTATATATACATATGTGTATATACATTTGAACATTTGGACAAATAAAAATTAAAATGTTCACTCACTGTCCCTGAAAATGTTTTTTATTTACAACATGCATATATTCAATTTTTGGTTCTAATAGTTGTCATAATTAATGTGCTTTCAAGTTTTCATCTAGTATAGGCATGTTCCAAGGCATTTTGAAGTCATCAAAATCTCACTGAGTAGCTACATACTACTCTTCTATCATTAAATGAATTTGTATAACAGAATCCAAGTTCAGGTGATCATTTGAAAGATGATTATAGAGATGATTTATACATCAGACAAGGATCAAACTGGAAACACTGAAATTCTATTATTCTTTTAATCCTGCATGAAATAACACTGTGATGTAGAAACAATAAAACATGGCCAAGATCTGAGTCCTTGTAACTCTCAAAGAGCCAGAAAAAAATACATGTACAAGCAAGCAGACAAATCTACATCTCCCCAGCTGTGCATTTTTCCATGAACTTTCCTACATTCCATATTATGGTCCGCTAATATTCTATCAGAATATTAATCTCTGTCTATCTGTCCCTTTCCACCTCATCTCAGCATAAATCAGGGTGGGGAGGTTAATGGAAGAAAAGGAAAATTTGGAGAGAGGAGACAGAGCAAGAAGTCAGAAAGAAACAAAAGAACAAGTAGAAAAGAAAAAGATAAAGGCTGTTTAGTTAACAAAAAGACAGGTCTAGAAGAATAAGATAGGAACTTAATACATATTGTCACATTCTGTCTAGGAAGTTCTTTTGAAAGAGGTTATCCTTAAAATAGGATTGGGGTAGGTGGAAGAGTGAGTTCAAGCAGACAGCATTAGGCAATATTTTTACACCAGTTTGCCCAAGGCACACCACCAACCAGCGTTTATTCACGCTCTGTTTTTAAAGCCTGAAGTTCTAAACTGATGAGAAAAAAAAAAAAAAGTCCAAAATGGAACAAAGGCAGTTTTACTCCGTTAATTACACACATCCATAGAATTCCCAAATTTGGAGACTCTGTTGGCCTTTTCCACAGAATGTCACATTCCACTTATTTGATTTTCCATCACACTTAAGCATATATTTCCATAATAGATACCAGTTTAAACCAAAAAGTGCTTAACACCTACACAAAATTGATCCCAGGGGAAATAGGGAAGCTATTCAGGTTTTCACAGAAAAGTAATCTGTTTTTCATAATATATTTTAAAAACAAATGAATTTTTCCTGCCCTTCCTGAATACGTAAGTAAAACATCGTGACAAGGATTGAAACGCTTAAGGTCTATGTACACCTGCAGAGCCAACAAAGTAAGTAGCTAACCCAGTTTGTGTTAAAGTAAACCAAAATTCCCACACCACAAAACAGTCATCTGTAAAGGCAATATATCACAATACTAAAACATTCCAATAATATTCTGATAAACAGTCCCTCTGTTTCAGGCAGCACAAAGTTTATGTATTTCTCACTTCAACTGAACTGACTCATTGCCATTAATAAGCCTACAAGAAATGTCTATGCTTTCAAGATCCAGGTAAAACTTCTTAACACATCACAGAGTAAATTTACCAATGAGTTGCTAACATTATGCAGAGAATAGGAAGTTTTGTAAAACTGCTTAATATGTTAATATTTCTGGGCTCTTAATGTCACAAAATCAAGTCAGAAAAAAAATAATATATGAATAACTTCCCAAAATTTAGTGATTCATACTTACTCTGTTTTAGCGTCTTAGCTTTTCTCAAAATTTCCCCCATCTTTCTCAATTACACACTCATACACTCACCAAGTACAGCAAATGTGAATTGGTGGAAATCCATTTTGTCGAAAATAGGAATCTGACAGAATTTCTTATACTTTTTCAAGCCAAGTAGAATGATGGAGCTACCCTCTGATACCTGTGCAGTAGTTACTGCACAAAAATGCAATTAAACTTTCCCTCGGGCACCTCTCAGCCTGACTTAGGAATGTCACACCACCCATCTGCACTGAAATCGAGCCTGGCATTCTCTCTTCATGTTTTTTTACATTAGTCACTCACATATGCAGTATTGTTCATCTTCATTCACACGAGGATACCAATCCCAAGACCATTTCAGAGCACAGCAACCGAGGAAAGGGTCGCTGTTGTTGTTTGGTTGCTAAGTTCTGTCTGACTCTTTTGTGACCCCACTGACTGCAGCCCACCAGGCTCCTCTGTCCATGGGATTTTCCAGGCAAGAATACTGGAATGAGTTGCCATTTCCTTCTTCAGGGAAATCTTCCCGGCCCAGGGACCTACGAAAGGGAAGATGCCCTACAATCCATGTGATAAGCATGAGATTAGAGGGTCCCTTGTGCTCAGAAGCCCGGAATATGAAGACACCATTACCAGGGCAGTCTGTGCTGGAGACTGGGTCTACTGCCTGGAGAGGTACCAAGATGGGCTAAACATACTTTGTGATCTTCACTTCTCCTGCCCCCCAAACTCTTCAAAACAAGAATGTGTTTATGCTAGTGGGATGAGCAAGATAGACTATGTTTAAACTGGGCAGAAAGAGAGAGGAATGAAAAGTCACAGTAAAGCAACACTTACTCACTTTTTTCATTTTTAGTCCCCTGCTGTGTGCAACCATTGTGTGTGTTCCAGACAGCTCTCTCTTCTTAAGTAACTATAGGGAACCAGCGGTGCAAGACCTGAGATGCGTCATCATCTTATAAAAATAACCCTCTGACCACTGTCGGTAATGGTATCATTTTACAGGAATTCAGTTCAGTTCAGTTCAGTCGCTCAGTCATGTCTGACTCTTTGCGACCCCATGAATCGCAGCACGCCAGGCCTCCCTGTTCATCACCACCTCCTTAGACTCACGTTCATCGAGTCCGTGATGCCATCCAGCTATCTCATCCTCGGTCATCTCCTTCTCCTCCTGCCCCCAATCCCTCCCAGCATCAGAGTCTTTTCCAATGAGTCAACTCTTCGCATGAGGTGGCCAAAGTACTGGAGTTTCAGCTTTAACATCATTCTTTCCAAAGAAATCCCAGGGCTGATCTCCTTCAGAATGGACTGGTTGGATCTCCTTGCAGTCCAAGGGACTCTCAAGAGTCTTCTCCAACACCACAGTTCAAAAGCATCAATTCAATGTCTCAAATGTATTTTCCACAAAAGCTGAGGTATAGAGAGACTAAATGGATCACGAGTTTCNTCCAAGGGACTCTCAAGAGTCTTCTCCAACACCACAGTTCAAAAGCATCCATTCTTCTGCGCTCAGCCTTCTTCACAGTCCAACTCTCACATCCATACATGACCACAGGAAAAACCATAGCCTTGACTAGATGGACCTTAGTCAGCAAAGTAATGTCTCTGCTTTTCAATATGCTATCTAGGTTGGTCATAGCTTTTCTTCCCAGGAGTAAGCATCTTTTAATTTCATGGCTGCAGTGACCATCTGCAGTGATTTTGGAGCCCCCCAAAATAAAGTCTGACACTGTTTCCACTGTTTCCCCATCTACTTCCCATGAAGTGATGGGACCAGGTGCCATGATCTTCATTTTCTGGATGTTGAGCTTTAAGCCAACTTTTTCACTCTCCTCTTTCACTTTCATCAAAGAAATTAAAATGGAGGAAGTCTTGCTCAAGCTTCAGAAGCAGGAGAGCAGGACTCCGACCTGCTTCTGATCTGCCTGGACACTACCTGGATTCCATGCCTGCCCACAAGCACAGCAACTCAGGCGATGCAGATGAGAAAGGCAGTGGGTTTTGGAATTTCTGAGCCCTGAGGGTCTGGCCACCTCCCTGGGGTCTAATGAAATCCTATGACTCACAAGGTGAAACAAACAGCATTGTAAAAAGGTGTAAGTGAAACCAGAGCTGCATTTTTGCACACAGACTGATGATACTATCAGTTTGCAACCTGTGATTTTAAGGGGGCGGGACCCCCCAAACTGCGATTTGAAGTCTCACGGATGGGGTGGGCACATCGCCTGGGACTTTTCCCATTTGGGGCTTCAGATCGTTATTCATGAGGGACTTCCCAGCGGGGCTCAAGTCTGGATGTAGGTCGGCCCAATTTGGTGACACATATGGTGTTACTTTTCCCTATTGTTTCTTTTCTCTTACTGACTGTATGTTGAAATTAAGTCAAATAATCTTCTGTAAAAAAATTGAACTTGTGTATGTGTGTAACAAGTGGTTTCTTTTGTTAACAAATCCCTCGAATGTAAAATGAAAGTAAAATTTTTGGCAAAACAATCTACTCTGGGGGATTGCCACTCAATGTGTAGTCGAATACTCAGCAGGTGGGCCGGCAGGCCCTGGGCCTTCCCCCAGCAAACCGTTGCTGTTCCTGTACCATCTTCCGCATGTGAAGACTCTTGGAGATGCAGGACTCGGGGTCACTTGTGAACAGGCTGGAGCCCTCCCTCTGAAAGCCTCTGGTGAATGTGGCTCACAGGAAGGGTCCCCCGCTTCACTTCTGTGCCAGAATCAGACCAGCAGGCATCTGCTTCCCCTGGGCCATTCTCAGGATGGATCCCGCTCGCTGGTGAGTGTGAATGCCCCTCAAGTGCTATAGTTGGGAAGATACCCATTTATTCAATTCATTCTTTTTTTTCAATCATTTGTTCAGTCGTTTAATAGAAATTTACTGAGTTCTTATGTACGTGTCAGGAGACTTCAGTAAAAAAAAAAGGTCAAAGGTTTTGCTCTTTTTTTTTTAAGTTAATTTTTATTTGAGTGCAGTTACTTTATAATGTTGTATTAGTTCCTGCTGTACAGCAGAGTAAATCAGCTATACGTGTATATATATCCCTTCTTTTTTGGATTTCCTTCCCATTTAGCTCACCACAGAACATTCACTAGAGCTATACAGGAGGTTCTCATTAGCTATCTGTTTTATAGATAGTATCATTAGTGTATATATGCCAGTTCTAATCTCCCAGTTCATCCACCCCTCCCCACCTTGGTATCCATACATTGGCTCTTTATGCCTATGTTTCTATTTCTGGTTTTCAGTCAAGATCATCTATACCATTTTTCTAGATTCCACATATGTGTTAATTAATATACAATATCCATTTTTCTCTTTCTGACTTTACTTCATTTTCTATGACAGTCTTTAGGTCCATCCACGTCTCTGCAAATGACCCAGTTTTATTCCTTTTTACGGCTGAGTAATATTCCATTGTATATATGTACCACAGCTTATGGAGTTTACATTCTAGTAGGGAATAGGGAAGGGATAGATAATAACCAAAATTTTAAAAGTGCGTTGGTGGTGGTGATGATGAATGTTGGTAACAAGTAGAAGCAGGGGAGGGAGGCAGGAAGTGCTTT
>SJYV01040559.1:1389321-1414587 GCA_006410875.1 Neotragus pygmaeus | reverse complement strand
CCTGCCCCCCACCCCTCCCTACAGTCGTTAAATGTGGCTTTTTCAGACAATTATTCCTGCACAAGCCTTTTCCTCTCTTGCCTCCACCTTCCCCCTCTGCCTGGAATGCCCATTTTTCCTGGCAGGGTCCTGACTCTCTGCCCATGAGTTTGTGTTCCAAAAGGGAAGAAAAGAAATGTAAGAAGCAGATCTTGCCAGCTGGGCAGGCCAGAGGGGCTACGTCCAGACCAGGAAGCAAAACTGCCCTGCTTGGTTTCCTGCCTGAGTCTTCAGGAGCCTCGGAGTACCTGGGTGGCTGGGGGCCATGGCGGGGGGCTGCTGGCAGAGGGAGAGACCCTCGGAAAGTTAGAATGGGGTGGTCACAGAGTTGTGGGGCACAGCCCCCCTCATCTGAGACTGCGGGGTCACCCCGTTTCTCATGGGTCTCAAGGACATGTGGGTTTGGGGTCTGGAGTTGTGAATGCCTAGACAGTGAGCTCACAGCAGGGCGGGCAGGATAAATGTGCTTCCATTCCAGTGAAGCCCAAACTCACTGTCTACACTGAGAGGACTTGCCCGTGGCTGGAAACCAACTTCTCCTTTTCTAAAAGTGTTGCTGGGTTTGAAATAGGCTTGGAGACTGCATCCCGGAGGTGTGACACATTTCCTAGGTGTCTTTCTGATTTCTCACATTCTCCTGGGATTGCTATGTGGCCTTGGACAACTTTCTTACCCTTTCTGGGCCTCATTCCCCTCATCAGGGATCAGAATGGAATGCTGGTGTGTCCCAAACTGCATTTGATCCCCATCCAACGTGATAAGACCAGCCCACTCATCAAGGTAGGGCTTGAATGCTGGCCCTACCCTTTCCTGCTGTGGATTTTGACTAAGTCACCTGACCTGTCTGTGCCTCAGTTTTCTCATCCATGAGATGGGGATGATGGCACTATTAGTATCTTTCGTTAGAGAATAAAATAAACCTCCTCACCTTGTGATGCCCCATTCTCTGTTCCACTACACATCCTGTTCCACTGGCCTGGAGTGTCTTCTCTGGTTCAGCATCTTGGGGCACCCACTGAAGCATCGTCAAGACAAGGACCAGCCATACTAGATGCTGAAGGTAGCCGCTTGGAACAGCTGAACCGTGGGACATGTTTGCCACGGGAGTAGCTGAAAGACTTGTTTTGCTAAAGTTCTGCCTGCTTCTCTCCTCACCCATTACCCTTTCCCCATCCGTCTATCTCTGCCTCAAATCCTTGCAAGAAAGACACGCTTTAATAAGTCTAGGGCTCCCCAGGCAGGCAAAGACTCCACCCCTCTAAGCCTCAGTTTCCCCATCTGAGAAATGGAGATGACATCCCCATTTTGCAGCACTGTCAGAAAGCTTAAACTTGATTATGTGTCTGAACAGCTACAGCACACCATAAACAATCAGTACAGTATTATTATTATTGTTTCTTTTGTTGTCATTGTGGTCAAAGCTGTGGTTTCTCAAGGCCCACAGAAATTACAATGCAGTGCTGTCCCATAGAAATGACCATGCAAGTTGCATACGTAACTTGACATGCCCTGAGACCCCATAGAATAAAATAAATACACAATGAAACCGGTGGAGTTAATTTTAATAATATATTTTACTTAACACAAACTTATCTAAGCATCATTTCAACATGTAATCAATATAAAAAAGTTCTTAAGTTATTTTGCCTTCTTTTTTCTTACTAAGTCTCTGAAATCCAATGTGTTTACATTGACGTGCTTAGTCACTCGGTCATGTCCAACTCTTTGCAGCCCCATGGACTGTAGCCCACTAGGCTCCTCTGTCCATGGGATTCTCCAGGCAAGAATACTGAAGTGGGTAGCCATTCTCTTCTCCAGGGCATCTTCTTGACCCAACAATCAAACCTGTGCCTCCTGCATTGTAGACATATTCTTTACTGTCTGAGCCACCAGGGAAGTCCACAGCACAGCCTAATTCAGGCTGACCCATTTCAAGGACTCGAAAGCCCACTGTGGCCAGTCGTGACCATATTGGATAGTGCAGATCAGAGAGAGTTTGCTGAATGGTGGGTTGGGGACTGGCCAGAACGTACAGCTGTGAAACTAGATATTCCTGGAAGGAAAAAGCCAGAGCTTCCATATGGGGAGGGGCAGGAGGCAGCAATTAGACCAATTAAGAGCCAGCTTGAGTTTTTCCTGCTCTGTACATCATTTCAGTGGAATGGGAACACAGGCATGAGTGGGTTTAGTCAACAAGTTATATATAGATTGAGCCACTGCTGTATATGTCCTGAGGTGTTCAGGTGCTGGCCTTAAAGCAGTGCATCAGCTGGACAAACTACTGCCTCTTGGAGCTCGCCATGGAGCAGGGAGAGACAGAAGTTAAACAACTGCTGAAATGATAAAGAAACGTAATGATGACGGAGAGAAGTGTGGCAAAGGGGAAATGCAGGGTTCTCTGAGGACATGGAGCTGGCAGGGGCCGCAGTGGGCGTGGGCACGGGTTGGGCTGGGGAACTGCAATGAGCACCACCGACTGCTTCAAGGTCAGAGATGTGGCCCAGACAAGTTGAATCAGAAAAAATAATCAGAAGTGATCAGATTTAACATCTATTACTTTGAACTTTACGAGACTGTCATTTAGTGTATCAAAAATGATTGAAACTCAATAATCTCATATGACTTGACATAATATATGGAGAAGGAAATGACAACCCACTCCAGTATTCCTGTCTGAGAAATCCCATGGACAGAGGAGCATGGCGGGCTACAGTCCATGGGGTCACAAAGAGTCGGACAGGACTTAGTAACTAAACAACAACAATATATGAGGCATAGAATGGATTGGGGGTACTTATCTTGGGGCTCAAGGATGGATTTGAATTTGGCTCTATTTCTAGAGTGTCCACAGCTCCCATAAGCTCTACCAAGCGACCTGTGATCCCTTTATTCCGCAAAGAATCAAAACTTGACCTGGCGCCCAGAGAGACTGTTGCTCACGCCACACAGCCCAGAGGGAGGATGGGCTGAGAGGTTGCCCGGGGATCCCGCCGCTCTGTCTCGCTCCCGGGCCGAGCAGTGTTGATTGTCCCCTCGCGGCGCCCGGAAGCGACCCTCAGTAAACAAAGCCGTGTGTGGGCGCAGTCCCAGCAGCACTGGGAGCGACGTCCAGCCCGAGGGGGGCGGGGAAGGAATGTTGTGAATGAACCCAAGACCCGCCCCGAAACTCCGCTTAAGGCCGGCGCTGCAGGGTCTCCTCCCACTGTGATTGGTCTTCGGCTCTTCGTGATTGACAGCCCAGCTCGCTGAGCGTCCTGATTGAGTAGTCCCGAAAAGACGGGCAGTGCATGTAACGAATGAACAGCGGCGACTTGGATACGGATCTGGTGGTGCAGCCAACGGCGGAGGAAGGCCTCGGAGGCCGTAGGGGGGGCCAATGGGGACGGGCGGCGGGGGCGGGACAACGGTGTAGGATAAAGCGGCGGCCGAGGCAGCTTCATTGTTGTGAAGCTTCTTAAAGGGGCCGCATCACCCTGCTGGCCCTGGGGTGGGTGCGGCGCGAGTCCCCGGGCGACCGAGCACAGACCAAGGTCAGGAAGGTGGGCAGGAGTCGTGGGAGCCGGCGAGGAGGAGCGGGCTTCGGGCAGAACCCCCTCAACAGGCCCCGCCCCGGCCCCGGCCCTGGCCCGGCCGGATGGACCCCCCCGCGGCCAAGCGGAGCCGGGGCTGCCCCGCAGGACCGGAGGAACGCGACGCCGGGGCCGGGGCCGTGCGCTGCCGGGGCCGGCCCGAAGCTCTGCTGGACCTCAGCGCCAAGCGAGTAGCCGAGAGCTGGGCCTTTGAGCAGGTGAGCGAGAGGCGGGGTGGAGAGGAACCCACTCCTAGCCTCTTCCTAGATATATATTTTCCTCCCCCTGCCCAGACCCCAGACTCCGGACCTGTCCCCATCGAAGACACCTCCAGAGATCTCCAAAATCCTTAATTCTGCCCTAGACATCCCCTCATCCTCCCATTTCACTCCTTCCACCCCCATCTCTTCCTGGGACAACTCTGTCCTTCAGCCCACAAGACCCAGGAATGCCTGAGTGCCCCAGATCCAATTCGGGAGCCTTTTTCTCCTCCTGCCCCGTAGTCCTCTTACAACACCGCCTACCTCTCTTGTCCCAGCTTATCCTCATCCCCAATTAGGGCACCCCATTCAATCCTCAATCCTCTCTCCAACTCTTAGGACCGCCCCCACTTGGGAACAGACCAGATCTCAGAACCTAGAGAACTAACATTTCTGACCTATACCCCCTTAGAGGACTCTCCCATATATATAGATCCCAGGCCCAAGACACCCCTTTCTGTCTCCGATCCCTGCCTCCGGCCTCCACAACCCACTTATCCCATGGGGACACCTTCTTCTCTTGTCAATCCTTCACTCGGGCCCTAATACACAACCCCCTGTCATTCTGGGACCACCTCCCACCTGGGGCTGCCCCTCCTAACTGGCTGCAGAGATTACTCCTTTGTCAGAGTCCTCCCTCCCATTACTTCATGCCTACCCTCCCCTTTTCCCCACCCCCCACCCTCAACCATCTCAGTCCTTCCAGAGTTTGGCAGCAAGTGAGGGGCCAGGGTCTTGCTACCTGGACAGGTGCACCTGGAACCCTGCCCCTATGGTCTCCGGGGGCCCTGCTGGATGGCCCCAGGGTAGAAGCTATTAGAGTCAACTTTCCCAGCCTCAGTGGAGTTGTGGCTAGGACCTGACCAAGCCTTCTTCAGCCCCGACAGGTTCTGTCCTCTCTTTGGCTTTGGGTGGCTTTCTTTGCTCCCTGGCCTCAAAAGAATTAGGGAGTCTGCCTCGACCAATGGGTCTGGGCCAAGTGTGAATGGGGCAGGCTCTGATTCATGGCCTGGAAAATCCCTCCTTAGTCATCTGCCAACTGTCCCCGAGGCCCCGGGCGAATCACTGGTCCTCCCACTTCCCTTTGAAATCCAGGACTGGGGACTCTGAAGGGTCCCTGCTCCTTCATTGTGTGTGAGACCCCCAAGACAATCTTAAAACCTTCGCCAGGGCTCCCATGTACCTGCCTCGGGCAGGTCTGGCCCTAGTAAAGGTCTTACCCCACAGAAGCAGCTCTTTGGAAGCTGGTCTCCTTCTTACTTTGAGGAAACAAGGGCACAGAGAGGTTGAGAAATTTGCCCAAGGACACCCAGCCAGTGAGTAGCAAGCCTGGACTGGAATGTAGGCTCAACCAGCTCAGTTCATTGCCCAGAGCCCCCAGGGGTAGGCAGGACATTCGTCCCTTCCTGGGGACCCTTAGAAGCTGTAACAGAGAGCCTGTCTTGGAACCTGGAGCTCATCAGCTGTGGGATTCTGAAAAAATTAATTCACCTTACTTCTGAGCTTAGAATCCCCAGGCTGCCAAAGTATTGGGTTGTTGCTGGTAGAATTAAGAATATTTAATATACATAAAACATTTAGCACAATGTAGGCTAAGACTATGTAGGCCTGATCCCTTGTCTTCTGATCACTTTTGTCTTCTTTCCTCCTGCCCCACCCCAACCCCGCAAGCCTGAGGGGTGAGACTACCTTCCATTAGGATCCTGGGACCCAACATTCAAGAGGGAAGTGACAGAAAGTTCTAGAATACTAACAATGGGCCAGGTGTTATTATAAGTGCTATACATATTAACACATATGTAATACTCATGACACCCAGAAGGCGAGTGCTCTTAACATCTCCTTACACTTGAGAAAAACTGAAGCTCAGAGAAGCACAGTGACTTGTCCAAGGTCATGCTACTTGTTTTATTTCGTTATTTTGGGCTTATGTCAGGTCTTAATTGTAGCAGGTAGGATCTTCACTGCGGCATCTTTTGTTGTGGTGGGTGGGCTTAGTTGCCCCACAGCGTGTGGGCTCCTAGTTCCTGGACCAGGGCTTGAACCCACATCCCCTGTGCTGGAAGGCAGATTCCCAGCCACTGGGCTGCCAGGGAAGTCCCCAGGGTCATGGTACTTGTAAGCAGCTAAGTCAGGGTTCCAGCACCCAGGTCTCTAACACAGCAGCTCTTCCCACAGGTGGAGGAGCGGTTCTCCCGTGTGCCGGAGCCAGTCCAGAAACGCATTGTGTTCTGGTCATTTCCACGCAGCGAGCGGGAGATATGTATGTACTCATCACTGGGGTACCAACCCCCAGAGGGCGAGCACGACGCCCGGGTGCCCTTCGCCCGCGGGCTGCACCTGCTGCAGAGTGGGGCCGTGGATCGTGTGCTGCAAGTAGGTGAGCGCCTGTCCTGCCAGCCCTGCCAGGGAGGCCAAGGCTCCAGAGCGTGTGTGGAGGGGCAGGGAGCTGGAAGGTCCAAAAGGCAGGCTTTGATGCCCAGAGAGGGTTGTATAAAATACTCTGAGCTCAGGATCAGGGATCTGCCTCGACCTGAGTCAGCTTAGTTGGGGGGTGAAGGTAGAAGTATGAGACAGGGGGAGGCAGTGGTTTTGAGGAGTGATTATAAACCGGAAGTGAGGGGAGGTTCCAGACCTCAGGCTGTGGGACCCAGGAGTCCTCTGGGGCCAGGGCTTAGAGCCAGAGGTAAGAATGGTCGTAGACTTCAGGCAGCAGGGTCCTTGGTAAGAGTTGGAGGCAAAGTGTTTTTTTTTTTTTAATATTTATTTATCTTTTGTTGGGGTGTGTAGATTTCTCTCTGGTTGTGGCACACTAGCTTAGTTGCCCCGAGGCAGGCAGAATCTTAGTTCCTCGACACCAGAGATCGAACCCATATCCCATACACTGACCAGAAGAAGGATTCCTAACCACTGGACCAGGGAAGTGGCGAAGTTTTAGAGCCAGTGGTGAGAGACAGACTTAGACCTCAGGCAGAGAGATTCAGATGGAGCTTGGGTTCATAGGTTTAGGGATGGTCTTGGACCTAAGGCAACGAGGATTTGGTGGGGTCTGGGGTGAAAGTTCACCAGCTCGGGGAGTATTTTATACAACCCTCTCTGGGCATGATGATGAAGGATAGGGAAGCCTGGTGTGCTGCTGTCCATGGGGTCCCAAAGAGTCAGACACGACTGAGCAACTGAACAAAGGGTGAAAGTTGAGGATCATCAGTAAGGAGTACTCTTAAACCCCAGACAGCAGGGTCCAGGTGAAGGGAGGGGGTGGAAGTGCAGCTAGAGATGAGGGATGAATCTAGACCTCAGGGAGCAGGGCTCAGATGGGAACCAGTGGAGACTGAGCCAGAAGGCAGATGAGCCTCGGAATGCCACACTTCACATGGGGGCAGGTCACGTCATCTCCCGGCTGGAGGCAGGGACTCAGCCAAGATGACCCTCTCTGAACCATGTCAGCCTGGGGGCCCCCTTGCCTGGACATGACCCAGCCAGCCACAGGCTCGGCCACCTCCAACTGGTATGAGGAAGCTGCTGTGTCCCTGCATGACACAGACAGGGCCGGTTGGAGCCTGAGCTGCACAACCAGTCGGATGAGCCTGGCATCTGGGCTCCCCAGGGGCCAGGGAGGGGCAGGGGGTAATGGGGTGACCTGGCCCTTAGCTGGCCCCCAAAATTCAACCCCTCGCCCCAAGATTCTTTGGTATCTTCTCAGGAAGTTCCAGGGTGCCTGGAGCCTGGGCAGTATCCATAATGATCCAAGGGCTTGTAGTAATATTATTCAGAATTAGAATAAGAACAAGCATTTATTTAGCACTTATCGTCTGCAAACAGTGTTCTACATTAACCCATTTCATCCTCATTACAAACGCATGAGGAGGATGCTACTTCCACATTTATTTATTAATATTCCCATTTCACAGATGCAGACACTGAGGCCCAGCAAGGTTAGGTTACTTGTGCTAGGCTACTCAGCTGGAATTTGCACCTGGTCTTGCTGTGTGTTGTTGTCAAGCACAACCCATCTCTGGGGTGACACAGCAGTGACAGCTTGGTTTTGGTCTTAGGGTTCCACCTGAGTGGAAACGTCCGGGAGCCAGGGGGCCCCGGAGAGCCCGAGCGGCTTTATCACGTCTCCATCAGCTTTGACCGCTGCAAGATCACATCTGNGGGGTGACACAGCAGTGACAGCTTGGTTTTGGTCTTAGGGTTCCACCTGAGTGGAAACGTCCGGGAGCCAGGGGGCCCCGGAGAGCCCGAGCGGCTTTATCACGTCTCCATCAGCTTTGACCGCTGCAAGATCACATCTGTGAGCTGCGGCTGCGACAACCGCGATCTCTTCTACTGTGCCCACGTGGTGGCCCTGTCGCTGCACCGCATTCGGCACGCCCACCAGGTGGAGCTGAGACTGCCCATCTCTGAGACACTCTCCCAGATGAACCGGGACCAGCTGCAGAAGTTCGTGCAGTACCTCATCAGCGCCCACCACACCGAGGTGCTGCCCACCGCCCAGCGCTTGGCTGATGAGATCCTCCTCCTGGGTTCTGAGATCAACCTGGTGCATGGTAAGGGTGCCCCAAGGCCTGATGCGAGAGGTGAGGCCCCACAAAGCCACCTTGCTTGCTGTGTGGCAGGCATGTGTCACAGCATCCAGAGATAGCCTTGATCTAGGAATGAGGGTGGAGCACCACCACCTGAGGCCAAGGTCACACACGTAGGAAGTGGCAGAACCTGGATTTGATCTCGCCCTGGGTAGATGAATGGTCAGAAATCAGCCAATGGGAAGATCCAGCCCCAGGGGAGGGGTGTCCCAAGATCGCTGGAGCAGGTCTGGGATCATGGATGGGTGGAGGTCATGAGGAGTATGTGTGGACCTTAGTGGGTGTCAGAGGTGGGATATGGTTAGGAGACAGACCCGGAGGTGTTATGAATTCTGGGGTGGTTTGGAGCTACAAGTGTTCCTTAACTATAATGGTGGGAGTATGGAGTAAGATGGAGAGTGAATAGATGGATGAGTAGCGTGAAGGCATGAATGGATATTTGAGGGTAGTGCTGGGTGGCTAGAAATTGTTCGTGATGGAGTGCTGGGGTGAACTGATGGTGTGGGAAAACGAATGGAATGAGTGGGTGGGTGATTTACTGGGACAGTAGGTGAATGGGAAGTTGGTGGTACTTGGAAGTGGAGTTGGATGGGATGTGCTTTGATTGGGGAGTTTGAGGTAGTGGACAGATGGGGTTGGTGGAAGTTTGGAAGGACCAAGGAGTATATGGATTGGGGGTGAGTTAATGGGTGCATGAATATTGATCCTGGTGGATGGATCAAGTATATAGGATGGATGGATGGACTAATGAATTGGTGGGTGTTTGGAGAGAGACAAATGAATGGATGGTTGGTGGGGAAAAAGATAGATGGAAAGTTAGGGTTAACTGGATGGATGGATAGCATGGTTGTGTGGGTCAGTGGATGAATAGGTCAGAAGTGTTTTGAGTGGTTGGTACAGATGAGTTGGAAAGACAAATAGGGTTGGGTAGGTGGATGGATGGATGGATGGACTGATGGGATGGGTATGTAGATCAGTGAACAGATGGGAGTTATGGGTAGGGTGGTTGATGGAGTAATGGGGTAGGTAGGTGTGCTAAGGGTTATGGCATGTGGATGGAAAGATGCATGGCATGACATAGGGGTGTGGATAGACCGGTGAGTGGTTTGAATGGACGGGTAGGTGATGCTTTGGGTAGGATGAGGATGGATGGGTGGGTGAGTGGGTTTTCAGATGGGATGGATGGAATTTGGAGATGGGTTGGGTGATTTGGAGGAATGGTTGACATACTCCTTTCCCCAGCCCACACCTGTTTTCCCTCCCTTCCCACAGGTGCCCCAGACCCCACAGCAGGCGCAGGCATCGAGGATGCCAACTGCTGGCACCTGGACGAGGAGCAGATCCAGGAGCAGGTGAAACAGCTGCTGTCCAATGGCGGCTACTACGGCGCCAGCCAGCAGCTGCGCTCGATGTTCTGCAAGGTACCGCGTGGGCAAGCACGGGGGCGGGGCTAGACTCCGGAGTCAGAGCCCCGCCCCTTCTCACCACCAGGTCTTGGCACAGGTGCGAGAGATGCTGCGGATGCGTGACTCCAATGGGGCGCGCATGCTGATCCTCATGACTGAGCAGTTCCTGCAGGACCCACGCCTGGCCCTGTGGCGGCAGCAGGGCGCCGGCATGACGGACAAGTGCCGCCAGCTGTGGGACGAGCTGGGTGAGTCCCAGACCCCAAAAGCGGAAGCGTGCCAAGCACGTGGGCTCGACCACCCTGAATCCGTTCTCATTCCATCCTGTACTGAGCGCTGGGGCTACCACAGGCAACAAAAGAGATTAAATACCTGCCCCCAGGGCTTCCCTGATAGCTCAGTTGGTAAAGAATCCGCCTGCAATGCAGGTGACCCCGGTTTGAATCCTGGGTCTGCGAGATCCGCTGGAGAAAGGATAGGCTACCCACTCCAGTATTCTGGCCTGGAGAATTCCATGGACTGTATAGTCCATGAGGTTACAAAGAGTCGGACCCTGAACGACTGAGCGACTTTCATTTCTTCTTCTCAGAGAGCTGACACCTAGTAGGGCAGAGAGGAGAAAATCCCACAAGCCCATTAGGCCAGGGATCAACACATGTTTTCCATAGGGCCAGATAGTTAATAGTTTTTCAGGCTGTTTGGGTTTTGTCCCAAATATTTGATTTTATCTGTTGTAGCAAAAAAGCAACCACAAACACATAACAAAGTAGGCATGGTAGCATTCCAATAAACTATATTTATGGACACTATTTATTTATTTGAATTTCATATCATTTTCACAAACCACAAAATATTTTTATTTATTCCCCACCCCCTCCACCATTTAAAAATGTAAAAATGAATCTTAGCTCGAAGGCCATTCAAAAACAGGTGGTGGGGGACTTTCCTGGTGGTCCAGTGGTTAAGACTTTGCACTTCCGAGGCAGGAGTGCAGGTTTGATCCCTGGTTGGGCAACTAAGATCCCACATGCAGTGCAGCTCCCCCCCAAAAAAATGGCAGGTTTTATTTTCTCCACGGGTGGTAGTTTGCTGACCCCTGTGATTGATAGTGATAAGTGCTATAGAGAAAAAAAAATTGCAAGAGGAGTCTGGCAGCCAGGGTTTGAGTCCTGACTTCTGTCTTCCCAGCTGTGTGACTTTGAGCAAGTGACTTTACCTCTCTGAGCCATAAAGTGAAGAGAGGATGAATTGCAACCTCAGAGGCCCAAGGTGAGAGTTAGGCAGAGACCAGTGCCCAGCACACAGCAGGCATTCCATAAGCGTGTGCTGCCCCTGCTGGCATGAGTGCTGAGCCTCCTCCATGCCCACAATGGCTACCCTCCCTCCCCAGGGGCCCTGTGGGTGTGCGTCATCTTGAGTCCCCACTGCAAACCAGAGGAGCGGACGAGCTGGCTCCAGCTGCTTACCAAGTGGGACAAGCTGGACGTGTGCCCACTGGAGGAGGGCAATTACTCTTTTGATGGGCCCAGCCTGCAGTCCACTGCAGCCCTCATCCCAGGTAGGAGAGGGGTCCCTGCCATTCCCCCCAGCAAACCATCCCTGTTGCCTGTGGCCTAGCCTCCCCATCATGGCGCTCTGGGGGAAAATGGAGGCAGGGCGGAGGGGACGAGCCCTTACCTGCCTCTTAGCCAGGAGACAGTGAGTGTCCAGGGCAGGGACAGCAGGCAGCCTGAGGGACAGTGATGTGAAATACTTAAGATACCTGTAGTTCTGGGCTGACTCAGTCTCCTCCTGGCCATGGAGGCAGAAATCGGGTGGGGGGAAGGGGAAACAGAAAGAAAAGGAAACAGGTACTGAGAAGAGAAAGACAAGTAAAGACAGGCAGGGAGGGAGGGAGAGAAATAGAGGAGAGAGAAGGAAATTGAGTATGGAGGGAGAAAGATGGACAGACCCAGCTGTTCGCTTGTGGTGGCTCAGATAGTAAAGAATCCACTGCAAAGCAGAGACCTAGGTTCGATCCCTGGGTCAGAAAGATCCCCTGGAGAAGGGAATGGCTACCCACTCCAGTATTCCTGCCTGGAGAATTCCATGGACAGAGGAGCCTGGCGGGCTATATAGTCCACAGGGTCGCAAAGAATCAGACACGACTTTTTCATGTTGGACACTTTCACTTTCATGAAGGACTATGATAGCTCCCCTGACACACACACAACCTTAAGTCTTCTGAAAAAACTGGGGGCAATGATGGCACACTTGTCACTGTATCCAGAGTCTAGGCCCAAGGTGGCACTTGGTGGGATAGAACTGTCCACTGCCTAACTGCTAGGGCCCCCCCTCATGGGGCCACATTTGGGCGCCTCTCCCACAGGCCCAGAGGAGGAGGAGGAGGTGATGGCGGTGGCTGCAGGTTCCCGCCACACCGTGTTTGGCCGCGCCCTGCAGGCTGGGTCACTGCATTGGAGTGATGACCATCTGCAGAGGATCCTGGCCAGTGACTCCTACAGCCCCAACCTCACAGGCAGCGGGGGCAGCGACAAACCAAGCTTCGACCCCCAGGGCCGCCCGCTCTGGCTGGGCGAGCCCTTCCCCACTACCTGTGCTCGTGTGGACACCCTGAGGGCCCATGGATACCCCCGCCAGGCCCTGCGGCTGGCAAGTGCCATAGTCAACACCCTCCGGCTGCAGCAGCGACATCAGCTACAGATTTACAAGCAGCAGAAAAAAGGTGGGCACCAACCATATCATCGTGTCCTGGGGCTGAAGACACAAATGCCAACGGCTGGGGGCTGTGGCAACCTGGAGGGTCTGTGGGTACAACAGGAAAACAGACCACTCAAGGTGTGTTGAGCAGAAAGGAATTTAATACAGGGGACTGAGGGCTCACAGAACCAGTGAAAGGGCTGCCAGATTGAAAGTTAGGGAAGCCACTGCCTGGGTTCACAAACTTGAACTTCAGAAGCACAGAGAGTTCTGCCGCCTGTAGCCCTCACTGGGGGCACAGTTCCCAAGAGGACAGCCCAGAACCTGCTGGCAAACCTTACATCTGTGCCCCAGACAGCCACACACACACCTACTCACAGCTGCTGCAGAAGAGTAATGGGCTCATTTTCTCCCACCTTTCACACCTTACACAAAGGGGTCTGGGAAATGTAGTTTCTATGCATCCGGCCACATGCCTTTCAAGAACATAGACCCAGCATGCCAGATCAGATTTTTCCAAGAGAGGCCAGAAATCTGGATTCTTTGATGTGTAATTTCCTGTTGTTGTTTTTTTTCTTCCAATATGGGCAACAAATTCAAAATTGTATTGCATGTTGTATGACCCAAAAAAGAACATGTTTGTAGACTAGATATGGGGAGCAGGAGGGAGCCACCAGTTGCATACTCTGGGTGATGAGGTTGGGTTGATGGGTCAGTTACCAGGAAATTGAACACAGGGTTTAATGAGGGAAAATGGGGCTTTGGTATCTGAGCAGAATTCTAAACTAGCCTGGAAGCATAGGGAAAGCCCCCACCCTTCCCCGGGACCAGAGGAGGTGAGAGCTAAGCTTAGATCCTAAGGATGTACATGAGGTTCCCAGGAAAAAGAGAGGGAGCAACTATATTCCAGGTAGAAGAAACAGCATGGGCTGGAACCCAGAGGCAAGGGAGAGCTCAGCTTGTGTGAGAAGATGAGAGGATGTGCTTCCAGATGAGGTGGGTGCGTGACAGTCACGGGGAAGCCTTTATATCCGTCCTTGAGAGTGCTGAAAGCTGGTTGAACCTGAGAGGAGTGAGGATTAAGGGATATATGGAGAGGAATGAGACTGGTTGGATGTTTTAAAAGCACCCAGTTTAGCCACGCCTCAGCCAGGGTGTGGGACAGGAGGCCAAGGAGGTGAGCGCTATTGCAGAGCTCAAGGGGGCAGAGACGAAGGTGCTGGATGGGCGTCTGGAGGCAGGGCTCGGGGTTTGGGAAGAGAAAGCCCTCCTGGAGGGTTGGTAGAGGGGTGGGCTTTGAGCCTTTTTTTCTACCTTCAGAGCTACTGCAGAAAGGTTCCACCTGCATCACCAACATGGAAGGATGGGTGGGCCATCCCCTAGACCCCATTGGCTGCCTCTGCAGGGCACTCTTGGAGGCCTGTCGTCTAGAGGAGGAGACCCTCGCCATTTACCCAGGTATCCACACTGGGGGCCCCTGGAGGAGGGGGGAGAATCACCACCCCTTGGCCGTACTCTTTTGCCTAGTATTCCTATCACTTGGCCACGCCCCTACACTTGGCCGCCCTTGGCCAGTACCAGGTCCCCAGAGGCTTAGCTTCTGAAAGTGAGGCCACCATAGGCCTACCTGCTATTGGAAGGTGGGCGCTACCTCCTGGTGTGTGCAGAAACAGCTGGCTCTCCTAAATCTCCCCCACCCCTACAGTATCCATGTTTAAGGTCAGGGACCACTAGAGTCCCAGGAAAACGGGTTCCTCCCCAGGACCCTTAGTGCCCTTCTCCCACAGACTCGGGCCCTGAGAAGAGGAAGGTGGCCTACCAGCACGTCCCCGTGCCGGGGAGCCCTGGGGAGTCCTATTTGGCAATGGCGCTAGAGGTGGCCCTGCTGGGCCTGGGTCAGCAGCGGGCCCTGCCCGAGGGGCTGTATGCCCAGGACAAGGTGGTACGCAATGAGGAGCAGCTGCTGGCCCTGCTGGAGGAAGTGGAGCTGGACGAGCGGTTGGTGCAGGTCCTGCGCAAGCAGGCGGGACAGCTGCTGGAAGGTAAGGCCACACTCCTAAGCCAGCTTGTTCCTGAAACGTAGGGTCTAGTCCACTGCAGTTGTCTGGTTGCTGCTGGGTTGGAAGACCCAGCCTCTACCTCCACCTCCGGTACTTATTGTCTTACCTTATTGGTCAGTCGCTAAGTTGCGTCCTACCCTTTGCGACCTCATGACTGCAGCACGCCAGGCTTCCTGGTTCTTCACTATCTCCCTGAGTTTGCTCAAACTCATGTCCATTGAGTCAGTGATAACCATCCCATCATTTCATACCTTGGCAGTTCCCTAAACGGGAGGTCCAAATTTTGGCCCCGCCCCCAGAAAGCCTGCCAGCCAATAACGGCTGCTATTGATGAGCCCCGCCCCCCTCCAACCCTATCCTTGTGAGGCCCCGCCCCTACCACTTAGGGAAGCTGGTTTGACCTTCACTCTGGCAACGAGCGTTTGAGTCCTACCCGCTACCCAGAGGTCCCAAAGGTCTCTTTCCTTTGGATTTTCCAGTACTTGTCTTAGTTTCAGCCCTGCTTCCCCACCCCGGGACCTCTCTAGCCTCAACCACTCTATCTTGGGGCGGCCCATACCCCACTGGAATGTGGGGACCCCTGGGGAGAGGCGATACACGCCCACACCTGGGGGTTGAGCTTGGGTTGCCCCCGCAGGGGGTCCTTTCAGTGGCTTTGGAGAAGTGCTGTTCCAGGAGAGCGTACCCATGCACACCTGTGCCCGCTACCTGTTTACTGCACTGCTGCCTCACGACCCAGACTTGGCCTACCGCCTCGCACTGCGAGCCATGAGGTGAGAAAATGTAGCGGGGGACTCCCCCCGGGGCGGGAGGGATTAGGGGATGGGAGGCTACTGGGAGCCCTATCCTTCCGCCTGCACTCGCAACTTAGTTCATGCAATCTCCCTCATGCTGGTATTCCAGGCTGCTCTGTGCGCTTGATGATTAAATATAAACATGTCATATTATTTTGAATTTGAGAAATCTCCACATGACACAGAATTCAGAGTCCTTTTCTAGGTAAGTTTATCCCAACCTACCCAAAGCTCTCTGGAGGCAAGCAGTGTTACCACTTTCTTACCTGTACTACAAGAGTCCAGATTTCTACAAACTTGTAATCTGAAAATTAAAACTTGACTCTCCTTTACACCTATGATACATCCTATTGTTTAGTCGCTAAGTCATGTCCGACTCTTTTTGCAACCCCATGCTCTGTAGCCCACCAGGCTCCTCTGTCCATGGGATTTCCCAGGCAAGAATACTGGAGTGGGTTGCCATTTCCTTCACCAGGGGATCCTCCTGACCCAGGGATCAAACCTCAGTCTCATGCATTGGCAAGCAGATTCTTTACCACTGAGCCACCAGGGAAGCCCCATACCTCCAGTACCTATTCTTTTTTTTTTTTGTATGTTAATAACCTAATGGTTTCTTACTATGGTTAATCTTTTTAAAATATTTATTTATTTAGCTGACTCAATCTTAGTTGCCGAACTCAGGATCTTTAGTTGAGGCACAGCGCTCCTTAGTTGCGACATGCAGGATCTTTTAGCTGTGGCATGTGAATTCTTAGTTGCAGCATGTGGGATCTAGTTCTCTGAACAGGGATGGAACCCAGGCCCCCTGCATTGGAAGCACAAAGTCTTAGCCACTGGACCACTGAGGAAGTCTCCTATACCTATTCTTTGCACCTTGTTTTCACTGAACTTTTGCATCTTAAAGGCTCTATCCTGTCACATAACAGGTGAACCACTGTAGGGTGGTACCATGAAAAACCCAGTGTGAAACTGATAGACATTTAGATGTTGCAGTGAATGACCAGGTCAGCCATTTCCCATGCGCACCAGCAGATCATAGAAGCAGAATAGTAAAAGGGCCTGTCCATAGTAAACCATGCCCAACCAATTAAGTGAAATCCGCCTCCCACCCTCTGATCCTATCCTCCAGAGATACCTATTAACCATCTGAGAGCTTCCCTGCCTGTCCAGTCAGTGGTTAAGACTCTGCTTCCAATACAGGGGGATCAGGTTCAATCCCTGGTTGGGGAACTAGGATCCTATATGCCACATGGCCTGGCAAAAAAAAAAAAAAGTTTGAGGTGCATTTTCCAGGATATCTGAAAAGAATAATCTGTTAAGAGCCATGATTTAGAGAACACTCTTTTATGTGTTAGACTTTTTTTCTAAACCAGTGCTAGCAAATTACAACCCACGGGCCAACTTTGGCCAGCTGCCTGCTTTTGTGCAGACCCTGAGACAAGAATGGTTTGTATATTTTTAGACGGTTGGGAAGAAATAAAAAAAATATTCTGTGACACATGAACAACACGTGAAACTCAAATTTCAGTTTCTAGAAATAAAGTTTTATTGGCCTAGAGCACCGCTCACTCGTTTGTGTATTGTCTGTGTCCGCTTTTACACAACAGTGACGGTTGTGACAGAGACCAAATGGCCTACAAAGCTGAGAATACTGGCTTCCCAACCCAGTGCAGAGGAAAAGGTGCCAACTTCTGATCTAAATCTGACTCACTCATATAATCTTCTCAACACCGCAGTGAAATAAGTATATTTACACCCATTTTACACATAGACAGGCTGAAGGTGTGCCCCAAGTCACGTAGCAAAGTCATTTATTTATTTTTTAATTAATTATTTATTTATTTAATTTTCGGCAGTGCTGGGTCTTCATTGCTTCTCGCGGGCTTTCTCTAGTTGCAGAGAGTGGGGCCTACTCTTTGTGGCACTGCTCAGACCTCTCACTGCAGTGACTTCTTTTTCACAGAGCAGGGGCTCTCTAGGGCTCAGGCTTCGGTAGCTGTGGGCTTAGCTACTTGGTGGCACATGTGGGATCTTCACGGGCCAGGGATTGAACCCGTGTCTCCTGCATTGGCAGGTGGATTATTAACTACTAGACCACCAGGGAAGTCCCGCAAAGTCATTTTAGATATTTGGAACCAGAATAGTCTTGACTCCTTTTGCATGCGTTGATTACATTTAACAGCTCTGTAGAACTTTCTTAACACAAAATGCATGTAAACAGTGAGCTGAGGATCAAAATATCTTGCGGGGGCCCCTCACTGAGTCATTCAGCAAACGTGTTGTTTACCTGTTGTATGGCAGGCATTGTTCTGGTGCTGGAGATGAAATGGTGACCCAAATAGCCAAAAATTCCTGCCCTCATGGAGCTGACATTGTAGTGAGGGAGAGACAGTAAGCACATCGATAGGTAAACTATGTTGGGTGGCAGATGGTGACATGCAAGAAAGGGGTGGAAGGGCTTGGGAGGGGAAGTTGCACTCTCCCGTGTGTTGGGCATGTCAGGAAAGAGCTCACTGAAAGTATTTTTTAAATGATTTCATTTATTGATTTATTTTTGGCTGTGCTGGGTCTTCATTGCTGCGCAGGCTTTTCTAGTTGCTACCTGTGGGCCTCTCCTTGCAGCAGCTTCCCTTGTTGCAGAGCACAGGCTCTAGGCAAGCTGGCTTCAGTAGTGGTGGCATGAAAGCTCAGTAGTTGCAGCTCACAGACTCTGGAGCACAGGCGCAGTAGTTACAGCACACGAGCTTAGTTGCTCTGCACCATGTGGAATCTTCCCTGACCAGAAGTCGAACCCATGTTCCCTTCGTTGGCAGGTGGATTCTTATCCACTGCGCCACCAGGGAAGCCCTGATGAGACTGTTTTTAACAATGGGTCAAAACTATGGTCTCTGACAAGATCGGGATATGAGCAGGGGTTGCAGGCCCTTCATCTCAGGTGGTCGGTCTCCTAATGTTGGTGAGTTTCTCCAGCCCCTTTAATCTTGCCTCAGGTGGTGTCTTGACTGTTCCTCCCTTGATTAGCAACTGTTGGAATCCATCCTTTGGAACGCAGGGAAGTTCCTGGAGACTGGAGTCTTTACTTCAAGAAATACCAGACAGAAAGGCCTCTGTGCCTGGGATTCCCACAGGGCCCTGCTCAGTTTCAACTGCAGTGAACATCTTTGTCTTTTTAATTTTTACTGGAGTAGAGTTGATTTAGAATGTTGTGTTACTTTCAAGTGTACAGCAAGATGAATTAATTATACATATACCTATGTGTGGGGCTTCCCAGGTGCCACTAGTGGCAAAAACCCACCTGCCAATGCAAGAGACATAAGAGACATGTTTCGATCCCTGGGTCGGGAAGATCCCCTGGAGGAGAGCATGGCAAGCCACTCCAGTATTCTTGCCTGGAGAATCAGACCAGAGGCGCCTGGACGGCTGCAGTCGTTGGGATTGCAAAGAGTTGGAGATGACTGAAGCGACTTAGCAGCAAGAGCGGCATACCTATGTGCCTGTGTGTTAAGTCACGTCAGTCGTGTCTGACTCTGTGACCCCATGGACTGTAGCCCGCCAGGCTCCTCTGTCCAAGGGATTTCCCAGGCAAGAATACTGGAGTGGGCGGCCATGCCCTCGTCCAGGGGATCTTCCCGACCCAGGGATTGAACCCGGGTCTCATGTCTCCTGCATTGGCAGGCAGGTTCTTTATCACTAGCCCCACGTGGGAAGCCCCATCTATTTTATACATGCAGTAAACATCTTCAACACACATCTTCCGTCTTCCTGGGTGCCCAGGGCTTTGCTGACTCTGGAGGGTAGGTTCTGGCTGAGGCAAGCGGCGTCTCCTAGAGAGGATGGAGGGTCCAGCCTTGTCTCACAGCAGGCTTGCTTCTCTTCTCATCCCAGGCTGCCCGTCCTGGAGACAGCGTTTCCAGCTGGAGAACCTCCCAGCAACCCGCTGGACTCCATCATGAGCAACCGCTTCCCCCGCTGGTTCATCCTCGGCCACCTGGAGACCCGCCAGTGTGAGCTGGCCTCTGCCATGCTGACCGCTGCCAAGGGTGAGGACCGTGGCTGCCCCCACCCCCATCCCGCCGCCCTTTACATTACTCCCCTCCCTCCTTACCCTCATTCCACTCCCCCCACTTACTTTTACTTATCCCACAGTTTTCCTTGGGGCTTCCCAGATGTTGCTAGTGATAAAGAACCTGTCTGCCAATGCCAGAGACATAAGAGATATGGGTTTGACCCCTGGGTTGGGAAGATCCCCTGGAGGAGAGCATGGCAACCCACTCTAGTATTCTTGCCTGGAGAATCCNCCCAGATGTTGCTAGTGATAAAGAACCTGTCTGCCAATGCCAGAGACATAAGAGATATGGGTTTGACCCCTGGGTTGGGAAGATCCCCTGGAGGAGAGCATGGCAACCCACTCTAGTATTCTTGCCTGGAGAATCCCACGGACAGAGCAGCCTGGGGAGCCACAGTCCATGGGTTACAGAGAGTTGAACGCGACTTAGCATGCACCTCCACAGTCTTCCTTGAGCACATTCTTCTTTTCTTTTCACCTGCGGGATCTTAGTTCCCCGACCAGGGATCAAACCCACACCCCCTGCAGAGGAAGTGTGGATTCTTAATCACTGGACCACCAGGGAAGTCCCTTCTTGAGCACTTTCTGTATATACCAGGCACTGTCCCAGATGCTGAGCCCCAGGAGCAAACAAAACTGATCCAAATCCCATGCTCTGTGGTGTTATTCCTAGGGAGGGCAGACAGACAATAAATAAGGTAAAGAAGATAGTTACACAGTGAGAGGTAATGAGTGCTCTGAAGAGGCATACAGCAAGTTGACATTTAAGCCACAGCGTGAAGGTGAAGGTGGAGTAATGCCAGTACCTGGTGTCTTAGCTCAGCTGCCGTAACAAACTGCCACAGATGCAGTGGCTGAAATAACAGAAAGTTATTTTCTTCCAGTTCTGGAGGCTGGAAGTTCAAGATCAGGGAGCCAGGACAGTCAGCTCCTGGTGAAGGCTCTCTTCCTGGCCTACAGACGACTGCCTTCTCACTGTCCTCACATGACAGAGAAGTAGAGATCTCTGGTTTCCTCCTGTCTCATCCAGGGGGGCACTAGCCTCATGACTTCATCTAAACCGAATTACCTCCCAAAGGTCTGCCTCTAAATACAATCACTCTAGAGAGTTAGGGCTTCAGTGTATGAATTTTGGGAGGCACAGTTCTGTTCACAGCATCTGGGAGGAGTATTCCAGGCAGAAGGAACAGCCAGCACAGAGTGCCTGGTTATATTTAAGAAGAAGAGAGGAAGCTGGTGTGGCTGGAGCTGAGTAACAGAATTGTAGGATCTAGGTGAACAATAATAACAGTAATAAAAGTTGACATATGTGCATGTGTTTGCATGCTCAGTCAGTCAATCATGTTAGACTCTTTGTGACCCCATGGACTAGCCCTCCAGGCTCCTCTGTCCATGGGATTATCCCAGCAACAATACTGGAGTGGGTTGCCATTTCCTCCTCCAAGGAATTTTCCTGACCCATGGACTGAACCCATGTCCCCTGCAGCTCCAGCATTGGCGGGTGGATTCTTTACCACTGAGCCACATATATAGTGGCTCACATATATAGGTCTTGCCATATTAGGGCCTTTTCAAGTATGGGCTCACCACAGCCCTGTGTGACGTGTACCAAGGTATTAGTATTATCCATGGTACAAATGGGGCAGCCAAGACACGGAGAGGTGAAGTGACTTGCTCAAGAGCACACAGCTTGTGTGAGTTGAACCCTGGCATCTGGCACCTGCTGGGTCCAGAATTGGTGCCCTTGACAGTTAGGGGTCCAGTGACTTCCTGCCACAGAAAGGAAAGGGGCAAAGGAGAGATAAAGGGGAGTGCCAGGAGTGGTCTAGGTCTTCATAGAACCATCGCCAGGTGATCACCTTCCACATTCACACACTTGGACGTGTGTGGAAGAAATTGTGTGAGCAGGTCCGGCAGCATCCGGCTGGTGCGGGGTATGCCCATGATATCTTCTGTCCCTTCCCCGACTCTAGGAGACCCCAAGTGGCTGCACGCAGTACTGGGCTCCATCCAGCAGAACATCCACTCTCCAGCCTTGCTTTTCAAGCTGGCGCAGGATGCCTGCAAGACTGCCACCCCGGCCAGCACCCCACCGGACACCACGCTGTTGGGCATTGCACTGGAGCTGGGCCTTCAGGTGAGAGCCACGGGAGCATGGGGGCGAGGCCGAGTGGGCATGAGGGTGGGGTAAGGGCCCCCTTGGGGGCGGGGCCTGAGTGCAAGGTTTTTATGGAGGTAGGACCTAAGGGTAAGCCTCGAATCCTTTAGGGGCGGGGCCTGTATGTGAATGGCATCTCTGGGCCGGCCTACAGAGGAACGGGGTCTGGGAGAGAAGTCCTGAGAGTGAGGGCCTGAAGTCACCAGTGAGGGTGGGGCCTATGAATACTCAGTTGCAGAACCTGAAGGTGAGAATCTACTTCTGGAGGTGTGGCTGAGGACACGGAAGGGATCACGCAGCATGCAGGTGGCCACAAGAGGGAGCAGAACCTACGTGTGTTGGCCTGGGGTTGATGTGCCAAAAGGACCATGAGTGGGCGGGGCTGAAACTGAAAAGCCTGCCTACTGGAAGCTTTCTTCGGGAAAGGGCCTCAGGGGACTGCGGGGACTACTGAGGGGCGGGGCTTAGGGAAAGTCCTGTGAGTGAAGAGCCACCTCTGGGGGTGGGGTCTGTGGTTGAAAGTCACGGAGGTAGCACCTGCAGATGAGTGTCCAGGTCCTCCTCAGGGACCCAGACGAGGGAGAGTGCGGTCAGGGCAAGGCAGAGGCATGGGCGCAGCTTGAGGGCATAGAGAAGTATGGGCTCATGGGGGCAGGGTCTCAGTGGCAAAAGTAAAATAAGAGAAGAAGATACAGATTCAGGTGACATCTTCCCAGTGTAGAACTGGCCAGCAAAGGGCAGACAAATGGCAGAGTTGGCCTCTGAACAACGCCGTGAAGGGGGTGGAGCTCTTGTGGGGGAATGTGGGGGTTGAGATAAGGGCGG
The DNA here is from genome assembly GCA_006410875.1 of Neotragus pygmaeus. Taxonomy (NCBI): domain Eukaryota; kingdom Metazoa; phylum Chordata; class Mammalia; order Artiodactyla; family Bovidae; genus Neotragus; species Neotragus pygmaeus. The sequence goes on along the minus strand of SJYV01040559.1, from coordinate 1,392,121 downwards.
TGTTTTGGGGGTTTTTTTGGCTGTGTCAGATCTTAGTCATAGCACACAGGATCTTCAATCTTTGTTGCTCCATGCAGGATCTTTAGTTGCAGCATGCAGGATTTTTTTTTTTTTTTTTTTAGTTGCAGCATGTGGGATCTAGTTCCCTGAGCAGGGATCGAACCTGGGCCCCATACATTGGGAGCATGGAGTCTTAGCCACTGGACCATCAGGGAAGTCCCCAAGGGTGGTGCTTTAGGGTGGTGACCCCACTATTTAGGAGCTTCCAGGCAAGACCTGGGCTTGGGGCCTCAGGAGAAAGGCCAGCAAGGATGGTGCTTATTGGGGGTGGAACCTGAAGAAGGTGGGACCTGTAATGGCAGGTGCTTTGGATGGGGCCTAAGGAGGAAATCTGATAGGAAGCACAGAAGTTTCCAGAGAAAAGTGACAGGTTGGTTAGTTGTCCCAGATAGGATCCACGGGACCTTAGAATAACACTAAGTAATGGCTGGTGTCAGCTGAGCATGCTGAAACAGCAGGCACTGTACAAAAAGCTTTGCTTACTACACACTTTCGCTTGAGTCTCACACTTACGTGAGGTAGGTACTATTTTTATCTTCATTTTACAGATGAGGACGCTGAGGTCCAGACAGGTGAACCCCCTCGCCCACACTGTATGGCTTTGATTCAGTCCTTAACTTCTGAGTTTTCCTGGGGCCCCTCAGAATCTTCCACCCCCTCTCGTAGGCCTCCCTTGGGTGACCCCCTTCTCTCCCTATGTCCCGTGCTGCAGGTGATGCGGATGACCCTGAATACCATGACCTGGCGTCGGAGGGAGATGGTGCGCTGGCTGGTCAGCTGTGCCACAGAAATTGGTGAGAGCCCCCAAGGGGACTCACAACTCACCTCCATGCAGAATCAGGAAGGCAGGAGGGAGAGGAAGAGCCATTTCCCAGACCCCAGCCCGTGCTCTGGGCTGGGCCAGGAGGGAATGATGGGCATGGGGGAGGGCAGGGTGTGTCCAGCTGAGCCAGGCTAAAGAGGCTTGGAGAACGGACAATCCCTCCAGTGCTTAGCACCCACCTTCCCAGTTCCTACCCAGCCCAGCTGCCCTCTGAGGGCAGAGGGAGCTGCTCTCTGCTCCCTTAGAAAAGTAAAGTGTTTCTATCAAGCCCGGAGTGGAGGTAGAGGGGATACAGCTTTATTCTTGCCTGGTGGGAACTGTAGGTCAGGGTAAACTTATACACATAGGTACACCCATGCACAGATAAACCCCTAGAAAATCCATTCACGTAGGGTAAACACATGCACACAGGGTAAACCCGTGCACGCAGGGTAAACCCATGCACACAGGGTAAACCCATGCACAGGTGAATCCCTGCCCCGTGCCCAGCCAGTGTAACCCTCTCGCTTCCCGCAGGCCCGCAAGCCCTGATGAATATCATGCAGAACTGGTACTCCCTATTCACCCCAGTGGAGGCGGCCACCATCGTGGCAGTAACAGGCACCACCCATGCCACACTGTTGCGGCTGCAGCTGGATGCAGCCCGGCGGGAGGAGCTCTGGGCCTGCGCACGCACCCTGGCCTTGCAGTGCGCCATGAAAGACCCGCAGAACTGCGCCCTGCCCGCCCTCACCCTGTGCGAGAAGAACCAGGCGGCCTTCGAGGCGGCCTACCAGATTGTGCTCGATGCGGCCGCCGGCGGCCTGGGCCACGCCCACCTCTTCACCGTGGCGCGCTACATGGAGCACCGAGGCCTGCCGCTGCGGGCCTACAAGCTGGCAACGCTGGCCCTGGCGCAGCTCAGCATCGCCTTCAACCAGGACAGCCACCCGGCAGTCAATGACGTGCTGTGGGCCTGCTCGCTCAGCCACTCGCTGGGCCGGCACGAGCTCTCGGCCATCGTCCCGCTCATCATCCGCAGCATCCACTGTGCCCCCATGCTCTCCGACATCCTGCGCCGCTGGACGCTCTCGGCTCCCGGCCTGGGGCCCCTTGGGGCTCGCCGGGCTGCCAAGCCTCTGGGTGCCGACCGGGCACCGCTGTGCCAGCTGCTGGACGCAGCTGTGGCAGCCTACATCACCACCAGCCACTCGCGCCTGACGCACATCAGCCCGCGTCACTACAGCGACTTCATCGAATTCTTGGGCAAAGCTCGTGAGACTTTCCTGCTGGCGCCCGACGGACACCTGCAATTCGCCCAGTTCCTAGAGAACCTCAAACAGACCTACAAGGGCAAGAAGAAGCTCATGCTCCTGGTGCGGGAGCGTTTCGGCTGAGCGTCAAGAGGCAGACGGTGGGGGCATCCTCCCTTCGCCCCTGCCCCTGTGGCACCCGTTCTCCATCAGGGGCCTCGACGCTGAAGGCCCGTGTGGCGTTTCAGTATTAAGTCAGGGAAGGAGCCCAGCTGAAGCTGGGTGGTCTTGCCCTGCCATCCCCCACCCCCCAAGCCCAAAAGGAGGTGGGAGGCAGGAGGTGGCATCCTGCCACGTGCGTGCCTAGGAGCGTGCAAGTGAGTGCGAGACGCGAGGATCAGAAGCCATACCAGCACCCAGAGGCCTGGAAGGGGGTGTGTGCTTGTGCAGCTGGTATGACCCCATTGTGAGCACCCCAGAAGCAATAGTCAAGCTTTCCCTTCCCAAAGCTACAGCTCTGTCTGGAGCTGAGGGGGCAGCAGGGAGTGCTGGGAAGCAAGAGTCTCCAGACACTGGTTTTCGAAGTCAAAGCAGCAGACAGACCCTCCCTGTGCCCAACTCTAGGTGGATGGAGGGCTTGTGTTAGGGCATCCAGATTCCTTTTGTAATACCCCTCACCCCCCAC
>SJYV01040559.1:1353749-1383939 GCA_006410875.1 Neotragus pygmaeus | reverse complement strand
ACCAACCTAGACAGCATATTCAAAAGCAGAGACATTACTTTGCCAACAAAGGTCTGTCTAGTCAAGGCTATGGTATTTCCAGTAGTCATGTATGGATATAAGAGTTGGACTATAAAGAAAGCTGAGCGCTGAAGAATTGATGCTTTTGAACTGTGGTGTTGGAGAAGAGTCTTGAGAGTCCCTTGGACTGCAAGGAGATCCAACCAGTCCATCCTAAAGGAAATCAGTCCTGAATATTCATTGGAAGGACTGATGTTGAAGCTGAAATGCCAATACTTTGGCCACCTGATGCAAACAGCTGACCCATTGGAAAAGATCCTGATGCTGGGAAAGATTGAAGGTGGGAGGAGAAGGGGATGACAGAGTATGAGATGGTTGGATGGCATCACCGACTCAATGGGCATGAGTTTGAGTAAATTCTAGAAGTTGGTCATGGACAGGGAGGTCTGGCGTGCCTCAGTCCATGGGGTCACAGAGAGTTAGACATGACTGAGTGACTGAACTGAACTGAATTTTAACATGAAAATAGATTCTGCTACTTGTGTGAATACTGATGTGTTCTGTTAATTTTAAAATTTTAATCTAGTTTTTTGTTTTGTTTGGTTTTGGTTATGTAATAAATCTTAAGAGGAAACTATAACTTAATATTTGATATGAAATGGGGAAAAATTTTTTTAGTAGGGGAAATTTTTGATTTTTTTCTTGAAGTCCTTCTTTGAAGAATTCCTTTATCCTGAAAGTCAAAACACTCGAACCACTTTCTAGACACCAAATAAATCTCACTGATGGAAAACAAGGTTTCTGTGAAAGAAAATAACATATAAAGTGATTGTTTCTACAATTCCACCAGGCCTTTCACCAGTGCCTCTAACAAGTTCCAAAATGAATTTCAACTCCATCCTCTCACTTGTTTGCTCTCTGCAGGAGCTTTTATGAGCAGTGAATTGGTTCTCATGGTGAAAGGTAAAGGCAGACAAATCCTGAATAATCTACTGTCTGCATTATTCCATATTCAGTAATCAAGGATATTGAGAGTAGCGTTAGTTCTGTAACACCACTGCCTTATTAAAGGAATCCGTTTAACTTTAGGAAAATTGCCTAATAAGGAAAAGAACATCTAATTCAACTTTATTTCATGCTCATATCCAAGCCTTCAGTGACCTTCTGATACTTCAAGTTGGAAACAATGGTTTTTCTTTGCTTATATTTCTAGTAGAAATGTTATGTTTAAAAATATTTATTTACTTATTGAATACTTGCTCTTTCTCTTTCTCCTTGTTGTTTAGGCACTAAGTCATCTCTGACTCTTTGTCACTCCATGGATGGTGGCATGCCACGCTCCTCTGTCCTCCACTATCTCTTCAAGTTTGCTCAAGTTCATGTCCACTGAGTTGGTAATACTATCTAACCATCTTATCCTCTGTGGCCCCTTTCACCTTTTGCCTTCAATCTTTCCCATCATCAGGGTCTTTTCCAATGAATTGGCTCTTCACCTGAGGTGGCCAAAGTATTGCATCTTCAACTTCAGCATCAGTCCTTCTAATGAATATTGAAGATTGATTTCCTTTAAGATTGACTGGTTTGATCTCTTTGCTGTCCAAGGGACTCTCAAGAGTCTTCTCCATCACCACAGTTCAAAAGCTTCAATTCTTTAGCATTCAGCCTTTTTTATGGACCAACTCTCATATCTGTACATGACTACCAGGAAAAATATAGCTTTGACTATACAGACCTTTGTCAGCAAAGTGATGTCTCTGCTTTTCAATACACTGTCTAGGTTTGTCATAACTTTCCTTCCAAGAAGCAAGTGTCTTTTTTTTTTCCCCTTCCAGATAGTAAATTTGTTAAGAATAGATATTCTGTTAATAAATTTTGTATCATTCCAATGTTTTGCACAAATAGGTGTTCAGTAGCTTGTGGTTAAAACTATTGGATTGATTGTCTCTTGGTTCTATTCTATTATCTAATGATTTAAGTTACAGCTTAAAACTTTTCTAAAATGACTATCATTTCTATGGAGATAATGCTGCCCCTCCCTGACTCCCCAACCCATTCTTGTGTACTAGATAGAAAGATTATCCTTTGGCCTGAGCATGGGAAAGCACATTATCTCTAGCAGGAATAATTACAATTACACTATAAATGTGGTAATCCATTATTACTTTCTCTAATTTCAGGGATAGCAATGAAAACCAAAAGTCCAGAACAATGAGAGCCGTGGGAACTGTAGAATCTCTTCTATCAGCTCAACAACTGCACAGAGGAATCCCCCATGTTCTGTACCCTCCCAGGCTCTGGGCAAATGGGTGAATAAATTGCTTCTTTTAATCTAGATAAATATCACATCAATGGGAAAATTCTTTCATTTTGTGTCTTAATTCTGAAGTACAGCTCAGTCACTTAGTCATGTCTAATTCTTTGTGACCCCATAAACTGCAGCACGCCAGGCTTCCCTGTCCATCACCAACTCCTAGTGCTTACCCAAACTCATACCCATCATGTCAGTGATGCCATCAAACGATCTCATCCTCTGTAGTCCCCTTCTCCTCCCACCTTCAATCTTTCCCAGCATCAGGATCTTTTCCAGTGAGTCATTTATTCTCATCAGGCAGCCAAAATATTGGAATTTCAGCATCAGCATCAATCCTTCCAATGAATAGTCAGGACTGATTTCCTTTAGGGTGGACTGGTTGGATCTCCTTGCAGTCCAAGAGACTCTCAAGAGTCTTCTTCAACACCACAGTAAAAGCATCAGTTCTTCAGTGCTCAGCTGTCTTTATAGTCCAACTCTCACATCCATATATGACTACTGGAAAAAACGTAGCTTTGACTACATGGACCTTTGTTGGCAAAGTAACATCACTGCTTTTTACTTTGCTGTCTAGGTTGGTCATAACTTTGCTTCCAAGGAGCAAGCAACTTTTAATTTCATGGCTGCAGCCATCATCTGCAGTGATTTTGGAGCCCAGAAAAATAAAGTTTGTCACTGTTTTCATTGTTTCCCCATCTATTTGCCATGAAGTGATGGGACCGGGATGCCATGATCTTCGTTTTCTGAATGTTGAGCTTTAAGCCAACTTTTTCACTTTCTTCTTTCACTTTCATCAAGAGGCTCTTCAATTCTTGTTTACTTTCTGCCATAAAGGTGGTGTCATCTGTATATCTGAGGTTATTGGTATTTCTCCCACCAATCTTGATTCCAGCTTGTGCTTCATCCAGCCCAGTGTTTCTCATGATGTACTCTGCATATAAGTTAAATAAGCAGGATGACAGTATGTAGCCTTGATGTACTCCTTCCCAAATTGGAACCAGTCTGTTGTTCCATGTCCAGTTCTAATTGTTGCTTCTTGACCTGCATACAGATTTCTCAGAAGGCAGGTCAGGTGGTCTGGTATTCCCATGTCTTTAAGAATTTTCCACAGTTTATTGTGATCCACACAGTCAAAGGCTTTGGCATAGTCAATAAAGCAAAAGCAGATTTTTTTTCTGAAACTCTCTTGCTTTTCTGATGAGCAACGGATGTTGGCAATTTGATCTCTGGTTCTATTGCCTTTTCTAAAACCAGCTTGAACATCTGGAAGTTCATACTGTTGAAGCCTGTCTTGGAAAATTTTGAGCATTACTTTGGCGACATGTGAGATGAGTGCAATTGTTGGTAGTTAGAGCATTCTTTGGCATTGCCTTTCTTTGAGATTGGAATGAAAACTGACCTTTTCCAGTCCTGTGGCCACTACTGAGTTTTACAAATTTGCTGGCGTATTGGGTACAGCCCTTCCATAGCATCATCTTTTAGGATTTGAAATAGCTCAACTGCAACTCCATCAACTCCACTAGCTTTGTTCGCAGTGATGCTTCCTAAGGCCCACTGGACTTCACATTCCAGGATATCTGGCTCTAGATGAGTGATCACACCATCATGGTTATCTGGGTCATAAATAGCGTTTTTGTATAGTTCTTCTATATATTCTTGCCACCTCTTTGTAATGTCTTCTGCTTCTGTTAGTCCATACCATTTCTGTCCTTTATTGTGCCTATTTTTGTGTGAAGTGTTCCCTTGATATCTCTAATTTTCTTGAAGATATCTCTAGTCTTCCCCATTCTATTGTTTTCCTCTCTTTCTTTGCATTAATCACTGAGGAAGGCTTTCTTATCTCTCCTTGTTATTCTTGGAACTCTGCATTCAAATGGGCATGTATTTGCTTTTCTCTTTTGCCTTTCTCTTCTCTTCTTTTCTCAACTACTTTCAAGGCTGCCTCAGACAACCATTTTGCCCTTTTGCATATCTTTTTCTTGGGAACGATCTTGATCACTGCCTATTGTACAATGTCAGAAACCTCCATTCATAGTTCTTCAGGCACTCTGTCTATCAGATCTAATCCCTTGAATCTATCTGTCATTTCCACTGTATAATTGTAAAGGATTTGATTTAGGCCATATCTGAATGTTGTAGTGGTTTTCCCTACTTTCTTCAGTTTAAGTCTGAATATGACAATAAGGAGTTCATGATCTGAGCTACAGTCAGTTCCTGGTCTTGATTTTGCTGACTGTGTAGAACTTCTCCATCTTTGGCTGCAAAGAATATAATCAATCTGATTTTGGTATTGACTGTCTGGTGATGTCCATGTGTAGAATCTTCTCTTGTGTTGTTGGAAGAGGGTGTTTGCTGTTACCAGTGTGTTCTCTTGGCAAAATTCTGTTAGCCTTTAACCTGCTTCATTTTGTACTCCAAGGTCAAATTTACCTGTTAACCCAGATATCTCTTGACTTCCTACTTTTGCATCTCAGTCCCCTATAATGAAAAGAACATCTTTTTTGGGTGTTAGTTCTAGAAGGTCTTGTAGGTCTTCATAGAACTGTTCAACTTCAGCTTCTTCAGCATTACTGGTTGAGGCATAGACTTGGATTACTGTGATATTGAATGGTTTGCCTTGGAAATGAACAGAAATCATTCTGTCGTTTTTGAGATTGCAGCCAAGTACAGCGTTTCAGATGCTTTTCTTTACTATGATGGATATTCCACTTCTTCTAAAGGATTCTTCCCCATAGTAGTAGATATAATGGTCATCTCAGTTAAATTCACCCATTCCAGTCCATTTTAGTTCACTGATTCCTAAAATGTCAGTGTCCACTCTTCCCATCTCCTGTTTGACCACTTCCAATTTGCCTTGATTCATGAACCTAAGATTCCAGGTTCCTATGCAATATTGCTCTTTACGGCATCAGACTTTACTTCCATCATCAGTCATATCCTCACCTGGGTGTTGTTTTTGCTTTGGGTCTGTCTCTTCATTCTTTCTGGAGTTATTTCTCCACTGATCTCCAGTAGCATATTGGGCACCTACCCACCTGGGGAATTCATCTTTCAGTGTCCTATCTTTTTGCCTTTTCACGCTATTCATGGGGTTCTCAAGGCAAGAATACTGAAGTGGTTTGCCATTCCCTTCTCCAGTGGACCACATTCTGTCAGACCTCTCCACCATGACCTGTCCATCTTGGCTGGCCCTACATGACATGGCTCATCATTTCATTGAGTTAGATAAGGCTGTGGTCCATGTGAACAGTTTGGTTAGTATTCTGTGATTGTGGTTTTCATTCTGTGTGCCCTCTGATGGGTAAGAGGCTTATGGAAGCTTCCTGATGGGAGAGACTGACTGAGGGGAAAACTGGATCTTGTTCTGATGGGCAGGGCCATGCTCAGTAAATCTTTTAATCCACTTTTTGTTGATTGGTGGAGCTGTGTTCTCTCTGTTGTTTGACCTAAGGCCAAACTGTGGTGGAGGTAATGAACATAATGGCATTCTCCTTCAAAAGGCCCTGAGCAGACACTGCTGCACTCAGTGCCCCCGAACCTCCAGCAGGCCACTGCCAACCCACGCCTCCACTGGAGACTCCTAGACATTCATGGGCAAGTCTTGGTCAATCTTGTGGGGTCACTGCTCCTTTCTCCTGGGTCCTTGTGTGCACAGGCTTTTGTTTGCGCCCTCCAAGAGTCTGTTTCTTCAGTCCTGTGTAAGTTCTGGTGGCTCTATGGTGGGGTTAATGGTGACCTCCTCCAAGAAGGCTTATGCCATACCCAGGTCTGCTGCACCCAGAGCCCCTGCCCCTGCGGCAGGCCACTGCTGACCCATGCATCTGCATGGGACACTCAGATACAGTTCTGGCTCAGTCTCTGTGGGGTCTCTGGGTCCTGGTGCACACAAGTTTTGTTTGAGTCCATCAAGTCTCTGGCAGGTATGGGATTTGATTCTAAACGTGATTTTGCCCCTTCTACCATCTTACTGGAGCTTCTTCTTTGCCCTTGGACGTAGGGTATCTCTTTTTGGTTGGACCCAGCATTCTCCTGTTGACGACTGTTCAGCAGCAACTTGTAGTTTTGGAGTTCTCCCAGAAGAATATGAGCCCACGTCCTTCTACTCCACCATCTTACACCACTGTTAATTCTAAAAGGCTTGGAACAAATTTAAGTCTCAACCAACTGCTTATTACTCCGTAATAGGGTTCCTCAGAGTCCTTAGAGTGAGAATAACAATTGGTGATAACCTTTGGAATAAGGTGTATGCATTCTCAGTCACTTCAGTCATGTCCGACTCTTTGCAACCCCATGGACTATAGCCCACCAGGCTCCTCTGCCCTTGGGATTCTCCAGGCAAGAATGCTGGAATGGGTTGCCATGCTTTCTTCCAGGTGATCTTCCTGACTCAGGAATTGAACCTGTATCTCCTGCGTCTCCTGCACTGTAGGTGGATTCTTTACCGCTAAGCCACCAGGGAAGCTCTTGGAATAAAGTATCTGGTCCTAACGTCTTTAAGAAGTCTGAATAAGTATTGCTGGTTTGGTTTTTTTTTAACCATATTTTCCTCATAAGTTAATGTAACAAGTTAAAATAACTTCAGCTGTTTTATTTCCTTCCTCTTATAAAAATTCAGTAAGTCCCCTACATACAAATGAATTCTGTTTCAAGACCACATTCATAAGTCTAATTTGTTCGTAAGTCCAACAAAGTTAACCTATTTACCCAACTAGCACAATCAGCTGTATAGTATTTGTACTATAATAGGTTTGTAATACTCTTCACACAAATTATACATAAAATTAACAAACAAAATAAAGAAAACATTTTTAATCTTAACAGTACAGAACCTTGGAAAGTACAGTAGTATACAGTACAACAACTGGCATATGAGGGCATTTTCACATCTTTGAAAGTTTGCAGCTTGAAGGTTCATATGTAGGGGGCTGGCTGTAAACACATTTAGCCTGTTTATTTACTCTGAGAAGACAAAATTCTAATATATAGATAAAGATACAGCATTTATATGCTCCTCCTTTTTTTCCCACAAGGAAGAGAGGTGTTAATGTTTTATTTTTCTTAAAAAACAAAAAAAGTAAAATTCATGAGATTCTGACAGTTTCAAAGTTGTTCTGATTTCTTGATACTATTTTGAAAGGAAATACATTTGAGTTCATTTTAGTTGAAATTTTTTTTTATTTCAAGATATGTAGTATGGATACTGCGAGAAATGAAGAAATTAAGTCACCTATTAACAAAAACAAACCTTTGTGTAAATCTAAGTATAGGTCATCAGTTTACTAAGGGAGAGACCTCTCCCAGCCATGTATTTAACCCTGTATAGACCTTGGAAAATGTCACCATCACAAATATAGTGTGTTTGAACCCAAGCATCTGGGAACATGGCAGACAAATGTCCAAGATGTCTGCCCTCATGGAGGATGAAGCTAGTTGGTCTGAGGACTCCCTCCCCAACACAGCAGAGTCAGAGCCTGGGTCATCACAGGGGTGGGAGGCAGGTCTGGCAGGGCAGGCTTGGAAATGAAGTGAATACCCATTATGGGCAGGCTACCAGTAAGGTAGCATCTGACATTAGAAGAGAAATATATATTTTTGTCTGAGATCAACAGTATTTTAAAGTTTGGACAAATACAACCAAAATACACTGCTAAGCTGAATTTGTTTTACATTTTCAGTTCTGGCAACTCTTCAAGAACAAAAGGTAATTTTCTTTTTCATTTCTTTTTGAATTTTGAAAAGTTCTCTACTGTTTAAAGATTGAAATCTCAGAATATAACATTTCAAATATCAAAATTTAATTTGAATGTCATTATATATATTTAGCCTCATAGAAAAAATGCATAAGCCATGCATAAAAATTCTGGGCTGGATGGCAAATGTGGTTAATTTCTTTGGTACTTTATTCTTCTAATTATCTGTATTAGAAGTGTAGTCTTTTTAAGTTTGAGAAAAGAGGGAAAGTACCAAGAAAATATGAAATGTGCAAGTATACTTTACTCTTTTTACATTTTTTAATGTTTTGATTGAGATTTAAGGTAAAGTAATAAATTATCAGAGATAAAATAAATGTTCTCTAATTTCTATTTAAAGTATATTTTTAATCAAAAAAATCAAGGTATTAATTTTCTAAGTTATTGTAAATATGGTTACATTTTCCATGTTTATGCCTCTTCCTTGGGCAGACCTAATGTAAGAGTTTTATATTTCAAAAAGTCCACAGAAGCTGAACAATCAGTAAACTTTTAAAGATATTTATAGTTTGAATGAAAATAAAGTTATTGTATGTTTGTAATAAGGATTTCATGTTGTGAAAGGGGTCAAAAGTAATAATTTTCTAATACCAAAATAAATATTAACCTAGGAATGGTGGATGTGCTGGTTGAGACTTATAACAAAACTTCTTTCTTCCATTGTTGTTTCTTTATCTAGGTCATGGTGAATCTAAATATTTCTTCTTAAGGCTGGAGACTCACATATTGTTTGATTCTTGGTGTACTGAACCAAAGTCATGGACCCAGGATAAGGAAGAGAATGAATGTAGAGATGAAGTAGGGAAGGACAAACAATACATGTTAATAGTTTCATAAGAATACGTCTCATACCTACACTGTCCCAATATTTTATGATAGAACCCAAGCAAGACCATTTGGAATAAAAAGTTTCTCAAAAACCACTGTCAAGGGACTTCCCTGGTGGTCCAGTGGTTAAGAAACCACCTTCCAATGCAGGGGACATGGATCCAATCCCTGTTCTGGGAACTAAGATTTCACATGCTCAGGGGCAACTAAACCTGTGTGGCTGCAACTACTGAGCCTGTGAGCCACACCTAGAGAGCCCACGTGCCACAGCCATGGAGCTCACATGCTCTGGATTGCACACCAAAGTTAGAGAGAAGACCACATGCCATAACCAAGACCCAATGCAGTTGTAAAGAAAGAAAGAAAGAATCCAAGATCCAGAAATTCTATCAAAATGCACTTCCTGAAGGCTGCTGGAGTGCAAAGCTTTCAGAACACACTGATGAAAGAAAGCTGTAAGTTGTGAAATGAAAAAAGTTTCTTTATGTGTAAAAACAATATGTCACCAAGTCTTACAACAAGAGAACAATTTCCCCCTGAATTTGTGTGTATTTGGTGGCACCCCACTCCAGTACTCTTGCCTGGAAAACCCCATGGACGGAGGAGCCTTGTAGGCTGCAGTCCATGGGGTCGCGAAGAGTTGGACACAACTGAGCAACTTCACTTTCACTTTTCACTTTCATGCGTTGGAGAAGGAAATGGCAACCCACTCCAGTGTTCCCACCTGGAGAATCCCAGGGATGGGGAAGCCTGGTGGGCTGCCGTCTATGGGGTTGCACAGAGTCGGACACGACTGAAGCAACTTAGCAGCAGCATTATTTACACAACTTTCCCATTTCAGTGACAGTGTATAGCACTCAGTTCTTTCTCCAGGTAGCTATTTCAGTTTGATTTACTTTTTGCAGGCTCGTTGCATGTTGGTGGAATAATTACCCTGTTTTTTTACCACTATCTCTCAAATGCCTGAAGAACAATAATAATTCCCTGTGCCTCAGGGAGTCATCCAGCTGATAGCTGACATTTGTTGAAGAATCATGTTACTTTTAGGCCAGCATCTAAGTAGATAACAAGTAGCATATCTCATTCCTGGAACAAATGAACATTATTCACAAATCTTTCTGTTACTTTCAGACAATATTAATAGTATGAAGAATATATTATCTTCTATTTCTGTTATTCATCAAAAAAGTTAATACTATGACATTTACTGCCCTTAGAAATTTAATAGCTAGACTATATGCTGAAATTTATCAAATTTTATATTGTTATGCTGATATATTGTGCAGCATTAAAGAGTTTAAAGAATTTTATCTCATTTGCGATCTGAAATCTAGGTAGAGAAAATCAGTTCTGTACTGTCTTCATAACACAGGGAAGACTATAAATTTTAGTATGTATGAGTTCAGAGCTTCCCTGGTGGCACGGTAGTAAAGAATCTGCCTGTCAATGAAGGAGATGCGGGTTTGATCCCTGGGCGGGGAAGACCCCCTGGAGAAGGAAATGGCAACCTACTCCAGTATGCTTGTCTGGGAAATCCCATGGACAGAGGAGCTCAATGGGCTTTAGTTCATGGGGCTGCAAAGAGTCAGACACAACTGAGATGTCAGACACAACATGTATGAGTTCTACCCAACAGGAGTTGATTACTTTTGAAATTGCTTTAACCTTCATCTATGAAATAATGGAAAACTTTTCACAGTTTCTATTCTACCCAGATTATAACTAGTTTAGGCAATAAAACAATTGCACATAAACTCTGGTACAGCTGTGACCTTAGTATTATGCCAAAGACCACACTGTAATGAATCTTAGAACTGAGAGCCCAGTTGAGAGGTTCTGGTTATAAGGCTGGTGGGCATTGTTCATGCCAGGAGTGCCTTCCAGCTTGCAGTTGTCTTGTAAAGTTCCAGAAACTGTCAGTTTGAGCAAGAAGGAGATGGTTCCCCTACTATTGGCTGTTGAAGCCAGTGTCTTATAGGGATCACCCAGAGTCTCCAACACATTCTCCCTAGGGGAAACACAAAAATTACTCAACAGACTTTACGGAAAACATAATTTTATCTCAGGCATAATGCCTGACTCTGAGAGCACAGACATAAAGACATAGTCCCTGCCAAGAGGAACTCTGTTGAGATGGGACATTGAATTGTGAAATGACATCAGAATGACAACATCCTATAAGAAGTACTCCAATTAAGTGTGATGACCACAAACAAAAAACGCACCAGCTCTGCCTGAAGGCACCAGTCAGAACTTTACAGAGGAGGTAACATCAGACCGGGGCATACAGATGTGCCCTTATTAGAAACACGGAACCGTCTTTTCAAATACTGACAACAGAATTTTTAAGGAGTCAAAAGGGAACATGTCTCCTTTGAAGAAGATTTCATAACCCAGGCAGGGCAAGCGTACATTATACTTGATACAATGTATGTATCAAGCATACATTGATTTTTTGTTGCCAGCATCTGATTCCACTTTTTATAGCCAGCCTCTCCATATGATGCCGAAAAGTATGCCTCTTGTTTTTGCTTCCTTTCCTACTTGCCCCTTTTCTTGGCAGGGAATGGATATCTGACCTTCGGCTCTGCCAGTCGGATGGAGCAAGAAGAGCAGAAAAACACATTGTGTGGAGAATCTATCTGGTGTCAACAGCACCCTTGGGGATGCGGTTTCCAGAGGCAGTGGCTGTGGAGCCAGCGCCACACCCGCAGAGAGGCGCAGTGGTGGCTCAAAGCACAGGACCATTATTTGATGGTGGCAAGAATGGCAGTCTCGACTCCCTTGGCTGTGTAGTCTGCTTTGGGCTGTAGTTTTTCTGCTTTGCCTCCCTTTCTTTCTGCCTTTTCTGAGTCTGGTTCCCCCACCCCCAATTTTTGTAAACTCCTCAATATATCCTGTCATAAATACCTTTCTTGTTTTATCAGCCATAATTCTTGCAACTAAAGGACCTCGTTTACATCAATAGTGCTCATGTTTGAGTTGGAAGGTTAGGGTAGAGTACAAGGTTCTCATGTGTCATGCCACATGTTTTTTCACAATGAAGACTTTAAAATATGAGAATGTCGTGATCATATTTGTATTTTAAAAATAGTTCTCCTGTCTGTGTGAGCTTGGAAGGATAGAGATGAGCATGCCAGGTAGAAGACTATTGTGATGATCAAGTGAGAGATACTGCTGCTACTGCTAAGTCACTTCAGTCGTGTCCGGCTCTGTGCGACCCCATAGACGGCAGCCCACCAGGCTCCCCCGTCCCTGGGATTCTCCAGGCAATAGCACTGGAGTGGGTTGCCATTTCCTTCTCCAATGCAGGAAAGTAAAAAGTGAAAGTGAAGTCGCTCAGTCGTGTCCAACCCTCAGCGACCCCATGGACTGCAGCCCACCAGGCTCCTCCGTCTATGGGATTTTCCAGCCAAGAGTACTGGAGTGGGGTGCCATTGCCTTCTCCGAAGTGAAAGATAATAAGGGCTTTAAAAGAAAGGGGCAGAAGAGAAAGGAAAAGGAGATTTGAGAGGTTTTCTGGAAGCTAAATGTATTGGTTTGCTGACTCACGGAGTGGGGTAGAGGAAGAAGTTGATGATGTCTTTGAGGCTACTCAGTTGGATGAACAGATGGATATATAGGTGCTGGGGCCATTGACTAAGTAAGCTAAAGAGGTTTGGGTGTATGCTGAATTATTGAACTTAAGGTGCAGTTGGAGATAGTCGGTAGTTTACATTTCTAAATCAATGGAATATTTTTTTCAAATGACCTATTGCAGGGAATTCCAGTTTATAAAACATTTGAAAATAGGCTCTGGCTAAAGTAGGCAGGGAGCCTAGAAATCCTACCTTTTGGGACTGCCCCTCGATTCTGAAGAAGGGCCTCAAGGTCCATCCTCAGAATGCCAAGTCTCCAGGTGTAGTAGCCACCTGTATGTAGGTAGAGTGGATCTGTGAGTGCAGAGCCACAGCCTCTCTCCAAAGCCCCTAGTGCCTTGCTTGTGCTTACCCGCGGGTCGCCTTGTTTCTCTTTTGCCTCCACTTGCTGCTGGCACTGCTGTGTACGCACCTGCCACTGCTACCAGGAAATCCTCAATGTCCTCACCAAGAACACCATTTCAGGGCCCTAGCCAGGCTCCCTAACCTGGGCACCAGAACAGCGCTGGATGCCGATCACAGAGGGGCATATGGGTCTTTTCTGCCAGTCTCTGACGTATCTTTCTCCCTACCAAAGCACAGTTACACTGTTCCATCTGCCTATGGCTATTGCCTTTTAAATATATCCAGCCTACTGGTCTCGATGGGATCAGACACCATACCATCCCTTCCATCTGTAACTTCTTTTTCTGTCTCTCACCCTGATAAAAAGTGAAGGCAAATAAATGAAGTCAAGCAGATACATTTGTAAGGGTGTGCTTGTATGTACATGTGTATGTATGAACATGTGTGGGGAGAGCAGGGTGATATCTAAACCATCAGTCAGTTCAGTTCAATCGCTCAGTCGTGTCTGACTCTTTGTGACCCCATGAATCACAGCACGCCAGGCCTCCCTGTCCATCACCAACTCTAGGAGTTCACTCAGACTCACGTCCATCGAGTCAGTAATGCCATCCAGCCATCTCATCCTCTGTTGTCCCCTTCTCCTCCTGCCCCCAATCCCTCCCAGCATCAGTCTTTTCCAATGAGTCAACTCTTCCTATGACGTGGCCAAAGTACTGGAATTTCAGCTTTAGCATCATTCCTTCCAAAGAACACCCAGGGCTGATCTCCTTTAGGATGGACTGATTGGATCTCCTTACAGTCCAAGGTACTCTCAAGAATCTTCTCCAACACCACAGTTCAAAAGCATCAATTCTTCGGTGCTCAGCTTTCTTCACAGTCCAACTCTCACATCCATACATGACCACAGGAAAAACCATAGCCTTGACCAGACGGACCTTAGTCAGCAAAGTATTGTCTCTGCTTTTGAATATGCTATCTAGGTTGGTCATAACTTTTCTTTCAAGGAGTAAGCGTCTTTTAATTTCATGGCTGCAATCACTATCTGCAGTGATTTTGGAGTCCCCCCCTCCAAAAAAAGTCTGACACTGTTTCCACTGTTTCCCCATCTATTTCCCATGAAGTGATGGGACCAGATGCCGTAGACCATCAATATCCACTCAGAAATGCCCATCTACCCATGGAACACAGTTCAACAACCACTGTCTTATTTTGGAAAGAACAGTGGCTTTCCAGTAGAACAAGGCCAACGTATTTATGCTATTTAGTGCTGTGTGGCTTGCACTTTAAGTTACTTCACATCCTTGGGAATTCTTTTTGTTTGTTTTCTTTTGATGTGGACCATTTTAAAATCTTTAGTTAATTCATTTCAATATTGTTTCTGTTTTATGTTTTGGATTTTTGCATGTGGATATTAGCTCCCCAACCATGGGTTAAACCTGCACCCTCTGCACTGGAAAGGGAAGTCTTAACCACTGGACTGCCAGGGAAGTCCTGTGAACCCTTGATTTTATCAGTAAGATGGGAATAATAATAATACTTATTTCTCAGGACTATTAAGATATAGGATCGTGTTGGTAATATGCTTGGCTCTAGTAGCACTTGGCAAATAATTCAGAAAAGTAGGTCTGATCTATTTTCCTAGATATTTAACATGAGTGTCCTTGTCATATGCCCTTTGAGGTGGGATTCTACTTTGTTTTTCTGATTTTTTCACTCAAAACTGACTTCTCCTATGTGGGTACGCATATGTGACAGAAGAAATACGTGCTTATACACAGATGAGAGAGACATTGAACTCATTTCATGTGTAAGAGGAACCATGTCTTTTCTTGTTATGGAGAAAAGTATTTTTTAAAAAAAAAACTTTGTGTGTGCAAGATCTTTCTTGTTTCAAAAATGACTTGAACTGCATAGATATTATCAAGATATCCCCCATCTAATCATCTGTGAGCAAGGGTGGACCTACAGATATGTTTGTGCAAAAATGTTTGTGCCCTCTGCCTCCAACCAAGCACCTAGCAGGGTTGAAACAAACTGGTTATGATTTAAAAGCTTTTTCCAGCAAAACAAGCCTTGGGAATGAAAATAAGCACTAGGGGTATTGGACAAGGCAAAATAGTGTAGACATTGACCATTTTTATTTTTGCAAAATAATGTTTTGTCAGTTGCTTGTGGCCTTTTGGTACCATATTCTCTTCTCTTTGTCCCTTTTTATCAGACACCAAGTTCATCAAAGAGATTTCCTGCGCCTTGTGAATCCGTTCATCTTTTCTTCCTCTTAAACAAACCTTTGCATGGACTAACTAATAGCAGAAGACTTCCACTTGCAGACTCTGGCTTAAAATTTCTACTTCTTAGTCTGCAAAGTTTTAGATTGGAAAATTAATTTAGAGTGAGAGGGAAAGGAAAATGTTATCATCAACACTCACAAAAAGTCTTGTGTTTCTCCCATTTCCCATTGTAAATCTATTATCCCAAATGAGATCAACTCTACCCAGGCTGTCCACACATTCATTCCTTCATTTGTTTAGTAAACAAATATTTTGTGAGCACCAGTGACTGACAAGCTTTGGAGAACTGGGAAGAGGGTAGAGATGTTCTTGACCTGAACAGAGATTAAAAACAGTCAAAAGTAGAAAACGTTTTGCAAAAACCATATAGAAAACAGAATCTCTGCTGACCATTTGTGTGATCCAGAATGGAAAATTCAAAAGTTATTGGAAATGATCCTGTTCTCATATGCCGACGGTCCTACTCATCACTCTTCCACCACTCATTTAAGTCAGTTTTATTATTCTGACTTATCAGTGGAGACTTAGCTCAGCTATTAAAATATAAAACAATTCTGCAAATCTGATGTTGAGCTCATTTACATTTATATCTTATGTATATGTTACACTTAAGATGAATTATTTATTAAAATTTCCATGTCATATGTAAATGCTTTCAAATAACAGTGTCATTCTTCAGTGTTATCTGAGAGAGTCTAACTTTTTTTATTGCTTAGTTTTGTCAGGCGAGATTATCACTGTGAACACAGCCAAGAAAGCAGTTTGAACAAAGTTCTTAATTCACCACTGTTTGTTTGCTTTTAGTTCAGTATGAAACTGTTAACCTTTACGAAAAGACAACTAGGAATCAGGCTAAATATTTATTTTCATAATCTCTAGTTTCACATATTTGTAAGTTCAAAACTGAAACCCTATATCTCCTCTGATGCCCTAGCAGAGTTAATGGCACAAACTCCTTTTTTGAACTTTTTCCCCTGACTTAGTCTCTTAATTTTTTATGGCTCTGAAAAATAACACATGAAAAGGCAAAGCCAGATATACTTTATCTTTCATGTATGACAGATGTTCCCTCGCCCATGTTTCACGGGCATAATCCGTCGTTTGAAAACCCAGAGGTGGCTGTTTCTGCCAGCAAAGCCTCCTGAAAAGAGGACTGCTTGTCTTGATTAGCTAATCCTTTATAATGAGTCTTAGGGCCACACACCATTCAGATTTCTGGATGAGACTGGACAACACGTGGTTAAAAAAAAATTAGCTTACAACTACAATGTAGAAGGTGACCAGAAGTGGAAAATGGTGACAGTGCCATTCAGAACACTTTCCAATGGTGCTATTTCAAATTTACTAGTTTATTATTATTATTTACTTTAGATACAGAAAGTGAAGACCAAGCATAATTTAAGGGCAGTTTCATTTTTACACAGAAGCATAGGTGTTCACAGGAATAATGTTAATGGATGAAGAAGAAAAATGTAAGTCTATTAACTATGAGCATCCGAGGGGCTCTAGCTCCCAAACTAATATAAGATGCCAGTTTGCTTTAATCATCCAGAAGGGCAGAGATACGCTCTCTTCTGATTGAGCTGGATCCTGTCTTAGAATGCTGGCAGATAGAGCAGCTTTGCCTTTCAGATTTTTCACCCAGTTATTTTTAGTTCTTCCAAAGCCTGGGAAATAAGAAATAGAGCCTCCTTGAAAAATCCGAGTGAGCCAACCATAGCAGGGCCTCTGAATCTGATTAGATAAAACAACAAAGAGGTTCTGTTGGGGCAGAGGCAGGAAGAGCCAAGGTGGGTGGCAATCTCTGCTCAACTCCAGGGAAATATAGCCTCAAAGTGTTCAAAAGTGGGTGAAAAAAATAACATAAGCAATAGACAACTTTCCCACATCTCAGGTCACTCTCTAAATACAGCTAGAAAAATTTGCCCTGCACTAAATTTTTTTTTAATTTTTGAAGTATAATAAACAGTATGTGAATGTATGTTTATCCTAAGCACCATACTGAGAGAGACAAACTCACTCTCTAGCCATGAGAGATTCAGTCTCAATATTATAACCAGTTTTCGTTCCTCTTAGTAGCTTACAAGGTAAATCAGGACCAAATTTTAGCTATAAATGTGGATATTTGTTGTAAATTTCCTAATATGATATTGGAGGAATTGAATGCAGTCTTCTCCTTCGGTCATGGAAATGAAAGAGACAGACAAAAGAGGCCAAGTGGGTGGAAATTCTCCCAGGCGGAGTTGAGAAATAAAATCTCTTCCAGTTCTGTTTTTGGATTCATGGCTTTGCCAGATTCTGGCCTGGTGACTAGGAGGCATTCTCTAACCAGGGAGTTGGGGGTGGTCACTGTGCTGATAGGTGTCATCAAGAACTTTGACAGAGCTACTGAAATAAGCAACAATTACACACCCCCATCCCCAGCTTCACCACTTTGTGAAAGAAAACAAATAAAAGGGGTCCTGCTACTGAAATACAAGAGGGTGGATATCTGGCACCTTCCAGGCTTGGGATGTCACTGAAGGGCCCTGGGTTTCAGTCTCACTGTTCAAGGTTGTCTTATGCATCACCTTTCATTAATAACTTGAAAATCTCTCCAGCTTCTTACCCATTTCCTCACATATAGCTGATTTGCATGGTTAAGAAGATGCAAAAATGAATCAAATTATAAAAAGGCAATTAATGGCTTATTGTTGTTTAGTCACTAAGTCTTATCCGATTCTTTTGCAAATAACCCTACAGACTACAGTCCGCCAGGCTCCTCTGTCCATAGAATTTTCCAGGCAAGAATACTGGAGTGGGTTGCCATTTCCTTCTCCAGGGGAACTTCCCCATTCAGGGATCAAACCTTGATCTCCTGCATTACAGGTGGATTCTTTACCACTGAGCCTCTGGGGAAGCCCATTTAATGGTTTAGCTTTGAGTAGAGTCAACTCTGCTGCACTTCTTTCCTTTTTTCTCTCTGAATTTCTCAACTTCTTGCTTCATAGATCAGTATCTTGATTCTTTAACACGTTATGAGCAGATGAGAGGTACCATGGCTGAGGTGGGAGAAGGTTTTAATGGAGGAACAGGAACATGCTTGGGCCAGGAATCCTGAGGTCTGTGGAGAGGGCCAGGAGGCATTCAGGTCACATAAGAGGATGAGGAAGGTGGAATCCCAGCAGGGCCATGACTCCACCAGATTCCACCTGTTAACCAAACCTCCTCCAGCTGCTTCCTGTAGACATACAGATTCTGTGACAGCTGTGGCTGCTGGGAGGTGTCCAGAAGTCAATGAACAATTATTTCATCCCCACTCCTTCAAATCTGTGAGCATCACTGATGGCCCCAACTTGTATAGGTAAAGATGCACTTGGCTTCCTGTCCACCTTAGCATCCAGCCTGGGCTGAGATCAACCAGGTGTGAGCCTGTCTGGCAGTCCTGTCTCTTTCCTGTGCCTCCCTGTGTGATGCTGCATGGAAACAGGACCCAGAACTGGCTTCTCTGTACCCCTGTGGCTGTGTTAGTTTTGAGATTCTTGGACTCGTAAGTCTGATGGTCCCACTTTGGACAGCTACCTACATCTTTCTGCTTTTTTGGATTGTAGATACCCTTAGGCAAAGGTATGAGGAGACTTCTGGTATTAAGATATTACACAACAGTTTATACCATACATTTATTTTTAACCAAAGAACATGCCTCGGCAAAGTGTTTCTGTCTGTCCCGTGGAATGGACACATACTTCCTTCCATTCGGTCAGCATACATGGTCACCTTTACAGAAGGGTTCTGACTGAAGATGACAGCTTCTTTGAAGTTTCACACATTGCTTGTAAGATAGACTATTTGAATGGAAAAAGGCCTGGAATTTCTCATCCAAAATATACATTCACAAGAAAAGTTACGGAACCCATGTTCTAATTTTAAACTTTAAATAGGAACTTGGTTGTTAAAACTTTGTATGAAAATGCTAAAATTAATTAAACAGTTATTGATCAACCTAAGGTATAGTAAATAAGTCATTATTTTCTTGTCACTGGTTTCCCCCATCTTCAAAATAAAATACATTCTTCTTAGGGAACATTTTTCAGGTAACAAAGTGTTTTCCCACATATTATCTTTTTTAATTCTTGAAGCTGTTTGGACTAGATGGTTTATAAGTTCCTCCCAGCTTGAAACTTCTATTCATTTGTGGCTGTATTTCTATTAAAGGATGCAGACTGGAAGGTGGTTTCAACCAACAAAAACAATGGAAGGAACCGACCCCAGGCATGGAAGCAGCGTGCAAATGTTCTTCATAAAGACCTTGTATCTTGAGATAGCACTTTTTAGAGTTACCATATGGTGCTCAGGCTTTTTGTTTAAAGGGTCAGAGACTCATCATCTGCGAGTTCCCAAGTGGAGGAGGCAGTCTGTCAGTGACCAGGGAGCCTGAGCAGCTGGGCATTTGA
This sequence comes from Neotragus pygmaeus, assembly GCA_006410875.1. Taxonomy (NCBI): domain Eukaryota; kingdom Metazoa; phylum Chordata; class Mammalia; order Artiodactyla; family Bovidae; genus Neotragus; species Neotragus pygmaeus. The sequence goes on along the minus strand of SJYV01040559.1, from coordinate 1,364,343 downwards.
AGTCAGGCAGCCACCCACATAGTACCAAATCTGCCACCAAGGAATCAGCCGTGTGGGCTCTGAACCGGAGCGCAGAAAGGATGACACCTGTCCATGCGTTTATTCCCTTTCTTTCAGCATCTTTTCCACTAATCACCTCTGAACTGCATCAGGATGAGAAATAAACACTGGCAGAGACATGCCTCTGACAGAACATTCAGAGACTCTCTCCGAAGTGTGTCTTGAAAATAATACCCAAATTAACCACCCCCCTCCAAAAAAAAACCCATGCTGTTCTCTTTGTTGCCTGCTTTTGGAAAGTGGCTGTTTTCTTAATGTGAAAAGAAACGGAAACATTTTCAAAGAGATAAGAATTGGGTGATGTGTTTGTCAGGATGCATAGTGTCTTGACTAGCACTTGAGAGGGTATTTCCATGGCAAGAAAATCTCTTAAGCTTCTTGTCCTTATTGAAAAAAATCATTGGACCAGTATTGTGGAATGTCCTCATTTCGAGGTGGAATAAGTCTTGAACTTGGGGTTTTATTCACCAAGGAAAGACTCTTGTAATCTAAAAGCACTGACTGTAAGTCTAGTAAAATGCACCCAGCATTTAAAACCAAATTTCTTCCTTGAAAATTCATAAAGGAAGATTTAGATCTTTTCAGGTTCAGGATTATTCCTTAACTATCAATTGTGTCACTAATCCTGTCTTCTGGGGAGCTATGTGAGGCATTCTCTTAAGAAGCAGAGCAAAGGCACCATGGCTGACTCATCCTCGGGTTTGGATTACATGTGTGGGGTTGTGTTTTGGATGGAGCTTTCTGGAATAGCAACACTCCATCAAAAACACAGTGGCACACCTGTACTCCAAATGGTTGAATAAGGCGAAACATATGACATCAAAACGCTGGGAGTCATATTAAAAAGAAAAAAGAAAGAACACAGGCTGTAGCAAAGATAAAGAAAGCTCCAAGGCACTGATAGCCATGAAGAATAGAAAAAGTTTTAAGTATATTGCTTATGAAATGATTTATCTATCATTTAACCTCTGCTCATAAGCCATGTTTGTTCTGCGTGATGTCGACATGAACACCACACTCAGAGGGTGTGAAAAGTTGCTCATTTGGATGTTTCATCCTAAAAAGTAAATTCTCATCACAAGTTGCACAACTGGAAATGACTGCTTCTTTCTTATATTAATAATGGCTCTGAAATGCCACGAAAAAAGTAATAAAACAGCTTCTTCTGGAATTTTCATTGGTCACTTATGGTATAGAATAGATTTTGCCATTTTCTCTTAAGAATAATGTAATACTTTAATGANAAATGACTGCTTCTTTCTTATATTAATAATGGCTCTGAAATGCCACGAAAAAAGTAATAAAACAGCTTCTTCTGGAATTTTCATTGGTCACTTATGGTATAGAATAGATTTTGCCATTTTCTCTTAAGAATAATGTAATACTTTAATGATTTTTGTCAATTTTTCATATAAAATGTTCACAAATTACCTTTCCATTCTAATGAGTTCATACTCAGACCTCTTAGAAGAAAGCGTTAATAGTGTCACTCTGGTGGGACTTTTTAATTTTACATAGTCTATTTTTTATGGATATGATTTAAAAACAAGTGTAATAAAAATTTTCTCTTTGTGTAATGACCTCTGCTTTATTAGTTAACTGCAAGAAATTGTTCTTGTAGGTAAAGTTTAAGTATGCAGGTGTAAAAGTGAACTTCTTCTAAATAAAAGCTTATTTCTGTCTGTCGAAAGATGGATTTTGAATAGCTGAGTCTGAACTTCAGTTCACTAAAACTTGTATTACAGACCTTCTTGTAGTGGTGGTGGTGGTGGTTTAGTTGCTCAGTTGTGTCTCTTTTGCAGCCCTATTGACTGTAGCCCATCAGGCTTTTCTGTCCATGGGCTTCTCCAGGCATGAATACGGGAGTGGGTTCCCATTTCCTTCTCAAGGGGATCTTCCTGACCCAGGGCTTGAACCCACATCTTCTGCATTGGCAGGAGGTCCTTTACTGCTGAGCCACCAGGGAAGCCTCTTGTAGTTACCTACACAGCTTTATATTGTTTTCCCTTGTTGGATAATAAGAGCACATTGCCCATTGGTTAATGTTCCTGTATTATAGTTTTTATGGTTTTATTTTTATTTTTTTTTTTTTAATAGAATGCTTCTATATTGAGACTGCAGTAGACTTCGATTGTAATGAGCTGCCTTCTCCCCATGCATTACATGCTCTGTGCGTTATACCTTAAGATAGTTGCTTATCAATTCCAGGGCTGCTCCATGCTGACACTGCCATCAGAGTTTGCAGATTCAGCTTTCTGGTAACCCTATGTCCGCTGACAGGTTCTATGAAGACCAAGGTTTGGCATAAAACCTTTCCTTTGTCCTCTGGAAATTTCACAACTGAAATAATAATTAAAAGCAGTAACTACTTTTCATTTTGGCCACTCAGGAAAGGCACTCACAGCATCTAACTTGAAATTTTGGTGCTATTATGGTCTTTATTGAGAAACATGTGGTTGACAATTGAGAACCCGGGAAATAGCATGTGGATTAAAGGAAATAAATTAAGAGCTGAGTTATATAAATCTTGAGGGCTTGTTGCACCTGGAATCATTTTCATGGCCATGCACACAATTGGGCTTTCTCTTCTTTAAAGTATCCTGGCTGCAGAATGAAAACTGCTGTTTTGAGTAAAATACTATGCAAATCTTTCATTTGGCTGCTAGGAAAAGATTTTTTTGGAAACATTTTATTTTTCTTGAGATTTTCAAGGTGGACTGGAGTCTTTGGGGGTAGAGATTACTAAATTCTATGGCCACACACTTTGATCTTGCACCAGCATTTCTCTCCTTGGGCACTTCTCTTTAGCTTTCAGTGAATCCATTTAACTCCAGCCTGTGCTTTATATTCTGAGAAAATTTGGGGAATTGACACAGGCTGAGTTTGGTACAGACAAGCTGAATATGAAATATGAAGTTTTAGGACATTTTAAAAGAGACACTTTTGAGAACACTAAACATATTAAATTTGTACAACCATAAAAATAAACATTACAATTTCCTTTCATACCATGTTTAGGGAGAAATAAGAAAGATAACAGTATTGCTATTTTTGAGCTTCTACTTTCCCACAGCACTCTGCTAAATATTATAGGGGTGTCATTCAATAATATGAGCATTTATGAAGCATTTAATATATATCAAACTCTGGCTGAAGCCCCTTAAGTATGTTAAGTCACTGAATCCTTCCTAGGAACACTATTAGATAAGTGTTTTGTTATTTCCACTTTGCAGATGAGGATACTGGAGCTGACAATGTACAGCTTTAAAGTTCTTAACTGTTTTGCTAGCTAGCTTCTCCAGAATACTCTATTTTCTGACTCAATCTTTGTAATATTCTGCAAGTTAGGTGTAACTATCCCTTTTGTACACAAGGATACAAAGCCCAGAGATTCAGTCACTTGTACTAAATGATATAACTAGAAAGTAACAGAGCCAGAATTCAACTCAGGCCTGAATGATGTCAGAGCTTGTGTTTCCCCAATCACAAGTGGTATGCTTTTTCTAGAAGGCTAAGTCAATGGCTGCAGAGAGCTTCTTCTGCAAGCGTGGAACTGGCAAGGCAGTGTGGCCAGGGCACTGTGATCTGCCCAGAGCTGCAGCCTATACACATGGTTCCAATTGGCCCCCATGCCCAGGCTGAAGAATTAGTGCTTAGAGAGAATTGGGAATTTCAGAGTGGTTTACTTCCCAGAGTGGCCATGTGCCTTCAGACAGGCTCTCTGTGGAAATCCCGCTGGGACTTCCACATAGCACACATATTTGTAATGCCTTCCCCTGCCTCAGGCTACAAGGGTGCTTTGTAGTCAGAACCTAGTTCATTTTAGTATCCCATCTGGTCTTTGGTGGAGTACATTGGAGAAAGTGAACCATAGATTAACCTCCGAGCCAGAAAATATTTTCATGGTTCCCATTTCCATAGGGTCACAAGGGTGTATGAGAATAGAATGCTTGGCAGGAAGTAAAAATCCATACTCTCAGAAAAATACTATTCGTTCTAACTATATCTCTTCAGACTTAAATACTTACAAGATAAGAGGCCACAAGAAAGGCCAGTGCAGAAAATATTACCCTGTTCCTATGGCAATGGGTTAAAGAGAAAAGGCAGGGTATTTCAGTGCTTCATGTTCAACTCATATAGAAATAAAATTTCAATAATTGGTATCTATGTAAATGTATATTTTTGTATTATGGGGCTTCCTGTTTATTTGGGAGGTTAAAATGATCAAATATAATAAAATACATACTAGAACTACTACTCTTCATATTGTTTTGTGAATATAAATACATACATTGTCAATATGGTCCTGCTTGTTTACATTATTTTCCAAATTCATGGGCATCATAGGGTGTTTGCCTGCAGCTATATTTCTTAGGACGAATCAGCTCAGATACTGAGAGTCTAGACTTTCCTCTTTTACAAAGTAGAGATGAATGTAATTTCATCTGCAAATTGAATCCTGCAAAGGAAAATAAATTATGTGAATCTGGCTCACTGTACCATGAGACCATGAGCCTACCGTGGCCGGATTCTGAAATCTCTTAGAACTGAAGTTCTTAACCTTGGCCCTTTAGGATACAAACAGACTTCAGTAGACCTATAAGGCCCTGAAATGGAAAGTAAGTTTGTGTCTGCTAACTGTGGGAGAAAGTACCATGAAATTCACGAATCTGTAAAGTTTTGTAACAGTCCACAGAATCAAACTGGGGTCCACTTACCCTCAGGAAGTAAAGCCAATGTACTGACGCCAGGGTTGTGATGAAGGAAAGTGCAGTATTTATCCCAAGCAAAGAGTTCAGGTCTTTTAAGCACTAGCTGCCCTGGACTCCTTGCTTGGCACCTGCAATAAACTCTGCACTCTCCTCCACTGCAATGGTGTCGGTAGGTTGGCTTTACTACGTGAGGGCAAGCAGATCCAAGTTTGGTTCGGTAACAGACTAAGTGGGATATACATGGAAATTCCACTAGCATTGCTTTCTGTCTCTTGGTTAGAAACAGAGATGATGAAAGCAACACAACAATAAAAATAACACATATGCACACTTCCATTTTACTGCTTCCTCATCAATAAGGTTACTCTTTCTGTGTGCAGAGCATGTCGTGGTTGAGTATGAGGAGGGCCACTGCTTTTTGATGTGCAGAGGTTGACATAAAATTATGCAAATAATACATAAAATAAGTATGCTGTATTCATAATATCTTTCAGTTGTTTTTTAACTGGCAATGAAACAAATTCAATGACATGTCTAGAAAAAAAATATTTCAAATTATTCACACATCATTTGTAAATAGCTACTGCAGGTCACAAAATTAAATCAAGTTCTGGGAGTGATTTTTCATATGGGAATAAGAAAATGCTGTTTGTATTCTTTAGGATAGAGATTAAAAATATACCAAAAAGAGAATTTAAAGATTAATATGTAAGAAATTCCCTCTCTCCCCTGAATTATATTAATAGAAAAAACACTAAAATATTATAATGCAGATAGTCTGTACCTTATATGCACTAAAGAACATCTACTCAGAAGCAGCAAACCCGGAGCCTGAATTCTCTTCTCTGTCTGTGACAAGCAGCTGGCATCTCCTTGTACTTTCCCCTCCTCTTTCCCTGCTGCTTGAGACCACTTACACCTAGGATACTCTACTTAGCCAGACTGTCATTTAGAACTGAAGGAGAGAGAAAAATGTCTCAGACAAGCAAAATTGAAAAGAGCTCATCAGTACTAAACCCTCCCTAAAAGAAATGTTGGGTTCAGTGGTAAAGAATCTGTCTACCAATGTAGAAGATGCAGGAGATGCTAGTTCCATTGCTGGGTCAGGAGAATCCCCTGGTGGAGGAAATGGCAACCCACTCCAGTATTCTTGCCTGGAGAATTCCATGGACAGAGGATCTTGGTGGACCGTAGTCCAAGGGGTCACAAAGAGTCAGACACAACTGGGCAACTGAGGACAACAACAAACCAAATGTTAAATGGTCTCCTCTAAGTAGAAAAGAAGTTATCTTCATTCTATAAGTGAGAAACCCAAGGACGTACTTTTAAAAAAATAGGAAAAATGCTTTTATAGATAACTGACTATATAGCACAAGGAACTCTACTCAGTATTCTGTGATAACCTATATGAGAAAAGAATCTACAAAAGAATGAATATATGTATAGCAGAATCAGTTTGGTGTACACCTGAAACTAACACAACATTGTAAATCAACTACACGCCAATAAAATTAAAATATAAAATTTTTAAAAAAGAAAAAAAAATTTATTTTCTTTCTCTAAGCCTGTGTGTTGAAGTTTGGAGCAGAAGACAGCTAGAAGAAGGGTCCTTGTCTGGGTAAGGTCCATCGGCATCCAAGGAAGTCTCTGGTTGGGTTTTTACAGCCCAGGGGCTAGTTCTCAACATCAGCTAGGCTAAAGTTAAAATGTTTGATGTTAAAATTAAGTATGTGTGCTTAGTTGCTCAGTCATATCCAATTCTTTGTGACTCCATGCACTGTAGCCCACCAGGCTCTCTGTCCATGGGATTCTGCAGGCAAGAATAATGGAGTGAGTTGCCATGCCCTCCTCCAGGGGATCTTCCCAACCCCGGGATTGAATCCAGGTATCCTGCATTGCAGGCAGATTCTTTACTATCTGAGCCACTAGGTAAACAAAATTAAGTATAGGTAACTTTATTCCAAAGAACTCAGTAACTACAGTCACAAAAGACTGCTGTATAAAAACAAAAATTCCAATGTATTAATTTCTGATGAGACATCGAGCTATTCAGTAGATCAGTTTCATTCTTTTCCAATAGACAGATATTTATGGAAAAACAAGGTTATAATGGCATGCTAAGTCATTTCAGTTGTATCTTTTTGCGACTCTATGGACTGTGGCCCACCAGGCTCATCTGTCCAAGGAATTCTCCAGGCAAGAATGCTGGAGTGGTTGGGATTTCCTTCTCCAAGGAGTTTTAGTTGAGTGATTTCCATGACTGGGTCATCAAGCTACAATAGCTAATAATAACACTAATAACCACCAGTATTGAGCTTTCGTTGCATAGGAGACATTGTGCTGATTCACCTGGATTTACATTTCAATATGATAAAACTACTTTATAGATGAGGACACAAGATCAGAGAGATCAGGCGACTTATATAAGATCACACAGGTGATAAGTGATTAAAGCCAGGATTTAGCCAGAAGGTCATTTTGAATCTAAGACCTCTGTGTCTCACCCAAAGATGGGGTTGCCTCCTCCACTGAAGGTTATACTTGAAGGTCAAACTTTATCACCCTAGAACAATGCTGTCCTCATTCTGTCCCCCTTCTGATTTTTTCTTCATGTTCCCATGGGTAATTAGCACCTTCTTCTGACTGAAATATCATTTATTTGTACCTGCTGCTGCTGCTGCTGCTGCTAAGTCACTTCAGTCGTGTCCGATGCTGTGCGACCCCATAGACGGCAGCCCACCAGGCTCCCCCGTCCCTGGGATTCTTCAGGCAAGAACACTGGAGTGGGTTGCCATTTCCTTTTCCAATGCTATCAACACCCTAATCATAAATTTTGCACCCGAGAGCCATTTTTTTCATCTAAGTTAAATATCTGTACTCTGCAATTTTGGATTCTGATTCTGGAGTTTAACTTGTAGATGTTTATTACTTATTCCCAGGTTCTTGGTTTATATTTTCCTCTTGTGTTTCTCAATTCTGAATGTATTTCAGAAATTATCCACCTTGGCTGTGCAGTAGAAGCATCTTGGAAGCTTAAAAAATACTCTCATGAAGTCTAACAGACCAATTAACAGACCAATTAAATGAGATTGCAAGAGTAGGCTTGTACATTCTGCTAAGCAACAAACAAAAACCTTCCCAGGTGATTAAAAAAAAATCAGCTTACTTCCATTCTCTGGACTTTTTAGTTATTTGTTTGGTGCTAATAGTATGCTCAGAATATACAGTTAAATTACCTTTACTTATGAGGTCAAATTTCCTCCTTAATCCTTCTGTGTTAATACAAATTTTAATGTAGATTATTCCTGTGCTTTGTGTGGCCAAGATTTTGGGTCTTTGAGTGCATAGACCCATCTTTTTGAAATACCAATTTTACCCAAATACTTAGGAGGAAATATCATCTTTCTTAAGATAAATTCAGTTAAGTCATGAATTTCCATTCAAATTTTCCATGAATTTAAAAAAGTAATTCCTAAGTTTCTCACATGTGGTGACTTCAATTCTTGGCCATAGGGAAAATTCTGCAGAAAAATAAAGAAGAAGAGGAGGAAGGTTTAGGAGGCAAAACAAAAATTAAACATTATTCTGTATAGTTGATATAGTAATGAGGCAAAAACAAGAGTTCAAGGCTTTAATGGAAAAATGGAAAATGAGAAAGCTGAAATGAAAACTGGGAGCCTGTACGTAAAGATTCATTTGGCAAGTAAATTATTCAACAGACACCCAGCTGGACTGCCCTGGGCACTGGAGCTATAAAGATGAATTGAAGGATCTTGCAGGCTAGTAGGGACTTCCTAGGGGGCGCAGTGGTAAAGAATCGCCAGCCAATGCATAAAACACAGGAGACACAGGATCCACCCTTGGGGTCAGGAAGATCTCCTGGAGTAAGAAAACGCAACCCACTCCAGTATTCTTGCCTGGAAAATTCCAAGGACAGAGGCACCTAGTGGGCTACAGTCCATAAGGGTGAAAGAGTTGGACATGACTGAGCACCCACATGCATGCACGCAGGCTAGCGGGAAGAATAATTACATAGATGTGGTTATAAGACAGGGTGGTCACCAATGGGAGAGAAGAATGTATAAGTGTAAACGGGGTTGAGTGCCAACTCTGATAATTTTTAAAATATTTTATTTGCATTTATTTATTTGGCTGAGCTGGGTCTTAGCTTCGGTATACAGGATTCCGTTCCCCAATTAGGGATTGAACACGGGTCCCCTGCATTGGGAGCACAAAGTCATAGCCACTGGATCTCCAAGGAAGTCCCCTAATGCTGCTAATTTTAAAAATTAAGAGTGGGAACTAAAAATTGGCAGAGATGATGTCATATATTTGTTTAGTGCTTTATAGTTTCAAAGCACTTGTGCATGAATTATTTGTTTAATCTTCCTCAAGCACTTTGAGATAAAAGAGATTATCTCTAATAAATGAGGAAAAGTAAGAGACTTGCCCAGTATCACGTTCTAAGGTCCATGCCCTGATCTTCTGTTTCCCATGACACCATCTTCCATTTATGCTGATTAAATATGATGCTACTGGTGCTAATCAGAAAATGAGAGAATCATTGTATTCTTTTATTTTCCAACTTAAAAAGATAAAATGTTAAATTCTTTTGGATATGAAGACTAGCCCTCACTTCTTAACACTCTCCATAATACCAGGACGATGCGTATGACAAAATCGCTGCTTGATTTATAAATGATTCCGCTCATACTGAATGGTCATGAAAAACAAAAACAGAAACCTCTGCCAGCCAGTGCCTAATCCAACTCAGGAACAGAATTTGTCTTTCCTTTGAAATACTTAAGGAATCCTTTCCATGGTTAAAGGTTAAAGCTTGTCTCATGGATTTCCCTTAAAAATATGTTTTCCAACTTGCACTGCGTGTTATTATAGCAAATAAAAACATTAGAAGAAGTTCTGGGTATTCTTTTTCCTTTAGATAAGTGCAGTGCTACTAGATTATATGACATCACCTTTGGCTCCCGTGTTTGGAAACGAGACCGTATAAAAGATGACAGGTTCTAGTAGCCACGTCATAACAGGGGATGAAATTTAAAACGAGACTGACAAAATAAAGTTTGAGGAAACTGACTATTTTTTAAATTATACATTTATCGTGACAGTTTGGGGGTTAATCTCTGGAACCAGCTCAAGGATGAATGAGGTAATCGTTGCACATGTTGTGGATAAGATAACCAAATGGGGGAAAAGCCCATTTCCAGGCTAATGTGCAACTCAGATTATGTGCCTGATGGCTGGAAACTGTTGTGTGGTTAGGATCATACAGGGTTCAAATGAGAAAAAAAAAGTCACGCCGAGGGAGTGGTGAGTGGTCACTTCAGAGCTGAAACTTTCTGAATGAGGGCATGAAAAGAGTGACCAGGACAAGGAGCAGGCTGGAGTCCGCCAAAAGACAGATTTGGAAAGCAAGCAAATGGGAGGCGAAGTACAAGACTCCCTCGCAGAAATGACATTATAAGCATGGGTAATTAAAGCTTCACTGAAGAGTGAAATCTGGTGATAAAGCTAGCGTAATGCTGTTCATGTGTACATTAGGGTATGAGAGGAGATTGTAATGCTGATTCCCATTCCCGGATGCCCACATGTTATTACCATCACAGAAATGTTCAGAGGTCTTGTTAGGATCCATCTTGTTTTATTCTGTGGCTTTGAGGAAGGGGAAATAAAGCACCGTGAGGGACGTGTTGACTGAAATGCACCATTAATTTCATGTCTCTTTTGTAAAAAGCACTTTTAAAGTGTGCCAAGATATTTTAAGTGTTTCAACAACATGCTTTTGTGACAATAGAGAAACGAGG
>SJYV01040559.1:1326690-1353556 GCA_006410875.1 Neotragus pygmaeus | reverse complement strand
TCAAAGACCCAAAATCTTGGCCACACAAAGCACAGGAATAATCTACATTAAAATTTGTATTAACACAGAAGGATTAAGGAGGAAATTTGACCTCATAAGTAAAGGTAATTTAACTGTATATTCTGAGCATACTATTAGCACCAAACAAATAACTAAAAAGTCCAGAGAATGGAAGTAAGCTGATTTTTTTTTAATCACCTGGGAAGGTTTTTGTTTGTTGCTTAGCAGAATGTACAAGCCTACTCTTGCAATCTCATTTAATTGGTCTGTTAATTGGTCTGTTAGACTTCATGAGAGTATTTTTTAAGCTTCCAAGATGCTTCTACTGCACAGCCAAGGTGGATAATTTCTGAAATACATTCAGAATTGAGAAACACAAGAGGAAAATATAAACCAAGAACCTGGGAATAAGTAATAAACATCTACAAGTTAAACTCCAGAGTCAGAATCCAAAATTGCAGAGTACAGATATTTAACTTAGATGAAAAAAATGGCTCTCGGGTGCAAAATTTATGATTAGGGTGTTGATAGCATTGGAAAAGGAAATGGCAACCCACTCCAGTGTTCTTGCCTGAAGAATCCCAGGGACGGGGGAGCCTGGTGGGCTGCCGTCTATGGGGTCGCACAGCATCGGACACGACTGAAGTGACTTAGCAGCAGCAGCAGCAGCAGCAGGTACAAATAAATGATATTTCAGTCAGAAGAAGGTGCTAATTACCCATGGGAACATGAAGAAAAAATCAGAAGGGGGACAGAATGAGGACAGCATTGTTCTAGGGTGATAAAGTTTGACCTTCAAGTATAACCTTCAGTGGAGGAGGCAACCCCATCTTTGGGTGAGACACAGAGGTCTTAGATTCAAAATGACCTTCTGGCTAAATCCTGGCTTTAATCACTTATCACCTGTGTGATCTTATATAAGTCGCCTGATCTCTCTGATCTTGTGTCCTCATCTATAAAGTAGTTTTATCATATTGAAATGTAAATCCATGTGAATCAGCACAATGTCTCCTATGCAACGAAAGCTCAATACTGGTGGTTATTAGTGTTATTATTAGCTATTGTAGCTTGATGACCCAGTTATGGAAATCACTCAACTAAAACTCCTTGGAGAAGGAAATCCCAACCACTCCAGTATTCTTGCCTGGAGAATTCCTTGGACAGATGAGCCTGGTGGGCCACAGTCCATAGAGTCGCAAAAAGATACAACTGAAATGACTTAGCATGCCATTATAACCTTGTTTTTCCATAAATATCTGTCTATTGGAAAAGAATGAAACTGATCTACTGAATAGCTCGATGTCTCATCAGAAATTAATACATTGGAATTTTTGTTTTTATACAGCAGTCTTTTGTGACTGTAGTTAGTTCTTTGGAATAAAGTTACCTATACTTAATTTTGTTTACCTAGTGGCTCAGATAGTAAAGAATCTGCCTGCAATGCAGGATACCTGGATTCAATCCCGGGGTTGGGAAGATCCCCTGGAGGAGGGCATGGCAACTCACTCCATTATTCTTGCCTGCAGAATCCCATGGACAGAGAGCCTGGTGGGCTACAGTGCATGGAGTCACAAAGAATTGGATATGACTGAGCAACTAAGCACACATACTTAATTTTAACATCAAACATTTTAACTTTAGCCTAGCTGATGTTGAGAACTAGCCCCTGGGCTGTAAAAACCCAACCAGAGACTTCCTTGGATGCCGATGGACCTTACCCAGACAAGGACCCTTCTTCTAGCTGTCTTCTGCTCCAAACTTCAACACACAGGCTTAGAGAAAGAAAATAAATTTTTTTTTCTTTTTTAAAAATTTTATATTTTAATTTTATTGGCGTGTAGTTGATTTACAATGTTGTGTTAGTTTCAGGTGTACACCAAACTGATTCTGCTATACATATATTCATTCTTTTGTAGATTCTTTTCTCATATAGGTTATCACAGAATACTGAGTAGAGTTCCTTGTGCTATATAGTCAGTTATCTATAAAAGCATTTTTCCTATTTTTTTAAAAGTACGTCCTTGGGTTTCTCACTTATAGAATGAAGATAACTTCTTTTCTACTTAGAGGAGACCATTTAACATTTGGTTTGTTGTTGTCCTCAGTTGCCCAGTTGTGTCTGACTCTTTGTGACCCCTTGGACTACGGTCCACCAAGATCCTCTGTCCATGGAATTCTCCAGGCAAGAATACTGGAGTGGGTTGCCATTTCCTCCACCAGGGGATTCTCCTGACCCAGCAATGGAACTAGCATCTCCTGCATCTTCTACATTGGTAGACAGATTCTTTACCACTGAACCCAACATTTCTTTTAGGGAGGGTTTAGTACTGATGAGCTCTTTTCAATTTTGCTTGTCTGAGACATTTTTCTCTCTCCTTCAGTTCTAAATGACAGTCTGGCTAAGTAGAGTATCCTAGGTGTAAGTGGTCTCAAGCAGCAGGGAAAGAGGAGGGGAAAGTACAAGGAGATGCCAGCTGCTNTTATACATATGTATACATCACATACATACATTATATATAATAAATATATTAAATGTAGTTACACATATATATATATTAGACATATTTGCATATATTTAAATATATACAGTTATGGCATGTAGGTGGCCATGGTGGTAAAGAACCGACTTGCCAGTGCAGGAGACGTAAGGGACATGGGTTCAATACCTGATCGGGAAGTTCCCTTGGAAGAAAGTATGGCAGCCCACTCCAGTATTCTTGCCTGGAGGATCCCATGGACAGAGAAGCCTGGTGGGTTGAAGCCTGGTGGGTTACAGCCTATGGCGTCGCAGAGCTGTACACGACCGAAGAGACTTAGCATGGATGCACATACCTCAACAAAATTGTTTAGAAAAAAATCCAACAGTATTTTATGGGGGAAAGAAACCAGCTTGATTGGTCTAAACAACCATGATCACCAAAACCCACTTTGTATTCCAACTGGATACACAGTTAGTCTGCATGTCTGCATCTCCACCCTTACAGCTCTCTGTAGCCAAGTCTCTGAGTTCTCCTGATGAAATCAATGAAATATGGCAGAAGACATGGTTATCACTTCCAGACTGAGCCAAAAAAACCTTTCTGAATATGTATCCACTCTGTCTTTTGAACTACATTTTGACAAAGTGGCAATTCCTCAGAGAATTCTAAGTATGACAGACTCATAAAATGGACTAAGCCTGAAATCCTGGATCACTGTTGGAAGCAGAACATGTGACTAGATCCACCCTCTTTGGGCTGTTGCAGGAAGGAACGATAAATCTTTGTTAAGGAATTAAGGGTTGGAAGTCTTTTTTTCTGTTACAGCAGCTGGCATTATCTTAACTAATAGAGAAGTTCATTCCTTGATTTTGGATCTTGCAGTGACCAAAAAAAAAAAAAGTAGAAACAACAAAAGCCCTCTGTGACTAGCAATATTGTTCCAGTTTTACAAAGTGAGATGCTGTACATTTTCACAATTTGTCCAGATTTACGCAGCTAGTTCACCAGCTCTGCTGAGATGTGAATAGCTCTCATCTGATTCCAAGGGATTCCAGTGCTGTATTACCAGTCTTCCACTTCTGCAAGAGCACCTGTGTGCATCTGTAGACTATATAGGAACATATTTTAAATGAACATAAAGGCTCTCATTTATCTACCTTTATTTGCAATTAAATTTTGTAATTAATTTGTTTTTAATTGGAGTACAATTGCTTTACAATGTTGTGTTTCTGCTGTACAACAAAGTGAATCAGCCATAAGTATATACACATATACTTATGAGTCTTTTGAGCCTCCCTTGTACCCCCAATCCCACCCCTCAAGGTCATCAAAGAGCACCAGGCTGAGCTCCCTCTGTTATACAGCAGGTTCCCATTAGCTATCTATTTCACACATGGTAGTGTATATATATCAATCCTACTCAAAAATGACATATAACATTTTATTAGTTTCAATTGTATAATCTAATGAATGGATCTTTGTATATTGCAAAATGATCACCACAATAAGTCTAGTTAACATTCATCACTATACCTAGCTACAAAATTTTTTAAATTTGCAATCATTAAGAAAAATATTGCTTGTTGATCAAAAATACTTGCAATACAATAGAACAAAGCAGAAAATGTGTTACCAACATCTTTAACAAAGAAAGGGTGTGCTCTCTAAGGATTTCTAAATAGTCCTTGATTTCATGAGAAGGCAGCCTGTCTCAGAAACCTGCCATCAATAGTGATGACAAATATTATCAGGTGAGATAAACAGATATGAAAAATACAACCTATTAAGAATAATTTCACAATTTAGACTTACAAATCTTTCAATTTCAGAACACTTAACAGAGAAAAATTCTGCAGTTCTCTTTTGAGATTTAACAAGGTGAAGAAACAACAAAATAGGCCAAGTAAAGTGAACTGTGAGGCAACAGCTCCTCCTACAGTATATGAGGTTTCCTTTTCTTTACTTGCTTTCAGGTCTCAATACCAATTCAAATACGTTGGGTCTCCTCCCACTTCAACAAGAAGCCTCTCCTTTTATCAGAAACTACTGTCAAGATTAGATTTTAAACACATACTAAGTGGAAAGTGTGATATCAAGGGAACATTTCATGCAAGATATCAAGAAAACATTTCACGCAAGGATGGGCAATATAAAGGATAACAATGGTAAGGACTTGGTACAAAGGACAGAAATGGTAAGGACCTAACAGAAGCAGAAGAGATTAAGAAGTGCCCAGAATACACAGAAGTACTATACAAAAAATGGTCTTAATAACCTGAATAATCACGATGGGGTGGTCACTCACTTAGAGCCAGACATCCTAGAATGTGAAATCAAGGGGCCTTTCAGTCAGTAAGTTAGTTCGGTCGCTCAGTCGTGTCCAACTCTTTGTGACCCCATGGACTGCAGCATGCCAGGCCTCCCTGTCCATCACCAACTCCCAGAGTTTACTCAAACTCATGACCATTGAGATGGTGATGCCATCCAACCATCTCATCCTCTGTCATCCCCTTCTCCTCCCACATTCAATCTTTCCCAGAATCAGGGTCTTTTCAAATGAGTCAGTTCTTCGCATCAGGTGGCCAAAATATTGGAGTTTCAGCTTCAGCATCAGTCCTTCCAATGAATATTCAGGTCTGATCTGCTTTAGGATGGACTGATTGGATCTCCTTGTGGTCCTAGGGACTCTCAAGGGTCTTCTTCAACACCACAGTTCAAAAGTATCAATTCTTTGGCACTCAGCTTTCATTATAGTCCAACTCTCACATCCAAACATGACTACTGGAAAAACCATAGCTTTGGCTAGATGGACCTTTGTTGGCAAAGTAATGTCTCTGCTTTNGATTCCTTGGAGAAGAGAATGGCACCACACTCCAGGATTCTTGCCTGGAGAATCCTGTGGACAGAGGAGCCTGGTGGGTTACAGTCCCTGGCGTCGCAAAGAGTTGCACACAACTGAGTGACTAAGCACACACAATACACACAAAATGACATTGAATTAACTCTGGGAGACAGAGTTTTGGGTGAAGTAGCAAACTCTGGGAGGCAGTGAAGGACAGGGAAGCCTGGAAGGGGTTGCAAAGACATGACTTAGTGACAGAAGAGCAACACAGGAAAGATACCACCTGTTAGGAGTTTCAGTATCTGCAAACATTCAAAGATACTATGATGTGTGTCCCTTGAGGGGGACCTGGACCTGCCTCAAGGCTGCACTATTGTTTCTTGGCTGCCCCTCTCTAGTCTTTGCATTCCCTCCTTCCCTGATGAGCAACTGTTCGAACCTGCCCTGTGGAACTCAGGGAAGGTCTTGGCGTCTGAATGAAGCGTATTTCCTGTGATTCAGAAATAGGAGACAAAGATTTTTGTGCCCAGGAGCCCACAGGTTCCTGTTTGATTCAGAGCTGGTCCTTCATTTACGCTCCCTGAACAGTTGAAGCCGTCAGCATCAGTCTGTCTTTTCTTCAACCCAACTGTTTTAACAAATTCAAGCTCTTTCTCAGACAGCCTTCACCCTTTTGCTTTTTTGTCTGCCAGGCCGCCCCCATTAGGCTCCCACCTCCTCCCACCTCCCACCCCCCTTCNTCTATTTGTCATGAAGTGATGGGACCAGATGCCATGATCTTAGTTTTCTGAATGTTGAGTTTTAAGCCAGTTTTTTTATTCTCCTCTTTCACTTTCATCAAGAGACTCTTTAGTTTTTTGCTTTCTGCCATAAGGGTGGTATCATCTGTATATCTGAGATTATTGATATTTCTCCCGCCAAGGGGCCTTAGGAAGCACTACTACAAACAAAGCTAGTGGAGGTGATGAAAGGTCTGTATAGTCAAAGCCATGTTTTTTCTTTTTCAGTAGTAATGTATGGATGTGAGAGTTGGATCATAAAAAAGACTGAGTGCCAAAGAACTGATGCTTTCAAATTGTGGTGCTGGAGAAGATTCTTTCAAGGAGATCAAACCATCAATCCTAAAGGAAATCAACTCTGAATATTCATTGGAAGACTAATGCTGAAGCTGAAGCTCCAATATTTTAGCCACCTGATGTTAAGAGCTGATTCACTGGAAAAGACCCAGATGCTGGAAAAGGTTGAGGGCAGGAGGAGAAGCAGGCAGCAGAGGATGAGATGGTTAGATGGCATCACTGACTCAATGGACATGAATTCGAACAAACTCCAGGTGACAGTGGAGGACAGAGGAGCCTGGTGTGTTGCAGTCCAAGGGGTCGCAAAGAGTTGGACACGACTTGGTGACTGCACAACAAAAAACTGAAAAGTGGCTTTTAAAGCCTAATGAGTAGTCTTCATGGCATAAGTTTAACCTTCTCCTTAATAAACAAGAACACTTATACTAATCCACATAAGTGAAAGGCTAGTCCCCAGAATTCGTGAGAAACATCCAGCTTCCCTAGAAAAAGAGCTCTTAGCCAGGCTATGGAAGGGATCTCTAACTCAATTGATTCTCCTTAGTACCTGACAAATCAGAGGTACTTCAAATATTTGGCCACTGCGTTTTTGTTGTTTTTTAGTCGCTGAGTTTGTCTAACTCTCTGCCAGCTATTTGTTAATTTTTCATGTGACCACACGGTGGCGCTCCTCTCCAACTGTTAACTTACTCTAGGCAGGGCCCCAAGGTACATAGAAGAGCTGCAGGCAAAAGACACAGGGAGTTGTCCCAGTCTTTTTTTTTTTTTTTTCCCTTGACTGAATGCCACCATAAATCAGCCACCTCTGCTTTTATAGGAGGCATCCCTGGTGGCTCAGAGGATAAAGCGTCTGCCTGCAATGCAGGAGGCCTGGGTTCAATCCCTGGGTCAGGAAGATCCCNTTTTTTTTTTTTTTTTCCCTTGACTGAATGCTACCATAAATCAGCCACCTCTGCTTTTATAGGAGGCATCCCTGGTGGCTCAGAGGATAAAGCGTCTGCCTGCAATGCAGGAGGCCTGGGTTCAATCCCTGGGTCAGGAAGATCCCCTGGAGGAGGGAATGGCACCCCACTCCAGTATTCTTGCTTGGAAAATCCCATGGACAGAGAAGCCTGGTAGACTATAGTCCATGGGATTGCAAAGAGTAGGATACAACTGAGCGACTTCACTTTCAGACATAAGAAAAATAAAATATTTGAATTATGAGCTACTTAATCCTGAATTTTAGTAAATATTTAATCATAGATCCTTAACACATGGTATGCAAAACTTTCACTATCGAAAAGAATATTACTGCAAACCACTTTTATGAAAGATTTTATGCTGTGTTTCTGAGATACTTACTGTTCCTCTGAGTCAAAAAGCAAGCAATGATGCTTTTTCTATTGAGAGAAACGTCTCCAGGCTTGTGATGATTTTTATTTATTCACATTTCTCTTTGAGGGCTGGGGAGATGAACTGGTTGGCAGAGTTTCTACCACAGCTTTTTAGCAGCGCTTGACTGTGGACTCAGAGAACATACATATACAGACTCTCTCACACACGTGTACACAAAGCCCTGCCCATTGGACAAACTGAATCACAATGCACTGCGCTTCGGGTCCTGTGGCGGAGGAGACTCCCGCCTGATTCTCCTCTCCTGAAAGTTACTCGCAGGCAAAGGCTGCGCCTTTATCCCAGCGAGCCCGGATGCTACTCGGGTACCAGCCTCCTGTCTTTAGGACTTACCCAGTGGTTGAGATGGAAGAATCCACCTGCGATGCAAAAGAACTGGGTTCGATCCCTGGGTTGGGAAGATACCTCGGAGAAGGGAAAGGCTACCCACTGCAGTATTCTCTCTGGAAAATCCCATGGACAATGGAGCTTGGCAGGCTACAGTACATGGAGTCACAAAGAGTCGGACACGACAAACGACTTTCACTGTCACTTTCACCTTCTCCTTCTGTCTTTAAGCTCATTTGGTAAGAGTTACCAGGGCGGCACTTAGACCCTCATTGGAAATGTCGCAGAGAAACTTACAACACACGGTTCAGGAAAACATGCAATTCCAGNACAAAGAGTCGGACACGACAAACGACTTTCACTGTCACTTTCACCTTCTCCTTCTGTCTTTAAGCTCATTTGGTAAGAGTTACCAGGGCGGCACTTAGACCCTCATTGGAAATGTCGCAGAGAAACTTACAACAGACGGTTCAGGAAAACATGCAATTCCAGCTGCTGCTGCTGCTGCTAAGTCGCTTCAGTCGTGTCCGACTCTGTGCGACCCCAGAGACGGCCTCCCACCAGGCTCCGCCGTCCCTGGGATTCTCCAGGCAAGAACACTGGAGTGTCTTGCGATTTCCTTCTGCAATGCATGAAAGTGAAAGTGAAGTTGCTCAGTCCTGTCCGACTCTTAGCGGCCTCATGGACTGCAGCCTACGAGGCTCCTCCGTCCATGGGATTTTCCAGGCGAGAGAACTGGAGTGGGGTGCCATTGCCTTAGCACACACACACACACACACACAACCCCCCCCCCAACAACAACAACAACAAACACAAAGAAAACCCCACACTTTGCAGGAAGAAGTGCTTTCCTCTGTGGAAAAGGAAGCCGCGCAGAAAGTAGATGGGTAGAGACAGGCTTATTTCTACAGATAGCACTCATGTTCTATCTGTCAGAAAACGGCTCACCAAAGTGGTGACATTTGAGAACAGGTGGCTTTTGCAAATACACCCCGTCCCCCTCCACAAATCTGCATCTCGTCTCTTTTCTCCTGACCACCTCAGACTTCCACTCTCTTTTTGGCTCTGGCATTCGGGCAGGAAGGCAGGCTGGTCCCCGAGCTGGGCGTGGAGCACGAGCTCCGCCTACTGGCAGCTGGGGAGAAATACAGGCTCTCCCCAACCAGCCAACTTTCCAAATTAAAAGCAGGGGTTTTTTCCTGAATTTAGTCCAAGCTGGAAAAAAATTGCTAGATACACACACACACACACACACACACACACACATGAATATAAATAAAATTATACTTTCAGATTCATGTATTTGGAGGGACTATTTGGTTTAACCTTCTGCAAAAATATTTTCACCAATGGATTGATTATGTAAATGTATGTCATGGTAAAATCAAGTATCAATTTGATGTGTACGTGTTTTTGTTGTTGTTGTTTAGTCGCTAAGTCATGTCCAATTCTTTGCGACCCAACGGACTGTAGCCCTCCAAGCTCCTCTGTCCATGGGATTTTCCAGGCAAGAACACTGGAGTGGGCTGCCGTTTGTTTTTCCAACCAATGTGCTGTGTATGTGTTTTTAAGGGTGTTCAAAGATGATTCTAAGACCCAGACATCTCTCTGGCTCTGATCCAGTGAGTGAAATTTCCTGATCCATTCCATAACAGACAGTAAGCACTGGCTTTGTCTTCAGTTCAGTTCAGTTCAGTNTTTTTTTTTTTTTTTTTTTAGTTTAGCACCATTTATTAAGTGATCTCAGCTGTTGTTGTAGCTGGAGAGAATATGCAGAAATTGGAACAATTCTGCACTATTGATGGGAATGTAAAATGCTACAAATACTAGGGAAAAGAGGATGAAGGGGATATATGTATACTTACGGCTGATTCATGTTATTGTATAGCAGAAACCAACACAACATTTGTAAAGCAATTATCCTCTAATTAAAAATAAATTAAAAGAAAATTTTGTGTATACATATAATAAAAGATTATTCAGTCTTAATAAGGGAATTCTGCCATATGCAACATGGATGGACCTGGAAGAAATTATGCTGTTAGTTAACAATCACAGAAGGACAAATAACATGATTTCACTTATATGAAATACATAAAAGAGTCAAACTTGTGAAAGTAAAGATTCGAATGGTGCTTTCCAAGGGCTAGGAGAGGAAAAATAGGGACATGTGTAATAGATATAAAGTTTCAATCAAACAAGTAGATTGTAAATATTTTCTGTACAATATAGTGCCTATGATTAATATTGTGTTATACACTTAGGAGTGTAGCTCTCATGTAAGTGTCCTCACTACAATAGAAAGATAAATAGTAACAAAAATCCTCCTACACAAAACCTTCTTTCCTGCCAACACAATCTTGAGGAAAATACCACTGGTAATCTTGGAAGCCACCAAGTTAGACATGAGACATAAACAAATGGAAGGAAATTGTATCCCTGTGTTATCTTTTGGAGAAACCAAATAGAGAAACCAATAGAGAAAGCATACAGCAAACTTCGTATTAATGAGAAGTAAAATTATAAACCATAAACATTTTTAAATCTTGGGTTTATATATTTAAACAGCTGTCAATGCCTAAATTATTTGTGAATGGTATATTGAAATGGGGTGTTGCCAAAACAAAAACTAGGTTGTATTTCATTTGTTTAGTGGTCAAAGAGTAGATGATTAGGAAACTAACGTTAGAGGCTTAAAAGATAGAGACTCATGTGATGTGACTTTTGGTAAAATGGTTGTGACCTGTGGCACTTGAGGAGTAGATCAAGTATTTACTGATCCAGCAGAGCAAGTGTGAAAGAGTCAACCTACTGGTTTTCACATTTGATTTTTGATGCTATTTTAAGAAAGAGATAAACTCAGGAAAGAATTGCCCATTTTCCAGGCAGAATTGAAAAGGCATAGAGAAAATTCAGAATCTAGGGCCCAAAATGGTGGTGAAAACTGATTATCTCTAGATTCCTCAAAAGTAAGAGAGAAGATTTAAAAAAGCTTTGGGAGACAAGGACCAAATACAGTTGCTCAGATGTACAAACTTACTGAACCTGTGGCAAAAAGTTGATTACAGTACAAATTTCTTATCTATCGTTTTCAGTTCAGGTCAGTTGCTCAGTCGTGTCTGACCCTTTGTGACCTCATGAATCGCAGCACACCAGGCCTCCCTGTCCATCACCAACTCCCGGAGCCCATCANCAAAAAGTTGATTACAGTACAAATTTCTTATCTATCGTTTTCAGTTCAGGTCAGTTGCTCAGTCGTGTCTGACCCTTTGTGACCTCATGAATCGCAGCACACCAGGCCTCCCTGTCCATCACCAACTCCCGGAGCCCATCAAGTCAGTGATGCCATCCAGCCATTTCATCCTCTATCATCCCCTTCTCCTCCTGCCCCCAATCCCTCCCAGCATCAGAGTCTTTTCCAATGAGTCAACTCTTCACATGAGGTGCCCAAAGTACTGGAGTTTCAGCTTCAGCATCATTCCTTCCAAAGAAATCCCAGGGCTGGTCTCCTTCAGAATGGACTGGTTGGATCTCCTTGCAGTCCAAGGGACTCTCAAGAGTCTTCAACACCAGCTGTACCAAAAGTGCTAGCTGACTGTAAAGTTGGGGATGAGTAAGCCATGAAGCAAATAAATTTGGCTTTAACACTGTGTCTCATGAAGAAGTTTTAGTCTCTTTATTGGCTCATGGAATTGACTGGAAACAAATCTACTTGGATTTTGAGTGCATTTTATGGCCAAATAAATTCATGAGTTACTACAAATATGTCTTTTAACAGTATGGCAACTAAAAATTGGATCCTCAAGATTGCAGTAAGACTATAAACTGTGTGTGAAAATTTCCATGTAAATTAATTGCAAACAAATATTTATAGACATGTCCCAACAGAAATTTTAAGCTATCACACTACAAAAAAACCACCCCCAACATAAAAATATCTCTATGAAGGTTGAAAATAAAATCAAAATAAATATGCACTGTTTATAAAGTAGAATGGAAATTCTAACTGGCTGAGATTTCACATCTACAAAACTAAATTACTGAAGACAATGGAGCAATGGATGTGAATTAAGAATCAAAATCCAGTATTGTAACCAACATGTGAAGGCAAGAAAATAATTTTCTCACATACACTAGAAATTATACTATGCAACATTATTCTAAAATGGCCTATAAAATGTACAACATGAAAATGGAAGAAAACAAAATTAGCTGATCAAGAATAAGAGAGTCATAATTTTAATGGCACATCTATGAACATTAAATCTATGTAAAATGCAGATGCAATATATCATAATTTGTAGGCTGAATCTGTACTGTGGATGAAATTTAATGTTCTAAATGCCTATATTAAAGACAAAAGTTCTTCAAGCAAAAACCTTGACTTCAGAAACTATAAAAAGAGCAAATAAAACCCAAAGTAATAAGAAAAGTAATAAGAATCAGTGCAGAAATCAATGAAATAAAAATCAGAAAGGCAGCAGAAGGTCATGAGAATACTCTTGAGAGTGATTCATTATCTTGAGTGTGATGGTAGTTCCACACGTGCATATCTATTTCAAAACTTCTTAAATTATATATCTCAAATTTACACATTTCATTATATGTCATTAGACTTCAATAAAACTGCTAAAAAATTTTTATAAAAAGAGGTTAAAAAAACTATTAAAGTTTATAAGGTAAAATTACTGAACAACTTAATCACGTTTGCTTGAACTGAAGACCACGAGCACCTAGATTAAGGACATCGACTGAGCACCCAGTGTGAGTGAAAAAGATCTGCTCCAATATACGTCTTTGTGAAACTTCAGAAGGACATGGTCATAGAGGATAGAAGACACCAGAAACACTCAAAGGTAAAAGAAAACCCAACAGACAACCAAACTAATAAAAACCATATTGGGTGACTCAGACAGTAAAGAATCTGCCTATAGGGCAGGAGATTTGGTTTTGATCCGTGGGTCGGGAAGATTCCCTGGAGAAGGGAATATCAACCCACTCCAGTATTCTTGCCTGAAGAATTCCATGGACAGAGGAGCCTGGCAGGCTACCGTCCATGGGGTCTCACAGTCAGACACAACTGAGCAGCTAACACATACATACGTTACAGGATTGGAAAACACAATGGCAATTTGACATTTCAAGAGCAACTCTGGATACTTGAAAAGAATGTAGACATACTTACAGCATTTGGAAGAAAATGATTTCCAAGCACTAATGCTACACAGAGAATTCAGAAATGATTAAGCTGCAGCCATCAGCAGAGGGAAAAGAGGAACTGTTTAGATGAAGGATTGCAATCTTCAGAATAAATACTTCTTTGAGCATGGATTGCAGAAGCTCTTGTATAGAGCAAATTGGAGTTCGTAGTTCTGTCTCACTGAGTAAAGGTAGCCAGCAGTCTAGAAACAAGTATAGGTGAGCAGAGAGAGAGAAGAGACAATTAATTCTACCTGATAAGTACTCAAGGGACATTCTAAATTCACTACTCTCTATTTCTAATTCTTTATCAGCAGATATGAGTGGTGGAATCTGGAGAAAAAGCTTAGTGCTCTTTCCAATCTGTGCTGTTGAAGGCAGTAGCTTTTAGGTAAAATACCTTATTTTGATGTCTTCAACAGTATCTTATGTTTTCTTAATCTTCCCTGGAAGTTCAGATTATTCCATTTGCAATCCTAGAGTACTACTTGATAGGTTTTGTAGTTTGTGTAAAATGTCCAGTTGTTGACTGGAAAAAATTTGATATAAATAGTTATCCTAATTCTTGGTCCATGGTCTCTACCCACTCTATCACCCTCTACTCCAGGTAACTTTGAAATTTTTCACCAGTCACAAATTGATAAGAATGAACTATATAAAATCATATTTATTTTGTAGGTAAAAAATGGTTCAAATTTCACCAACTGGATATTTCATCAAAATATGTGGATAGTAAGTATTTCTGCAGGCTGGAAAAAAAATTTTGGCAATTATGTGTGTCATCATTTTTCAAAAGTGGTCTTTAAAATTTTTAAAACTACTATTAAAATGATGGTCTTGGCTGTTTTGTAGATGGCCCATCTGCATTAGTTCTGTTATCAATGTAATTTTCATGTTCTGCATCATCTGATTTTATAATGAATAAATTAACTATAATATTATATTAGATAAAAATTAATTAGATTTTCAAAGGACATTTATATCAATAATTGGAAAGATCACAGTAAAGATGTAGTTGTCATGAGTATTTGAAATAAATGTCACTCAGATATTATATAAAATAGAAATCCATAACAACATAGAAGGGGACAAAATGAAAGATATAGAAAGCAATATTCTAAAATTTAACATTATTAATCATTAATATGAGTTATTTCAAGGAGGCAAGGCTGGTTTAAAATTTAAAATAAACTGTAAATATACTCAAGAAAGTACCTAGGCAAAAAGTAAATAGAGATATGGTGGTGGTTTAGTTGCTAAGTCGTGTCCGACTCTTGAGACCCCATGGACTGCAGCCAGCCAGGCTCCTCTGTCCATTGGATTCTCCAGGCAAGAATACTGGAGTGGTTTGCCATTTCCTTCTCCAGGGGGTCTTCCTGACCCAGGAATTGAACCCGGGTCCCCTGCATTGAGGCAGATTATTTACCGACTGAGTTGCGAGGGAAGTCCCAAATAGAGATATAGCATATCAGAATAGTATCTTAAAAGATTTATGTAGACATCATGAAATAGCCTTGTGCCAAGTATTATGTTTGGTGTTAGGAGTTATATTAATAAATATGTAAATATTAATGGAACTTCCCAGGTGGCACTACTGGTAAAGAACCCACCTGTCAATGCAGAAGAAATAAGAGAAACTGGTTCCATCCCTGGGTCAGGAAGATCTCCTGGAGAAGGAAATGGCAACCCACTTCAGTATGCTTACCTAGAGGATCCAATTGACAGAGGAGCCTGGAGGGCTCTTGTCCATGGGGTCACAAAAAATCAGACATGACTGAAGCAACTGATCACACATTCATGCAAATATTAATATATTTATACCTGTTTTACTTATTTAGAACAAAATTAGAATTATTATCTAACTACTAGCCAAGAACATATACAAAATTTGATTGTGTAGGGACAAATCAATAAATATTTCAAATGAATAAATTGTTCATATCTCATTCTCTGAACAAAACTAAAACAAAAAATGTATAACAAATGGTTAGTTTAGATACTTGTTTGAAAACTGAGAACCTTTTAATTTGAAAACAAAATGTATCAAAATTTGTAAGAGGCGACCAAACTGCTATTCAAAGAAATACATTTCTTTGAAAACTTTTATCAATAAATTAGAATTCCTTCTCCAGAAATAAGAAAGAAAATAATATAAATAAATTAGACTCACAAGGATCATTTATTAAAAAATAACATAATTTTAGGAAAGTATGAGTAAAATATTAAGTTAAAGCAACTAAAATAAGCAATAATTAATTAAAGTTAATCAGTAACTTAATGAGATCCTCTTTGCAAAGATCAATAAACTCCTCTAGCTAATATAATGAGAAACATACGAGAGCAAATTTCTAACATTGAAAATGAAACTGATCATATAGCTGTGGATACAGATAGTTTAAACACTGTGAAACCATCACATTAGGAAAACCTGTTCTGACACATTGAAATAAGCAATTTCCTTAGAAAAATATAAATTAGCAAAATTAATTTAAAAAGTAGAAAATGAAAATAGTCAATTAATCACAAAAAGCTTAGTAAAAGAAAATTAACGTCATCAAAGCCCTCTAAATAGAATCAGCTCTATTCCTTTCATGGGAGAGAAACACACACTTTTCAATGAACAGGGAGGTGAAGCACATTCACAAAGTGAAGACCATATGCATGCCTGTGTGCTCAGTCACTTCAGTCGTGTTCAGCTCTGTGTGACCCAGTGGACTGTAACCCTCCAGGCTCCTCTGTCTGTGGGATTCTGCAAACAAAAATATTGCAGTCAGTTGTCATGCCCTCCTCCAGGAGATTTTCCCAACCCAGGAATTGAACTCACATCTTCTGAGTCTCCTGAACTGCAGGTGGATTCTTAACCACAGAGCCACCAGGGAAGCCCAAAAACCAAATACACTTTTGGAAATCCTCAACTGAAAAAAAACAAAAAAAAAAAAAAAAAAAAAAAAACAGAAGTAAGCATTGCAGTTGTAAGAAAACAGGAAAAAATGACTTGCAAAAAAATAAATCCTTTGAACAAAATCTCATTTACAAATGACTTGGATCTGAATGTTAGTTTATTGTATGAGTTCACATATAGATGGCCTTTCCAGGTGGTGCTAGTGGTAAAGAATCCTTCTGCCAGTGCCGGAGACATAAAAGACTTAGGTTCAATCCCTAGGTCAGGAAGACTCCTTGGAGGAGGGTATGGCAACCCACTCCAATATTCTTGACTGGAGAATCCCACAGACAGAGAAGCCTGGCAGGCTGTAATCCACAGGGTCACAAACAGCTGGACACAACTGAAAGGACTTACCGCACACACACGCATGTTATATAGATGGTAGATTTGTTGAAAATTAGGAAGCCTATCAATTTAACTCATAAATTATTAAGTCTTACAAAGCAAAAAACTTATGTTATTGTTGCTTAGTGTCTAAGTCATGTTTGACTCTTTTGCAGCTCAGTGAACTGTAGGCCATGGTGTTTAATTAAAGTCATTGTTCCTCATTGATAATATTTAGCAAACTCATGAAAAAAGAATACATCCTTAACATACAGTGCTAAAACTTCAAAGCTAATCAACCAAACTATATTTAAAATGAAACATAAATGTAGCATTTCCAAATAAGATCTGTGGAAAATTGCCCGTTTGAAGATATAACATATATTATATGGGAAAAAGAATTTCTCTACTCAAATGCATGTAAGAAATATCTCACATTTATACTTAGAGGATGCGCTTTTGCTCCTGTGTAAAAAGACCTGAGAAACTCTACAGTAAAATGACATTTTTAACTTTGACTAAACATTGACACAGAAATGTTTTACAGTGCTACCAGCCATAGTTGTCCTGTTTTCCACTAGCTCCTCTGAACTTAGTTCATCCTGTAGTTGAAAGGCTGTAACTTTTCACTAGCCTCTTCATATTTACTCCACACTTCAAGGCCATACTTTACTACTCTCTATAGTTGAATGGTTCTATGAAGACCTACAAGACCTTGTAGAACTAACACCCAAAAAAGATGTCCTTTTCATTACAGGGGACTGCAATGCTAAAGTAGGAATTCAAGAAACACCTGGAGTAACAGGCAAATTTGGCCTTGGAATATGGAATGAAGCAGGGCAAAGACTAATAGAGTTTTGCCAAGACAATGCACTGATCATAGCAAACACCCTCTTCCAACAACACAAGAGAAGACTCTACACATGGACATCACCAGATGGTCAACACCGAAATAAGATTGATTATATTCTTTGCAGCCAAAGATGGAGGAGCTCTATACAGTCAACAAGAACAAGTCCTGGAGCTGACCGTGGCTCAGATCATGAACTCCTTATTGCCAAATTCAGACATAAATTGAAGAAAGTAGGGAAAACCACTAGACCATTCAGGTATGACCTAAATCAAATTCCTTATGATTATACAGTGGAAGTGAGAAGTAGATTTAAGGGACTAGACCTGATAGATAGAGTGCCTGATGAACTGTGGATGGAGGTTCATGACATTGTACAGGAGACAGGGATCAAGACCATCCCCATGGAAAAGAAATGCAAAAAAGCAAAATGGCTGTCTGGGGAGGCCTTGCAATAGCTGTGAAAAGAAGAGAAGCAAAAAGCCGAGAAGAAAAGGAAAGATATAAGCATCTGAATGCAGTGTTCCAAAGAATAGCAAGAAGAGATAAGAAAGCCTTTCTCAGCAATCAATGCAAAGAAATAGAGGAAAACAACAGAATGGGAAAGACTAGAGATCTCTTCANATTCTCCACCCACTCTGGTCTCTGTGAAACGGGTTGGCTTCCATGGATAGGCTCCCACACTGCCCTTCCCAGAGGCATATGCTCCAAATGAGACCCTGAGACAGGGAAGCAGGGAGAGTGTGTGTCTGCATGGGGCTCACAGGGAATAGGGTCATCACCAACCCTCTAGGCAGAAGAGCCAATTGGTATCTAGATTCTGTCACTAACAGCTGGTAACCTTGTGTGGGTGTTTAGTTTTCAGATGGGGAGTGGGGAAATAATGATATCTCCCTCATGGGGTTTTGTGACATTGAAGATGAGATCCTGTGTGAAGGAGTGCATCACACGGTCCATGTGTGCGAGCTAAGCTACTTCAGTCATGTCTGATTCTTTGCAACCCTATGGACTGTAGCCATAGACTAGGCTGCAGTCCATAGGAGCCAGGCTCCTCTGCCCATGGGATTCTCCAGGCAACAATATGGAAGTGGGCTACCGTGCCCTCCTCCAGGGGATCTTCTCAGCCCAGGGATCAAACCTGAGTCTCTTATGTCCTCCTGCACTGGCAGATGGGGTTCTTTACAACTAGCGCCACCTGGGAAGCCCCATCATGAGGTACTTGATACATAACAGATGCTCAGGAATGTTCTCTCTATTCTCTCCCACCTGCCCACCATCACTAAACTCTGAAGCTGAGAGGGTAAAGAGAGGCTCCTGTGGCGATCTCATTATCTGATAAACTAGACAATAGGTCCTGGGGAGAAGCTCTGGGTTGGGGGAATGGGTGGTATAGCCTAGGTGGGTTCAGTCCCTGGAGGGGGATCAGTGAGGGCTCTAGCGTGCCAAGTCTCTCACACACTGGCGGCAGCTGCAGTGCCCATTTCTGCATCATTATTGTGTGGAGTTCCATCAGGAAGGGAATCAGGGCTGGGGTGTGAGTCATCACTGTAACTGACATACTCGCAAATCTCAGTTGCTTATCATAGTGGAAGTTTAGTGCTTAGTCACACTCATGTGAAGTCCTGTAGGCAATTTCCCTCCTCAAGGTTTCAGTGATTTATGTTCTTTCTAATCTGGTGATTCTGCCTGTCTTCACCACTTGCCATCATGCTGGTAAAAGAGGAGAGAAACAAGCATCATCAGATGATGCATTGGAGATTTTTATGGGCCAAGCCTGAGAGGGATACACATCACTCCCACTTATATATCATTTGCGGTGTCAGGTGACCACATAGGATCGCAAAGCTTTGGAAAGTGCATCTTTGTTAATTTGTCCAGAAAGACAAAGAAATGGCCTGGTAGTCAGCTAGTAGTGTCTGCTGCAGATGAGGACAGAGTCCTGAGTATCTCCTAGGTACAAGTAAAAAAAAAAAAATCACCTGAAGAAAAGTCAAGCTGAGTGAATACCAGAACATTCTCCAAAGAATACCAGAACATTCTCCAAAGATAATGGCCTGAGTACTTTGGGGGTAAACCTTGACATGTACACTAGTTTTCCTTCTCTGGCAGAAATGAAGGAAATGAAACAGATCAATACTAACCGGTTTTCAAAATAGATGAAAACATAGAGATGATAATTCTTTCATGTTCCTCCACCAAAAAAAGTGCTGAAAACAATGCCAAACTTGATAAGACAAATGAACTTTTGCTATTTCAATGTATTGGCACTGTCTGAAAATACACAGCCACTTTTCATGTCGTTCTTTCCTTTCTGTGAATTAATACGCTGACTCAAGGTCTGCGTATTCAAGTCACGCCCGGAGCTGTGGTTAATTAGTTCAACATATCTACTGCCTAACCTTCTCTGTTAATCACTTAACAGGTCACAGGTGTTCCCTGTACTCTGCTTTGTTCTGGATGTCAGAGAGAAGATGCAGAATGGCCCCACAAAAAGCTTACAGTCTAGCGGTGGAGACAAAGAATATAAAAGATTAGTGCAGCGCTGGGGGCATGTTCAAGGGATAATGGTTCCACAGAGGAAGGAAGTGCTGAGAGCGTAGGGTGAGGAGAGAAGATGAAAGGGGGGAGTTGCTTAGAAACAGAGATGAGAATAGGCAGGAGCCAGAATGAGAGCCAGAATAGGATGGTCATTCTACCCTATCGTTGATTGAGAGTTAATTTCACTCTGGTGCGCAAGCCGAGGGAGCTCAGAGGAATGTTGTCTATTGATTTCAGAATCTTGCCAATTTATTTGTAAAAATGGTTTCCCCAAACATCTCTGTGTGGTCTTACTCTATAAAATTATATTAACACAATGCATGTGTGTGTCTTCTGGAGCATACAAACATTTTTCAGATTACTGGCATGGAAGATATCTATATATCAGAGGCAGTGAGAATTGCAAATTATGTTCCCTGTGTCCCCTGGGCCTAGGCTTGTAAAATGATTTTTTTTTTTTCTAGAAGAAAAGTTGCTCAAAACCAATTTAAAATACAATCAAAATGCACTCCACTGGAAGTTTAGGGTTATTTCATATTCCATTGTTTTAATACTGGTTTAGCGGCCAAAGACTGGTTTGTGCTACATGCTAAGTAGCTTCAGTCATGTTAGACTTTTCAATCCTCTGAACTGTAGCCCACCAGGCTCCTCTGTCAAAGGGATTCTTCTTCAGGCAAGAGTACTGAAGGTTGTCATGCTCTTCTCTACAGGATCTTCCCGACTCAAGGATTGAACCTGGGTCTCTTGTCTCCTGCATAGCAAGTGGGTGCCACCTGGGAAAACCCCCAATACTGGTTTAGCCATAACTAAAAAGCAGTCACTTTGCTTATTTCAAACCCCCAGGGAATGAGATCATAAAGGAAGGGGAAATAACTGTGTAGTATAACCTAAGACATTGCAGTTATGCAATAAACATGGGATCATTTGGAGTATTTGTCAGTTCAGGGAGCATCTAATCATTAGAATGATTCTCACTCTTGGTTTCTAGTTAGGACCACGTGGAGAGTTTTAAACCACTCTGATGCTCAGATCACACCCTTGGACAAATTAAATCAGAATCTCAGGTAGTAGGGTGCATGTACCAGCATTTTTAAAGCTCCCCAAGTGATTTCAATTCACACCCCAGTTTGAGAAGCACTGGTCTGTTAGACAGGTTTACCAAGTATATGGAAAGAGCAAGTTCCAATTAATCAACTAGAATCACTTCTTTCAGGCCCTGCCTTCAAGTGTGCCAAGCTATGGGAGAAGGCTGGAGGAGGCGACTGGCAAGGAGCTGGAGACTGGGTATGGAAGGTGGTTCAGTGTGCACCAGTGAAAGGAACTGGGCAACATCCTGGTAAACACTTGATAACAGTCTTGTTTTGTAGCTGGAGAAACTGGAACATAAATCTAGAAGGACTTATTAGAGAAAAAACTTTTTGTTAAATGAAAACGAGAAGCCAAGAAACTGGCTTCATCCTTGTGTAGCACACTGTTACTTTTGCCTATCTATTCCAGTCTCTACTAAGGATTTTTAAGCAAAACAAAATCCAAAAACATACCAAAGAGGCTTATTTTTTATTTTTGGCTACACCATGCAGCATCTGGGTCCCTGCATTGGAAGTGCAGGGTCTTAACTGCTAGACTGCCAGGGAAGTCTCCAAATCAAGGAAGCTTTCTTAAAGAATTGCTTAAAAACAACAATCTGTTTCTGGATAATATAATTTGTTTAAAATATACTATAAAAAGAACACACTTAAAAAAAAAAAACTCCAGTGTTTTTCCGTTAACTATTTAGAACTAAAGAGCTCTGCCAGGCAGCAGGACAAGATTTTATTTTATAAACCAAAGACAGCATTCTCATATGTGGTTATAATCTTTAATATTTCAAAGATACTAAGACATTTTTGACTAATATATGATAAATGAGGGAAAACCACATTGATTCTTACTTCTTTTACTTTTTTTCCCAATGGAGTGGGCCATTCTACGTTTTTCCCAAAGTAAGATCAGTAATTGCGCTTTATTTTCTCTTTTTTAGATTAGTGGATGTATGGAAAGAGATGGGTTTTGAGTCCCACATCTGCTCAGGACTCTGGGACTGTGTTTCCTTGTCTGTAAAATGGTGATTGTAAACATTTGGCTGAAAAGTTAAAGTATTAACTTTAGCAAATGTAAAAGAACCATATGCAGGGTTTTATATTTATTAAATAAAGGCTGGTAAACGTATGAGCACTGAGGACATGCAGTACTCTTTATTCTCAAAAGTACATTTAGAATATCTGCTTGATATTATTATGTGTTTTCCTTAATCAGGTGTGCTAAGGTAGCTTTCCCCATCAAGCAGAGGCAGCCATGGTGGTGGTTGTTTAGTCTCTCAGTCTTGTCCAACTCTTTGTGACTGCATGGACTGTAACCCGCCATGCTCCTCTATCCATGAAATTCTCTAGGAAAGAATGCCAAAGTGGATTGCCATTTCCTTCTCCAGGGAATCTTCCCGACCCACGGATCGAACCCGCATCTTCTGCATTGCAGGTGGATTCTTTACCACTGAGCCACCAGGGAAGCCCAAGGCAAGCCCCTGTGTGTTCTTCGTCGCTCAGCTGTGTCTGACTCTTTGCGACCCCATGGACTATAGCACACCAGGTTCCTCTGTCCATAGGGATTCTCCAGCAAGAATACTGGAGTGGGTTGCCATGCCCTCCTCCAGGGGGTCTTCCCAACTCAGGGGTCAAATCCAGGGCTCTCGCATTGCCAGCAGATTCTTTACCACTGAGCAACCAGGGAAGCCCAGGGAAGCCCCTACAGCCTTTCAATAAGTTTGTCAATTTTGCCTGAGGTACTTTATGTGAATCTCTGTTACTTGCATCCAAATGACCCCAGACTAAAATATGAAGTACTGTGGTCTTAAGTAGCTCCATGTCCAACAAAATTGAAACAACAGATTCCTACAGAGTTCCTGTAGCGTTGATCAGGATGGGAGTAGGGGAAAGATTTCCAGGTATTAGTGAACAACTGCTAAACCAGAAAGGAATGTAATCATAGTTTAACAAAATTTTTACATGTCAAATAACAATTTAAAACACAAGATGACTTATAGTATTTGTTATACAGCACAACTGGATTCTCAAATATTGTCATAACTAGCATAAAATCAAATGTTCACTTTTATAATCCAATGTCTTAATTAACGAAGCCCTCTTATCTTGATGATGTATAGGTTAATAATCATTTTATTTATTTTTTACAAATTTATTATTTACTCCTGGAAAAACAGAGAGCAATAGATGCTTATCTCATTATTATCATCATCATCACTTTTCCAAAATTTTTAAAAATGTTTACAATGTTATGTTGGTTTCTATCATACAACAACACAAATCACAAGTTTGACAATTCAGCATATGTCACTATTATTTTTNACAGAGAGCAATAGATGCTTATCTCATTATTATCATCATCATCACTTTTCCAAAATTTTTAAAAATGTTTACAATGTTATGTTGGTTTCTATCATACAACAACACAAATCACAAGTTTGACAATTCAGCATATGTCACTATTATTTTTTTCATTCATTCAACTTTTATTATTAAAAATTAAAAAAAAATTTAGTTGGAATATAATTGCTTTACATTGTTGTATTGGTTTCTGCTGTACAACAAGATGAATCAGCTTTAAGTATATATATATATATCTCCTTCTTCTTGAGCCTCCCCCCTACTGCACCCCTAATAATCATTTTAAAAGGCAACTGTTTCTAGGTTCCAAGAACAAGAGGTCAGCCTCATTTGTGTACGAATTCTCTGTGACTTGACTCATATCATAACAGACCTTTTCAACTGGATGCTGGTGTTTTAAATTAAAACATCAAGTCAGTTTATACATCTGGCCTTACTTGGTGGTTTTCTAACTTGCCAATGGTATATCTTAAATGTACTTATATTCATCATAGTTCAAAATAGCCACATCCTAAAATAATAATTTTTTGAAAATATAGGTTCTTAGAAATGTACTCGCTTCAGTCTTGTTGTCAGATCCTGGGCTGAGGAGGGGCTGGGGAGAAGAATGCCAAAGCTGCATTTTGGGCCATTGGCCACCTCCCAGAGCTGTTTCAGGGTCTCGATTGCCCTGCCAAAGGAAAGATGGGGATGCAGGCGTCTACACAGTCGTCCTCCTCTGCCAGCTGCAAACCTCATCACAGTTCCTGTGAAGCCCATTTCCACAGATCAGGTTACTGCCAGGGAAGACTTTAACAATCTCCTACTCTGCTTTCCACCACCAACAATTAGTATTAGCAAATGGTTCAGGCCACTGCTAGGCTTACATATGATTTCTATTCAACAAAAGACAAACGCTTTACTCAAACCAGACCCACATGCTGAACACTGGAGCTCTCCTCTTGGATATAATGAAGTTGAGACAGTTTCTATCTTTCATTCAAATAAAAAAGATCACTCTCACATTTGAAATCAAGTTGGCTGTCTTCCCTAGCTGGGTTAGCCATCTGGTAAGGGGACTTTGGTAAGACTTATGTTCAGGCCAGGAGTTTACGGGGAAAAAATCATTACCCTCCTTGTGTCCTTGTGTGCCTTACTCTTTTAATGTGGTCAAACTTTTTTTTAATGTTTTCACAGCAGGTTCCCCACCCCCTTTCAGATAACACATATGGCAAATAAGTTACATTTTTAATATATTTTACAGCTGAAATTTGCTTTTTTTTAGAGTTGTGGATCAGAAAAGCACATACTTGATTTAGGTCACTAAAACTCATTGTAAAACAATAGAAATTCAAAAGGTTCACTGTTTTGATCGACTGCATACTTGTGGTTCTTTAACGCTGCTGTGCTATTTTTGAGGATAAGGTAAGGTCAGTTTCCTTT
Source organism: Neotragus pygmaeus (assembly GCA_006410875.1). Lineage (NCBI taxonomy): Eukaryota > Metazoa > Chordata > Mammalia > Artiodactyla > Bovidae > Neotragus > Neotragus pygmaeus. The sequence goes on along the minus strand of SJYV01040559.1, from coordinate 1,328,719 downwards.
CCATGTGTTTCAAAGGCTGATAATTGCCCCCACAGAGAGGGACTACAACTTTAGCATATCCAGTGATCTTACTGTTCTATTCAGTTAAGTTTTTTGATAAACATATCTTGATAGCTACTATCTACAGTAAGTCCCCTACATATGAATGAGCTCTGTTCGGAGAGTACATTGTTTATAAGTTCAACAAAGTTAGCCTAGGTACCCAACTAACACAGTGGACTATACTATACCATACTGAAATAGATTTATAATACCTTTTCACACAAATAATACATAAAAAAGCTAACAAACACATAAAATGAAAACATTTTTAACCTTTCAGTACATTACCTTGGGACTTCCCTGGTGGTTCATATGATAAAGAGTCTGATTGCAGTGCAGGAGATCCGGGTTCAGTCTCTGGGTTCGGAAGCGGAGCCTGGCAGGCTATAATCCATGGGATAGCAGAGTTGGACATGACTTGAGCGACTAACACACACACACACACACACACACACACACACACACACACAGTACCTTGAAAAGTACAGCAGTACACTACAACAGCTGGCAAGTTTTCATCTTTGAAAGTTCGAAACTTCAAGATTCGTATGTAGGAGACTTAATGTATCTTAGTTACTCTTTGCCTGTTTTCTTCATGGACAGAGGCTGATTATATCAAGAAGTTAAGAAACCCATTTATAACAGCCACCTCATAGTAACCATTCTTTCCATTACATACCCTTTGACTTCAGAAAATCACAGATAACTCAAAGTTATCAGTTTCCTATAATTGAAGGAAGCTGAAGAGTTCATTCTTGTTTTGCAGATGAGGCAATTAAATTTCAGAGATGTAGGTAATTTTTTTTTAACAAGCCTGCCCAGCTCGGACAGAGTGAAGAAGAGGCTGGACTCTATATATTCTTTCTGCCTTTAATGATTTTATTCATTTTCCCATGTTCTATGCACTGCATCTTGGAATACAATTTTTTACGGTAGTGACAATATGCAGGAAAACCATATATCTTCACAAAATACTCATTTTGAAACTGCCTAGATCTCAGTTAGGAGCTTGTTGTTAGTTTAGAAGAAGTTCATTTTGTGTGAGTCATTAGATAAGTAAATTAGTATGTAAAATATACATTAATACATATGCATAGTACTCTAGACTCATGCAAGTACTTTCTTTTTCTGTTTATAGCCTGAATGCATTTAAACATTTTAAGATAAAAATTTTTGGAAATCAATCAGTTTGATATTAATTTCCTCAAAGGGAAAGAAGGAAAGAAGGAAGAAAAATCAGAAGAGAAGTCTATGACATGGACTTTGTGACGTGTCAGTTTGGCGAAGTTGAACTAAATTTCCCAGAATCCTCTTTCTTGTATGGCATGATCTGAAAGTGAAAGGAAACAGCAGCTATTTCGTAGCATGCATACGCACACATACATACACACAGTACAGCTGATGTGCTGACTCACCCTGAAATGAAGCAGCACCCAGGCTCCCTGGGTCTTCTTAGCTCCTCTGACTCTTGAGCCTGGTGTGTCTCTTTAGCTCTGTGACTAAGGGCCTCAATTTCTGCAAGTATTAGTATTTGTGTTCTATTGTCAATGTAACAAATGATCACAAACACAGAACCTTAAAAAAGTGTCTTATCTTACTTTCCTGTAGATTAGACATCTGACACGTATCTCAGTGGCATAAAATCAAGGCCTTTTGTTCAATTCCATGTTTATACTGATGGGGAAAAGAACTTTGCATTTGTGAAGCCCATGACAGCAGCATGATTTCTGTTAAAGCTGGAAAAAGGTAAATTGTAGGGAAATTTTTATTATAACCACTTTTTCAAGATTTTCTTCTTTAAAATCCAGGCAGCAAAATGAAAAATATAAGAAAACTATCTGTTAAACACCATGACTATAAAAGTATATTAGTTGTAAGCAAATAATATATCCCCTTAAGTATTAAGTAAATATATAATCATGGGAAGTGAATTTATACAGCTTGAGGCCTGAATGAAATTACCAACCTCTCTCTTTTTTTTTTTTTA
>SJYV01040559.1:1295970-1320558 GCA_006410875.1 Neotragus pygmaeus | reverse complement strand
TGAATGTGACAGTCAACTTGCCATATTTATTAAAGAATCCTATTTAGGTCCTGGCTAAGAATATGTTGAATTTATTTGTACCTGAGGCCGTTCGCAGTTTCATACTGTTGAGTGTCTCCCTGCAAGAACATGGTCCATTTATAGGAACAAGAACATGCCTTCTTGTGTCTTTGTATTCTTGTTCATTGGTACCTGACCCGACTGCATTTAGAAAAGAAACAAAGGAGAAACAAAGCACATCCACGATGCGTGAATTTGGCCAAACCACAAGTTTCTTTGGTGCTTATTGTTCTAGAAGAGGCAAAATTATTAAATATATTGGTTTTTTAAATTAAAAGATATACATAACTGCTTTGGCCCCTGGCACACACAATCTCAGTCCTCTTGTATTGCAAAAATATCACTCAATAAATACTTGTTATTAGACAGGAAGTATGGGATATTAACAAGTATTTGCCGAGTGATTTTTGCAGTATTTCCAGACTGGTCAGTGGGCTTCCCAGGTGGTGCCAGGGATACAGAACTTGCCTGCTAAAGCAGGAGATTTAGAGATGCAGGTTCGATCCGTGGGTCGATCCCTGGAGAAGGGCATGGCAACCCACTCCAGTATTCTTGCCTGGAGAATCCCATGGACAGAAGAGCTTTGGGGGCTACAGTCCTTAAGGTGGAAAAGAATCCGACAGGGCTGAAGCGACTTAGCACACAGGCACAGACTAGTTAGCTTCCCCTTCTAGGTTTACAACACTTCTCCTTATGGTCAGTAGGGGGCGATCCCGCAGCAACAGGCCCTCTTTCAGTGCCACGGCATCCTAACGAATTTCAAACCTTAGGAAGTATTGGTTTATAAATTATCAAACTTCAGTTCTCACACATTCTAACAGACTCACATCTGGGCATTTTATGTAGAAGACAAGTAATGGGAGAAGGTGAGATCTTCAAAGTGTCTTGTAATCGAAGAAGGCCTGTATTATATAAGCACAGAAGGCCGAAAAGGGATTATAACAACTTGTGTTTGGGCTAACGACTGGAGCCTCTGCTTTTAGGAGCTGTTCTTTTGAGCTCTGGTGCCAGCAGACCGCTTTGTGAGCTGTCAGTTTCCTGATCTTAGTCCTTTAAGGGCAACATTTTTTAAAGTGGTGCTTTAAATAGGGTATGTAAGCTCCAGAGGGCAGTGAGTTGGGGGCCAAGGAAGGAAATGGGGTCTAGTTGCAGACAATCCTGTGGGGAAAATATCACTTCTATCTACTGGCTTTGAAACTCCCGCCCTTGTGGTTGAGGGTGGTGATGTTCAAAGAAGTGCATCATTTTCTACCTCTCCTTCCCAGGCTGAGCTCAGTGCTTCTTCCTTATACTCCCAAACCATTCAGAGTTTATTTCCACTTTGCAAATATCACATTTTGTGATATTCATGTGGGTATTTGTTATATCCTCTTCTACACTAAGGTAAGTGAAGGCAGAATCACGTTGCATTTAGCATAGGGTTTGGTATACTTCCTTAGTGGCTCAGACAGTAAAGAATTTGCCTGCAATGCAGGAGACCCAGGTTGGATCCCTGCGTGGAGAAGATCCCCCGAAGAAGGAAATGGCAACTCACTCCAATATTCTTGCCTGGGGAATCCCATGAACAGGGGAGCCTGGCAGGCTATATAGTCCATGAGATCACAAAGCAGTCAGACCTGATATAGAGACTAAACAACAGCAGTAGGCAATTAATAATTATTTGCTCAATGAATGACAAAGGAAAGGAAGGCAGGTGGAAGGAAAAGTGTCACAGAATGATAGATTGACATTATAGTGCAAGTGAACTTTTAAACTGCTCCAGAATCTGGAAATAACAACAGTAACAAAACTCAAGGGAAGCTTACTGGGTACAACCCAATACAAATGATAACAACAGAAAGCAAGTTGTTTCTAATGAGGTTAGTAATANTAGATTGACATTATAGTGCAAGTGAACTTTTAAACTGCTCCAGAATCTGGAAATAACAACAGTAACAAAACTCAAGGGAAGCTTACTGGGTACAACCCAATACAAATGATAACAACAGAAAGCAAGTTGTTTCTAATGAGGTTAGTAATAGCAATATGTAATAGTGAATATGGAATGTGACCATAACCACTTCAACGTGAAATAAAGATTATTTAATATTTAATATGGATTTCAAAGTTTAATTGCATAGTGTAAAAGTATCCTTAAAAGTGAGGTTATAGAATGTAGTATTCCAGATTAAACTTGTTCATCCTCCTGAAATTCAGATATGGCACTGTCAACTCATAATCCCCACTGTGACTCTTAGTTGAGTGGAATTTTTTGTACCACTCCCTCTTCCTTTCTTAATAAAGCACCAGAAACTTGTTAGTTGAGGAGGTTAGTTCAGATGTTCAAATTCAAAATTTCTGGGGTTACCTTTCAAGTCATACTATAAACTTTTCTTATCATCAGATAACTACCAAGAAGGGTATTTTGAGAATTTCATTCTTCTGGATAGTTCATTACCCAATAATCTAGTCCATTTGAATAGTCCTTAAAACATGAAAGGTTAAATGGGATGACATAAATGCTGTTTTGAGTGGAACAGCTTTTTAAGATGTCCCCACTCGAAAGCTTCATGTTTAGTCATTTGATAAAAATAAATATATTTTTTTATCCAGTACTGACTTCCTGTAAATACTGACTTCCTAAATAGGAAGTTTAAACTACAAAAAATCGCCTGAGTCAAAGATTCATCTTGACTGTAAAACAGTGTATACAAGGCAACCAAAATGGAACGCTATTTTATTTTTAATATTTTACAATGTTTTAATTAGAAAAATTGAAAACCTGATCAACATGATCATTGACTTTTTTGAAGCAATTTTGGGTCCATTTTACTGTATTTAGTGTTGATTAACAGAATCCTTTAAAAATTTAAGGAAGCTATAACGAAGTAGTCTTTGGGACAAAAAGTGATTTTCCCGCGGATTTAAATCTGAGGATGGATTTCCTTTTTTTGCCCTTTTTAAAAAAAAAAAAAATTCAGGCCCAAACAATATGCTTTGTGCAAATTACCAAATGTGGTTTGATGTATTGTGTTTTATTGATTTTATATATTATTTACATTAATTGGTGTAACATTTTCAACTAACACACAAGTATAATTGTCTGATTTTTTATGTCTAGAGTCATGCAATGAACAGAAAGTGAGAAAGTGGAAAGTAGGCGGACAAAATGTTTTCCATTAAAAGATTCAGCTGGTTGCTCATTTTGAATCTAGCAGTGTATACATGTCAATCCCCACTAACAAAGACCTGTATAGCGCATGGAGCTCTGCTCAATGTTATGTGGCAGCCTGGATGGGAGGGGAGTTTGGGGAGAATGGGTACATGTATATGTATGGTTGAGTTCTTTCACTGTTCACCTGAAACTATCACAATATTATTAATAGGCTATACCCCAACAAAATAAAAAGCTTAAAAAATTTAATTGGACAAAGACTTGTTGAACATCTACTTTGGAGGCAGAACTTGCTATAGAGTTGAATTGCTGGAGTTTCCAGTTCCAGCTGCCACTTAAACTTGGAGGACCTCAGGTTTGGGACTTTTAACCTCTCTACACCTCAGTCTCCTCATCGAGAATATTGTTTAAAATAATTACAATCATTATTTTTTAAATTGTAGGAGGATTAAATGAAATAATTAATGTATTAGGTTGGTACAAATGTAATTGTTGTTTTTGCATCATTGGAATTTGGTGCTTGATATTGGAATACATTCTTAAATAATCCGTTTAATGTGAATTTCTCACTTTATGGTTTTTGCTAATGACATTACTTTCTATTTTATATTTATTTTAGACTATGCAAATGATGTTAGACAAAAAGCAAACAAGAGTGATTTTCTTTTTTCAAGTTCAAAATGGGTCATAAAGCAGCAGAGAAAACTTGTAGCATCAACAATGTATTTGGCCCAAGAACTTCTACAAGCTACAGTGCTGTGGTGGTTCAAGAAGTTTTGCAAAGGAGACGAGAGCCTTGAATATGAGGAGCATAGTAGCCAGCCATAGGAAGTTGACAACAACCAGTTGAGAGCAATCATCGAAGCTGATCCACTTACAACTACACACGAAGTTGCTGAAGAAGTCAGTGTTGACCATTCTATGGTCATTCAGCATGGCATTTGAAGCAAATTGGAAAGATTAAAAAGCCCAATAAGTGGGTGCCTCACGAGCTGACCAAATATCCAAAAAATTGTCTGTTTGAAGTGTTGTCTTCCCATATTCTATGCAACAGCAACAAACCATTTCTTGATCAGATTGTGACGTGTGACAAGTGGATTTTACATGACAACCTGCAATGACCAGCTCCACGGTTGGACTGAGAAGCTCCGAAGCACTTCCAAAAGCCAAACTTGCACCAAAAAAAGTCATGGTCACTGTTTGGTGATCTGCTGCTGGGCTGGTCCTCTGCAGCTTTCTGAATCCCAGTGAAACCATTACATCTGAGAAATATGCTCCACTAACTGATAAGATGCACCAAAAACTGCAACACCTGCAACAGGCATTGGACAACAGAAGGGCCTGATTCTTCTGCCCAACAACTCCCAACCACACACTGTGTAACCAGCGCTTCAAAAGTTGAATGAATTGGGCTATGAAGTTTTGCCTCATCAGCCATATTCAGGTGCTGCTGTTGCTGCTGCTGCTAAGTCACTTCAGCCGTGTCCAACTCTGTGCGACCCCGTAGACAGTAGCCCACCAGGCTCCCCTGTCCCTGGGATTCTCCAGGCAGGAACACTGGAGTGGGTTACCATTTCCTTCTCCAATGCATGAAAGTGAAAAGTGAAAGTGAAGTCACTCAGTCGTGTCCAACCCTTAGCGACCCCTTGGATTGCAGCCTACCAGGCTCCTCTGTCCGTGGGATTTTCCAGGCAAGAGTACTGGAGTGGATTGCCATTTCCTTCTCTGGTGATCTCTTGCCAACTAACTAACACTTCATCAAGCCATCTCGACAACTCTGCAGGGAAAAGACTTCCACAACCAACAGGAGGCAAAAAATGCTTTCCAAGAATTCCTTGACTCCCAAAACACAGATTTTTATACTATAGGTATAAACAAACATTTCTTGCTGGCAAAAATGTATTGATTATTGTGGCTTCTATTTTGATTAACAAAGATGTGTTTGAGCCTAGTTATAATGATTTAAAATTTGTGGGCCAAAACCACAATTACTTTTGCACCAACCAATGGAGTAATTGGCAAAGTGTTTACCACTTGGTGAACTCTCAGTAAATAATATCTGTTATATTCTCACCACTGTGCTAGGCCCATGGAATAATAAAAGATATTTGAGACACTGCCTGCATTTAAAGAGGCTACACTATTAATAATACTTTTTCTGTTATATTAAGAATTCTGGGCTCTGTGCAGCACATTGGAATGTTACACATAATTCAAATTAAAATAATCTTGCCTACAAAATATACTATTCATGTAAGTGTATAAGGTATATTTGATATAGGATATGCTGGTATTTTGGAGAAGGAAATGGCAACCCATTCCAGTACGCTTGCCTGGAAAATCCCATGGATGGAGGAGCCTGGCGGGCTACAGTCCATGGGGTCTCAAAGAGTCAGACACGACTGAGTGACTTCACTTCACTTCACTTCATGCTGGTATTTATTGTATTACATTTAATTATTATAGGACTACAGGGCTTGTCCTTTACCCTGTCTATATTCCATCTGTATTTTCTTCTGTGTATAATGAGAATCCTAGTTCTCAAGGACTTAGGGGATAATCAAATTAGAATGTCCCAGAATTACTCACTTCCTTTATTCCATGTTACACATGGACAGTCTCAGAATAGCAAAGCCTCTATTGACATCACGGTCATGATTACTGGAAGCAGTTAGGTTTGTTTCCATCTGCTCACCCTATTCATCCTCTACCTTTCTCATGATTGTTGTATCTATATTTTCAACTTATATACTCTTCACTGTCTAGAACACCTTTTCCCATGAAATTTTAATTCTGTAAATAAAAACATGCAGTCCTTATGTCCATGTCCTTCTAGTCATTTTAGTTATCTGAAGCTCGTTCTCTCATAAATGTCAAAGAGAACACCTAAGGGAATAAAATTCCTGGAGTTCCTACATGTTGACAGGAATTTGTCAATGGTCTTTATACATTTTGCATTCTCTTCCCTTGAGTGTCTTCAATATGTTACTTCATTTTTTCCCCCTGGTATTATGTGCTGCTGTCAAAACATCTCTGATAACCTCTTTCCGCCCCCCCCTATAAACCATGTGCTATGTCAGCATAGATTCAAAAAGAACTTTTCCTTCTGTTTTCAAAAACCTGTTGGTTCACTAAATTGTGTGTTCAGTTCAGTTTAGTCACTCAGTCGTGTCCGACTCTGTGACTCCATGAATCGCAGCATGCCAGGCCTCCCTGTCCATCACCAACTCCCAGAGTTCACCCAAACTCATGTCCATCGAGTCGGTGATGCCATCCAGCCATCTCATCCTCTGTCGTCCCCTTCTCCTCCTGCCTCTAATCCCTCCCAGCATCAGAGTCTTTTCCAATGAGTCAACTCTTCGCATGAGGTGGCCAAAGTATTGGAGTTTCAGGTTCAGCATCAGTCCTTCCAATGAACATCCAGGACTGATCTCCCTTAGGATGGACTGGTTGGATCTCCTTACAGTCCGAGGGACTCTCAAGAGTCTTCTCCAACACCACAGTTCAAAAGCATCAATTCTTTGGTGCTCAGCTTTCTTCACAGTCCAACTCTCACATCCATACACGACCACAGGACAAACCATAGCCTTGACTCAACAGACCTTTGTTGCCAAAGTAATATCTCTGTTGATATTGGTTGCTTTGAGTCAGTATTTTCAGGTACCTGTGTTCTTCTAACATGTTGTTCCTTTTTTTTTCAATTTTAGGAAGGTTTTCTTGAATCATAGCATTATGTTTTGTTTTTTTTTTTTTAATCTTTTTTCAGGAGCTTTTTGACTATCAATAATATTTGTTCCTTTTCTCTTTTACTTTTCAATCCCTTTCTTCATTTGTTTTTATAAATGGAGGTAAAATATACATAAAATAAGATATGTCATTACATCATTTTAAGTGAACATGATTACATTAAACACATTCACAATGTTGTGCAACCATCACTGCTATCTCCAGAACTTTTTCATCTTCCCAAACTGAAATTCTCTGCCCATTCAACCATAACTCTCCACTGCCTCCTCCCTCATCATTTAGTTTGATTTTCAAACATTTTCATTCTTTTCATCTATTTCTTGAGGCATTTTTTGTTCATTGTGTTTATTTACTTTGGTGACACTTCTATTTTGTGAGTCTTCATTTCTAAAGTGATATTTTTCTTTTATTTTCAATTTTTCTTTTTATATATCACTCATTTCTGAATTTTTCGAATTCTGATTTAGGTCAGTCATTCATGTCTTGTACCATCATTTTCTTAATGTTAACTCATTTTGAAATGCTACGTTATAATTTTGATCTTTTTTATCTGTAATAATCGATAATTATTTAAGGGACTGTGATTCTACTTCTTTTTCCCTACAGTAACTTACCATGGGATTTGACCTTCATAGTTTTCTCTTGCCTATTATGTGAATTTAGTTTTCCAGAATTTCAGAAGGAGGCTTGGCTCAGATGGATTTTCTAACTTTACAGAGTGCCCTCTTCTATTGTTTTCATGCAGTATTAAAAATATGGTGCCTTGGTTTTTGAGATTTCTTGGTTCTCTTCCTCTTCTGCACTTTATCTGTGTCTTCTTTCCTTTGTCTCCATTGTCCCATCCTGCTTGATTTTTGTACCACTCCCAGCAGTTTCTGCTCACCATGAAGCCTTGTCCTAAAAAAGATCTGCCTGGTCACCTTTGAGAGTTCACAAGGATAGAGGTAGATTATAGTCAATACCAATGGATATTGTGGCAATGGATAACCGATACAGTGGCATCCTAGATGATTATGTGTGATGCCTACAGGACATTTAAAGACCATTGATCTGAATCAATGGTCATTTTACCGATGAAGAATTCAATTGAATTACAGGGCTATAAGGCTTTTCCTTTACCCTGTCTGATGAAGAAACCAAAGCCCAAAGTGAAAAATATACCCATACTAAAATATCTACAGTGCTTGTATATATAGACATAGACTAGATGCCACAGCTTTTCTCTGGTTCTTGAATAACTAAGATTTAGAGAAGTATGTTCACATAGTATTTCTCACTTGTGCAAAGTCCAGTGCAACCATTTCTGGCCAAACCTCAAACTGGAGAGTTAGATAATGCCACTATCTTCAGATATGACATCCAAGGTTGCAGCAGAATGAAGAAGAGATGGTAGGGAAGGCAGGCTGCATATGTGAGTATTTTCTGATCACATCCGATTGGCTAGAACTAATCACATGATTCTATGTATGAAAGGGAGATTGGAAATAGGGTATTTGGATGGGCAGCTGTTTCCTAGAAACCTGCCATGAAAGGGGAAAATTAAACATTGGAGGTCAGCTAGCCATCTAGCTACAGAAAACCTTCCCGAAGAGATGCCTTTAAAATTCAGCTTACACAGCTATGGACACATTAATCATCGGAAAGGAGAGTGGGAAAATTATGACTGGCTTAAACTAATTCAGATTTCTCCATCAGCTGCTTATAGAATTACCCTGACTGAGTAATGACTATCTGAATGAAACTGAGGTTCTCTAGAAAAAGATTAACAAGATTTTCTAGTCACCATGGCTAATGTCTTTTTCAAAATAATTACACTCAGCTTAATGTGAGCAGAGAATGGACTTTAGCTGCTGCTTCAGGGCAAGCTAATATGGAGATGATTAGAGAGAGAGCAAAAAATGAAATCCTTGAATGATGATGGAACAGTTTTGCCTAGCTGTCAACAAGGTCCATGTTCCACCAACAGATTCATTTTCAATAGGATATTTAGGCTGAGTATGTTTCTAGCAAGACTAATGGATTTTGTTTGATTAATTGTGATGTCTTGCCTACATTACCTCAAGTGTATTTATGAGATGCCTAATCAGATTTAAGACCATGATGCATAACCAAATTAATTGGCCCAAAGAAGAATCAGCATATAGTCTTGATTTAATTAGCACTCTTTCCAAGTGTATGTTCAGTCAGAGATATTACTTCAAGGAAACAGTAAACAAACCTGGTTTGAGTCAAAGAATGGCATAGACCATTATGAGGCAATAAAGTGATAAAATGGTTGCTACATAAATTAATGCACTAGACTTTACATACATGTCAAAAGAGCATAAATTAAGCATCATTCTTTTCTAACTTTTAAACACACCAAGGGGACAAATCTTTTGACTGCTCTGAAGATTAAACTAAGAGGTTAGAATGAGATGATCTCTAAGGCGTCCTTTAAATCTGAATTTTTCAGGCTTTAAGTCTCAATTTTAACTAAATTTTAACCTATGGTTAAACTTTGACTTCCTATTTCTCTTAGATTCCTCGGTGCCTAGTATCTACTGATATATATTTGATGAATAAATGAACCTATAAACCAAATCTAAAACCTGAAACTTTTCATTAGCTTCCATGAGAGAAATGAGGTTAATTAGAGTATTTTTAACAGACATGCCACTCCTACAGATTTTATTTTGATGAGGGCTATTATGCTTTTTAAATATCTCTATGTGATAAAATAACCATTATAATTGCATATTTCAGTGACTGTAAGTAGTTAGAGGTCACAGTTGTTCTTACAGCTATTGATTTTAAAAGTCTGTTCAGTTCATGAGGTATGAAATATGTCAAGTAGTAAGCTCCTGGGGTCATTTCATTTTGTATAATGTATGTTAGTTGTACTAAAGCTTCACTAATTTGATTTTTCATTTATTTGATATTTTTGATGGATTGATGTTTATGGTTGGGCTGAATTTTTTTTCCACTTATTTCTTAAGTGATGTCATAATCAAGATTTCTGGGAAATGTTTATACTATTAATGATTAGCCTGCAATATTAATTATTCATTTTGTATTATATATTATTAGTTATTCCAGAAATTCTCATTTATATATCAATAACAATAAATACAGAAAAACCAATCACTGAAATATTGGTAACTCTATCAGACTTTGACTCTATTTGAGTCACCTTAAATTAATTTAAATGCATATTCTTGAAAATAATCCATAATATAGTCTTTTCACTAATTTTGACTGGTCCTCCTGTCTAAAGGTGAAATGTTTGAACATTTTGACATTTTACTAATAGTAAAAATTGTAGATATCTAAGTTAGGTTATCCTTTTTGGTCAAAAGATATCAAATGTAAATAAAGTACAATGGTCATCATAATATTTTATTTTCAGAGTGATTATTCATATCTTATAGCAGAAATACTTTCCATGACTGATCAAGGGCTTCTCCATCTCTGTTTCTAGTGAGTCACAATAAACTGTCTGCAGAAAATCTGGTTATAAAGTCATCAAAAGGAAGATTTTTAGGCAAACTGGACCAGTGGGTAAGGAATGGTGGAGATTAAATAGGTCCTGTACAGAGATCTTCTGTGACATTTCTTTAAAGAAATGCAAGCTAGTCGTCAATTTTTAAATTAGTCTAAAAAGAAGACACTACATGTGCATATCAGATCAACATTTTGTGCTGAAGATAGTGGCTTCTTTTAGTGGCAAACTTCCTACTCAAAGAGAATCTGATGTCCCTAAGGAAGGGGCCACCCACATTGTTTTTAAACAGAAAAACATACTTTTGAGACCTTTTTAGTTAAGTCATTAAGAAAAAAATAGAAAAAATTAAAGTAATACATTTCAGAATAAATAAATGTGTTTTAAATTAGTTTTGCCACCCTCCAATCTCAACTTAAGATATATATTCAGAAATATTAGCTTCTATTTTATCCTAATATTTTATTTTCCAAGAGACATATTAACTAATGATTAAGTCTTTGGATCCAGTTTACTACAGAACAGACTTAGTGTAGCAGGGCTTGGCAGGAAAAAATTACAGATAATCATATCTGCCTGTTATTAAAAAATCGCTTCTTTATATATGACCAGGTCATTAATTCATCAGTATTACAACATTGTTTCATTTTGTTTTGTTTTGTATTCTTGTCAACTTTTCTAGGGTATCAATTAGTTTTGCAGGCTATTTTTCTTTACTCCTCTATGAAAACATGTAAATGGGTTCAGTGTAGGAAAGTATTTCAGAAGAAATCTAAAACCTGAAACTTTATTATTTTCTTAAACTAGAGCTGCAGCACATCTCCTGGACTTAATACATGAGGAAAAGACTGTCCGGGTTAGATAATAAAATGTTTTCCAGTCCTGATAACATGCAGAGACTCTCCAAATGGGACTTCTCGGGGGGTCCAGTGGTTAAGACTCTGTGCTCCCAATGCAAGGGGTCTGGATTTGATCTCTGGTCGGGGAACTAGATCCCATATGCCACAGCTATGACCTGGTACAGCCAAATAAATAAATAAATAAGTACAAATTTTAAAAGACTCTCAAAGTGAACATCGACTAGAAAAAACTTACTTTTATGCAGAAAACAAGTTTTAGAATATATTTGATCCTGAATAATACTTCAAAATGTCCAAGTTATGTCTTACTCATGGTTATGATGCAAAAATTATAGAAAAAGAAATAGAAAAACTATGTTTGGCTACATCTTAGTTTTAGTATATGCAACACATATTATTGCATTCCCATGCAGTGGAGATCTTCAATAAAATTTGAAAATGAGAATAATATGCCACTGATAACCTATTTGTGCCTTCTAATATGTAAATTGCTTATACTGCTTCTGAAGTGTAGCATACTTCCTCATAAACTGGGGGAAAGTTATCCTTTGAGAAGATGGATCAAGAGGTGACAAGCTGTGGACCAGTTTAGAGCTCAGGGGTCCAGATGAAGGGATTTTTAACTGTGGATGGTGGGGGATCTCATTCTGTTGTGGGTCTGCAGAATGTCTTGAAGTGTTTTTAAGTGTTTTGGGTTTGGCAAACCCAAAGTGTGTTTTGCTAAGCACTTTTCTCTTCATTTTAAGCCCATGTGTATTATAAAGGAAATTTAATCCGTATGTTTTTGATTCCTTTACACTTAACTCATCAAAATGTTGTTTTGTAAGAACTATTTGATGTCCAAGAGGCTTTGAGTCTTTTTATAACTTCTAAAAGCTTTTCTCCCTCCTTAGAAACAGGAAGTTGTGTTTTTCTGAGAGTAAATGAACTAAAAAACCTACAGGCTAAAGGTGGTTAGAAGATTTCAAACCTAGGATAAATGTTAAAATTAATAATAAAACAGAAGACACATATCATACTCACTGTGCACTGGGCTTGTTCTAAGAATTTTTGGTGTTTCCATTTATTTAATTCCTGCAACTACTATATAAGGTGCTATTACTATCTCTATTTTAAAAGTCATGTCACCTGCCTCCAAATTATACAGAACATAAGGGTGAAGCTGGATTTGAAACCAGGCAGACTAGGTTGCTGTGGCTAAACATTTAACCACTATATGGTACTTCCTGTTTTCATAGTGTTATTCTGTAACTTAAGAGCTTTGGACACTACAAATAGGTTCATAAATGGGTTCTGTGTAAATGATTATTCACTGTTCTTGTTTTAAAACTGGTACTATATCTAAAACTTCTGTGGTTTGTCTGTATGATGTTTAACTTTCAGTTTAAACTACACAGAATAAATTAACATGAAAACAAAACAAAAAAATTAGTTATGTACTGATACTGTACTAGATACTGAGAAGATCGTGTTCTTGCCCCTAAAAAGGTGTACTTTGCAAGGGGCACAGATAGACAAAAAACAAACAAAACAGAAACCAAAAACCCTGAATGAAATACTGCATTTTTCTTCCATGTCATGTATTCATTCAACACACATTTATAAAGTGCTGATGCCAGTACTTTATGGTCATTAGTGAGAGCAGTCCTGGAGCTTGTATCCTCATGGATAATGGATATTGTATCTCCTGCCTCCCGTTATAGTAGACCACTGGGGGAAATGGGAAAAATGCCTGTGCTGCTTCTGATACNAAAAAAAAAAAAAGTTTAAAAAACCAAAAACAACCACCTGTGATTGATATTGAAGGTATTCCCTCATCTTCATGTTACTCATAAGCAACAAGTTACAGGATCCAGGCCTGTGATTCTAACAGACTTACAGATAGTCAGTTTAATTAACTTATGAAAATGAAAACTTGGGTCCAGGCCTTTGGTTTCAAACATACTGTGGAAATCTTTGCCTCATTTTTATTTGTTCATGGGTGATGAAGTATTTAATCAAGGCCCATGATTTCAAAACATACTTAGAGATGTTTGCTGGACTTCACTTACTTGTGAAAATGAAGATTTCTCCCAGACCTGTGATTTCACAGGCCACATTTTCATTTACTTGTGAACACTGTAGTGTCCATGGCCTTGTGCTTTCAAACACTGTTAAGAAGATTCATTCGTTTTCACATGTTCATGGGAAGCGAAGTCTTTCATCTGGACCTGTGATTTCAGACATATTGAAGGAGGTAGTCTGCCCTAGTTTCATTTACTTGTGGGCACCAAGACCCTTTATTTGGGACTGTGATTTTTAATATGCTTAAGATGGAACTTCTCTGGTGGTCTGCTGGTTAAGACTTCACCTTCCAATGCAGGGGGTGTGGGTCTGATCCCTAGTTGGGGAGCTATGGTCCCACATGCCTCATGGCCAAAAAACTAAAACAGAAACAATATTGTAACAAATTCAATAAAGACTTTAAAAATAGTCCATGTTTGAAAAAAAAAAAACTTAAAAAATCTGCTTAAGAAAATTGACCACTTCTTCAAATTCTTTATTGACTCATGACCAACAAATTCTTTAATCCAGTTTTATGATTTCAAACACACCGGAGGCATTTCAGCCTCAACTTTATTTGTGCAGATTGGAGGTTTTCCTTTAGACCTCCGATTTCAAACACTTGAAAATTCTCCTCATTAACCTCTGAGCGCCATGGACTTGGATCTCCGTCTATGATTGCAGACACACTTAGAAAATTCATTTACTTGTGGATCCTGAATCTAGACCCATGGTTTTGAAACAGGTCCATGAATTCAGACTGATTGATGTAGATGACTGTAAGTCTGGGGAAATTCATTCTTCAATTCGTTTCAGGTACAGAAAGCTTGGATCCAGCCCTTTGATTTCAGACTTACTTGATGTATTGCATTGGCCAAAAAGTTTGCTCCAGTTTTTCTATTACATTGTATGAAAAAAGTCCAATCGAACTTTTGGGCCAGCTCAATACATCACTCTCAGCATCCTTTGCTTTCACTCTCGTGGAGAGGGTAACCCAGTTCTGAAATCCAAACACCCTCGAAGAAATACAACCCTGTCTCCATTTACAAACACCGTGGGCTTCGAGGCCTGTGATTCCAAACACACTTGAAGAACCCAGACCCCATTCACTTACACACTGGTTGGAACGAACAGGAGACCACCAGCTCCCTGAATTGGCACCTTGTTTGTTGTTGTTTTTTTAATTTTATTTTTTATTGGAGTATAGCAGATTAACAGTATTGTGATGGTTCCAGGTGGACAGCAAAGGGACTCACCCATATACATATACATGTATCCTTTCTCCTCCAAACTTCCTCCCAGGCTTGGTCCATCATGGCAGGGTCTTTGGAGCAGCTGCTGTGGGTTGGGACGGCCAGCCTACCCTCCACCTCCCCCTGGCAAGCATCATTTAGCACTTCCTAAATGCACCTCAGTTGACACACATTCCTCCCATCCCCCAGCTTTGTCCTTCAATGTGGCAGTCATTCACGAGGTCCCAGCTGAGGGTGGAGGATTGGCCAGGCATGCGGTGTGTTCAGGATGGGCCAGAATTGGGGTGGGGAAAGGCAGGCAGCCAGGGAGGCCCTGACCCAGTGGGGGCTTCTCGGGTGACTCAACTTTTCTGTCTGCCTCTCTGGCCCAGCCCAACCAAGAGACAGGCTGGATGGGACTCTGGGACAGCCCTCCTGCCATTCCCCCAAGCCAGGGTCCCCCCTGATGGGCCAGGCCTTGTCCCCTTTTCCCACAGGAGCCCTGCAGATCGAGAGCAGCGAGGAGACTGACCAGGGCAAGTATGAGTGTGTGGCCACCAACAGCGCCGGCGTGCGTTACTCCTCACCTGCCAACCTCTACGTGCGAGGTAGGGCCCCCCGCCCCCACCGGTCCCCCTTCCTTCTCGGGCTCACAGCCTCCGGGCTCCCCTGCCCCCTGCAGACCCCAGCAGGCAGGCCCACCCCAGGTGGTGGCTGCAGGACCTNCTCTGTCCATGGATTTCTCCAGACAAGAATACTGGAGTGGGTTGCCATTCCCTTCTCCAGGGGATCTCCCAACCCAGGTCTCCTGCATTGCAAGCAGATTCTTTTACGGTCTGAGCCACCAGCCAGGCCCTCAATTGTCTATATCCATCATTTAGTATCAAAATAGGGGAAAACTATGAGAAAAGAGCAGACCAATATTGTCAACTTGAGGTGGCTTTTCCTCCCAGGAGACATTCAGCAGTGACTGGAGATACTTTTGATTGTCACAGGTAGGGAATGAGGTGCTAATTGCATCTGGTAGATAGAGGCCAGGGATGCTGTTAACCATCTTACAGTGTATAAGGCAGTACCCCCACTCCAAAAAAAGAGATATGTAGCCACAAATGTCAATAATGTCAAGGTTGGAAGACTAAGACAAAACAAAAACAACAAAACAAAATAAAAGATGCTCAATTAAGATTTTTTTCTATTGTTCCCTACTTCCTGGGGAAATACAGATAAAAACTCATCATAAAACAATTTTCATTGCTATCACTTTCATGATTTTACTGATGGTTCTAACTACTTTGAGATAATATTTTAAAGTTTCAAGGCTCTTCTTGTGAACATCAACTTTTCTTTGAAGTGTTGTCTCTTTCTCCTAGAATTTTAAATCACAGATGCTACTTTTTTCTCTCCATCCTCAGGATAAGACACTTGTAGAAGCAAAACCAGTATTTTTCTAGCCTATGAGAAGGAAGAAACGGAGAAGCCAGGAGCTATAGGCCCTTATCCTAGAAAATGTCTAATAAACTAGCTTTACAAGGATGCTCCCAATGGAAATAAACAAACATGGTGGGAATGTGGTAGGAAATTCTAAACTCATATGCTTTGTTTTTTTTGTTTGTTTGTTTTTTTACTTTATTTTACTTTACAATACTCTATTGGCCTTGCCATACATCGACATGAATCTACCACAGGTGTACACGAGCTCCCAATCCCAAATCCCCCTCCCACCTCCCACCCAACAACATCTCTCTGGATCATCCCCGTGCACCAGCCCCAAGCATCCTGCATCCTGCATCGAACATAGACCAGTGCCTCGTTTCTTACAATAGTATACATGCTTCAATGCCATTCTCCCAAACCATCCCACCCTCTCCGTCCACTGCTGGGCACACACACCGAGGAAACCAGAATTGAAAGAGACACATGTACCCCAATGTTCATTGCAGCACTGTTTATAATAGCCAGGACATGGAAACAACCTAGATGTCCATCAGCAGATGAATGGATAAGAAAGCAGTGGTACATATACACAATGGAGTATTACTCAGCCATTAAAAAGAATACATTTGAATCAGTTCTAATGAGATGCATGTTTTATTTTTTGAAATGAAATCTCATAATAGAATTTGGAATCTTGACTTTGGCTTTCCTTTAAAATTGAAGAAGTTTACATTTTCTTAAAGAGAAGCCCACTTAAGATGCTGCTTGGTAATCAGAACAACCAAAGCATGGCTCCCAATAGAAGGAAGTCCCCCAGGGAAATGCAGGCTGAAACAGGATAGGATGTGTGATGCGGTGAAGTGAAGTCACTTGAAATGACATCCTTTCTTTAGGAAATGTGCTTTGGATTCAAATCAACATTCTTTAAAAATGAAATGGAAGAGTTTAGAAAGAATGAATGCTACCAGGTGAATAAGACCTGAAAAGTGGCTAGAAATAATAAAAATTTGTTAAGCCTATTACAAAGTTATGCTTTTTTCTCACGTGCTCAAAAGAAGTCTGAGATTAATAATATTTGGTGAAAATTATTTTTGTCATCAATATTATTTGTAAGAATGGACACCTTTAAAACGTTAATCCTTTAAAAACCTCTAAAAATTTATATAAATTGAATATAAAATGTACCTAAACATACACTGAAAGTGTTAAAAGACTGTCAATTAACTCCAAGAAAAGAGAAAGTACCTTTATTTGTGTTGAAAAGTAATATAGAAACATACTAAATAAAAACCTGTATGTTGAAAAAAGGCTTATGTTTTTAATTTTTTCATGAAATCCCTCCAGGCAACCAGAAAGAGCGTTTCACATCATTTTCCAGGTTTTTCCCCTAAGCCCATCTCAGCTTTAAGAATTTTACTCAACTCTCAAGGGAATTAAGAAAAACTAAAATTACTTAGAAAAGAAAAAGTAAATCCCTGTGCCATCCATGTTTCAACCTTTGAATTACGTTTTTCAAACAATTACTCTTTCACAGGTTTATTGCAGTTTTTCTTTTGTCTTATCACAGTTTTAAAATACTTCATTGTCCTTTATCATATTTGCCAGCTGTACTTGTCTCTCTCAACTTGTCCTCCAATTGTTGGAAGCTAAGAGAAAGTTGCTCTGGGTGTATAAAATAGGAAAATGCAGTCTACGCTGAGATTATTTTAGACATCACTTTATTTGTTTTTACAATTATACATGTTTCTCACTGTTGGCATTTTTCCTTCGAATAACAAACTAGAACAATGAATTCTTGTGGTCCCCAGGGCGTACCTTCACTGATCTCTATTCTTTCCCTGCACTTTCCCTAGGGGAAAAAGCAAAAAGTAACTGAAAGCAGTTGGCATCTAGAATGGCGATCAAACATAAAGGATGCACTTACACAACGGATTTCTCACTTCTAATCCAATCTTTCTGACAGTGTTGTACCCTCACCTTGAAAAAGTCATGAGTATTAATTTTTTTTAACAGTTTAAAAATTTCAGGACTTCTCTGGTGGTACAGTGGATAAGAATCACCTGCCAATGCAGAAGACACGGCTTTCGATCCCTTGTCCAGGAAGATTTCACCTGCTGCAGAACAACAAAGCCCATGCACCACAGCTACAAAGCCTGAGCTCTAGAACCCACAAGTCAGAACTACTGAGCCCACTCAGCCACTGCTGCAGCCCCAGCGCCTAGAGCCTATGCTCTGCCACAAGGGAAGCCACCCTAATGAGAAGGCTGTGTGCTGCAATGGAAGAGTAGTCCCCTAACTAGAAAAACTAGAGAAAACCCACCGGCAGTAACGAAGACCCAGAGCGACCAAAAATAAATTTTAAAAAGAAAGCTTTAAAAAGATTTCAGTCTCTGCCTTTCTAAAACAAACAAGCAAAACAAACAAACAACAACAACAAAAACTCCACAGAGATACTAGCTCTAATGGGCTAAACTTGATAACAACATCAGGATTGTCATGACTTGCTGGCTCTCCGAAATCAGTAGTGGGAATTCAAGGATTCAGTTCACCAAAACAATAAGCTGATTTTATGGCTCACTGATGCAGTCTGGCTTCCAAACTCTGGGATGCTATGTCTGCAGTCGGCTGGGGAAAGACAATTATCACAGGCCCCTGTTTGTTGTCCTCTTTGTTTTCATACTGTGATCCTGCTTCCTCTCTGCTCAGGGAAGGAAGGACAGAGCTGGGAGGATATAGACAACTGAATGAAAAAGCATTATTCCTGTAACTTCCTCTCTGTTTAAGCCCAGGAGCACTGGCCCCTATCACCACTGTACTCTACATCACTGATACATGAAACTGAAGATCCAATTCGGACTTCTCTAGATCAGAGTGGATTCCTAGCTCTTCTAATTCCCATGCTGGAGGCAGCTTAGTCTGTCCTGAATTGCGGCTCAGCAAACAGTCTTATTTGAAGAGAAAGAAAAAGATGGGAAAAGTGAAAAAAACTTCAAGTTTCTTAATCTGAGAACTGATTGCCAAACATATTACACAGTTCATCTGGAAGGACAAAGTCAAGTTAAATTAAGTAAAATCGTTTTATTCCCCACAAGTTAAAAAATATGGCGCACAGGTTTTACAGGTTTGCTTTATAATGTCTTATTTTATTTTTCTGACTTTGACTTAAATTGATATAAGCAGGGAGGTATTTAAAGAGATGATTATGCTAATTTTTGTACTTCAAGTTTTGCTTAAATTTTTATCAGAAACTACATAGCTTGGGAAACCTGTCATTTTCCACATAGAAAAATGTGTGTGTGTCTGTGTGTGTGTGTATTCAAAAAGTATTCTGATATACAACCTGAACTGGATTGTTCATGTTTAGAATACTTGGAACCTTTTACTTTGAGTCTAGAAGCTCAGGTAAATGGCTCATCCAATGAATGAAAATAACAGTAAAGAAATAGCTTTCTAGTATGTGGACAATTACCGTCTTTGAGGGCTTAAGGGTCCAAAGTTAGCCTGAAAATTTAAAAGAATGCCCAAAGAACTTGAAAATATGCTTCTCTGCCTTCCAAGGCAATTGTTTCCCTCCACATATATTTTTTATTTCCCTTACCCCCTCCTCCTCCTCCACTTTGTCCTACTATTTCTCCTTCAGTTTATTTATCTCTCACTTAATGAGAGTCACACATCCTAAATCTGGTCACTTTTGAAATATAAACAACAAATGTAAAAGAGTATGACAAAAATGCAGGACTTCAATGTAAAAATCAGTTCAAATGAGCTCTTTCCCCTCACCAAAGGAGGAAAATGGTTTTTAAAACAAGGAGTGATTATGTAGAGAAGCAAGAGTAAAACAAGATAACGAGAAGGAAAAGGACATACAAAGGGTGACAAGTCCAATTAGGGAAACTGTGGGGCCCTAAATGGGAAACCTTAAAAAAGAAGGGCTAGCTTTGTGGTTGGAAGATAAGATGGTGCCTGCAGGAAGGAGTAGGGGCATGGTCTATGTTGTTTGTCGAAGATTTTGATTGGCTCTCTTGATTTCCGTGCACGTGGACAGCACGTGATCACCATAGACCCCTTGTCATGATGTAAGCGCATGGCGATTTGATCTTTAACGTGATTGGTGCAACTATGGAAAGTCCCTCTGGAAATCCCTCTGCTTGCCTTTATAAGCCGGGAGCTTGCGGCAAAAAAGCAGAACTGCTCNGGGCGGGGGGGGGGCGGAGGTGCAGCTGCCCGCCGAGCCTCGCGGGCCCCCGGGCCAACCTCGGTGTCACCTTGGGATGCCGACCAGCCCCTAGTCACTTCCGCCCCAGGCTCTGACACCTTTAGGCCTGGTGAGAAACCATAGTTTCCATCGCCACCGTGGTTGGGGCTTTGTGCAAGGGAGGCCTGACCTGCTTTCCCGAGGCAGGAGCACAAGTGCCAGCCAGGGGTGGCAGCGGGGCCGGGCCGCTTGGGGCCGCCAGAGGTACCACACCTCCTTCTCACAGATGCTGCCGAAATTAGCAGCACTACACCTCTTTGGGGCTCTTCTCCTTCGAGAAGGGCCTCTGAGCCCAGCAGAACCAGCCCTGCAGGGAAGGGTACACTGAAGCCAGGATCACGGGCATCGCCAGCCTTGCCCATCCCAGCCTGCTTCCCCTGGCTTCCCATGCTTCCAGAAGCTAAATGCATCCGCACATTCCCTGGTCCCCCTGGCCCCATCCAGATATGTATCAATACATCCACCTACTCTTGCCGGGAAGGAGTTTCAGGGCGGCAGCTGGGAAAGGCTCTTTCACAACACAACATCTAGGACAAAGGTTGCAAACTCCAGGCCCCAGGAGGATGTGGGTAAGATCGGTTAGTGAAGTGAGCCAGGTAGGGACCAGGTGAATTCAAGAAAGCGTCACTTAGCTCCAGCTGCTGGCTGCCAGGGGCAGTGCAGGCTCACGGTTAACACCATCACCACCTCACCCCACCCCNCTCACCTCTCCTCGGGACCCCTCGGCTTTGCTGAGGGAATTCCACTGCCTCTCTCTGCGGAGCGCCCCACCGCAGGAAACTGAGAAAGCCTTCTTGAATTTTGATTCACTGATTCACAATGTGGCCCTTACCCTCTCTTAGCCATTTCTCCTCTCTGGATAGGATTATAACGTCTACAAACCTTTCACTTCAGTAGAAACAAGGCAGGAAGGTTTTAGACATGGAAATTGGATGGGTACCGCCAGGATACCTGAAGTTTTAGAGAATCTGAGAAAACCATCTCAGAGTGATACAGAAAGAACTGACATTAGGGTCCTTAACTATCATTTATTTTCCTACAGTTGTTCCTCTGGGCTGAGCCTGTAACAGACCTATGATCCCTGCCTTAACACAAGTTGTAATTGCTTCAGCAATAGATTGGAGAGGAGGGTGGGAATGAAGCCAGCAGATAGGGTGAGCCTGTGCACTTTTTTAGTGCTCTTAGGAAATGTGTCTGGACCACAAAAGCAGCATTCTGCCTGGTTGGAGGCTGTGAAGGGTGGGGTGACCCATGAAAGCATCCCAGAGGGGATGAGGCAGCTAACTGGAGACAGAAGATAATGCAGATGGAATGTAGGCTGGGAGTGCTAAAATGAAAGAAAGGGAAAGCCACTCAGCAGAAATGTTGCAAAGTCGGGGGAAGGGAAAGAAGAGTGAACATTTCATGTAGTTATTATCTGCTAGGGCTTCCCAGGTGGCACTAGTGGGGCTGCTGCTGATGCAGGAGACATAAGAGACACCACAGTCCATAGCGTCGCAAAGAGTTGGATACAACTGAAGTGACTTAGCACACACCCACGCATGGCACACTGTTTTCCATGGTGGCTGCACCTTTTTATATAACATGCCTTTTCCTCTGAATGCTTTTAAGATGTTCTCTTTATTACTATTTAAGCAATTAGATTATTATTATTTTCATTGGTATAGTTTTTAATCAACATTCTTATGCTTGTGGTTCATTGAGCTTTTGGATGTGTGGATTTGTAGATTTTGTCAAATTTGGAAGTATTTCATTATTATTCCAAATATCTTTGTCTCTTCCTGTTTCTCCTCTTTTGGGGGGCTGCAATGACATGTATATTAGGCTACTTTGACTTGCTGTCCCATAGTCCCTGTTTCTCTTTAACAAAAAATTCAATTAGAATAGTTTCTATTGCTTTGTGTTCAAGTTTACTAGCTTTTTCTTTTACACTGTCTAATCTGCTTTCAATCCCATCCAGGCATTTAAACTCAGAATTTCAATTTTGGTAATTTAAAAAATCTTCCATGTCCGTCCTTACCATGCCTATGTTTTCCTCAATTTTCTTTAACAAATGGAATATATTTTAAATGTCTTTGCCTACTAATGGTGCCATTTGTATAATTTGAGTCTTTTTCTATTGATAGTTTGTTTTTTTCTTTTGATTCTTTGCATGTTTGGCAAATTTTTGTTCCATATCAGGTATTGTGAATGTGACTTTGTTGGATCCTAGATATTTTTCTCTCTCTCTGAATATTCTTGAGCTATGTTCTAGGATGCAGTTAAGTTGCTTGGAAACTGATCCTTTCAAGGCATGCTTTTAGGCTTTGTTAGGTGGGAAAAGAATAGCATTTAGTCTAGAACTAATTTTTACCCACTACTGATGCAATTCCTTTCTGAGTACTCTACCTGATGCCTTGTATATTATGAAGCTTTTTCCCTATGAATGATGGGAACACAAATTTTCTTAACCTTGGATGAGCTCTAAGTATTTATTTGCCTGTTTCTTTACTGAAGTTCTTTCCCTATTATCAGGCAACTTTCTCACATACATGCTGCCCAGAGTTCAGCTGAAAGCACAGAGGAACTCTGTGTCATTCTCTCTCTTTCTCCCTCTTCCTCTCCCTAACTCCTCTTCATGAAACTCAGTCTTCTCCCTGAAGCTCTGTCCTTGCTAGTACTCTGCCCTCAAAATCTGAGCTTCTTTGATTTCCCCAAACTTTCAAGTCTGTATCTTCAGCTTAAGGAATCTCCCTCAGCTCCCGGCGCTATAGCTTAAAACTCTCCATAAACTCTCTTCCAGTCTCCTGTTATTCCATCCAGTATAGGGCCTACCACATTTTCTTTCTTTTTTAGAAATTAATTAATGAATTATTATGCTAGGTCTTCATTGCTGCATGCGGGCTTCCCCTAGTTGCGGAGAGTTGGGGCTGCTCTCTAGCTTTTCTCTAGTTGCAGTGTGTGGGCTTCTCACTGCAGGGGCTGTTGCAGATCTTGGGCTCTAGACTGCAGAGGCTTCAGTAGCTGTGGCCCATGGACTTAGCTGCCCCAGAGCACGTGGATCTTCCCGAAGCAGGGATCAAACCCGTGTTCCCTGCATAGGCAGACAGATTCTTAAACACTGGACCACCAGGGAAGTCCAGCATTTTATTTCTTTTACCCAAGGATCACTCTTCTGTGCTGCCTGTTGTCCAGTGTCTGAAAACCATTAATTTATATTTTGTTCAGCCTTCTAATTGCTTAAAGAGGAAAGTCTAGTTCCTTCATCTTGACCAGAAGTGTAGTTGGTCCATTAATCTCGGGTGGTCACTTGCTCCTTCCATCTGCTTACTTAATCTGTGATTAAGATGTCTTAAGAACTACCTGCCTACTTACTAGATGTAGAAACTCATATTCCAGAGCAGAAAACTTTGAAAAGTTTTTTCTTATTATACAAGTTCAGTTCAGTTCAGTTGCTCAGTCATGTCCGACTCTTTGCGACTCCATAAATCACAGCACACCAGGCCTCCCTGACCATCACCAACTCCCAGAGTTCACTCAGACTCACGTTCATCGAGTCCGTGATGCCATTCAGCCATCTCATCCTCTGTCGTCCTTCTTCTCCTGCCCCCAATCCCTCCCAGCATCAGAGTTTTTTCCAATGAGTCAACTCTTCGCATGAGGTGGCCAAAGTACTGGAGTTTCAGCTTGAGCATCATTCCTTCCTAAGAACACCCAGGGCTGATCTCTTAGAATGGACTGGTTGGATCTCCTTGCAGTCCAAGGGACTCTCAAGAGTCTTCTCCAACACCACACTTCAAAAGCATCAATTCTTCGGCGCTCAGCTTTCTTCATAGTCCAACTCTCGCATCCATACATGACCACTGGAAAAACCATAACCTTGACTAGACGGACCTTTGTTGGCAAAGTAATGTCTCTGCTTTTGAATATGCTATCTAGGTTGGTCATAACTTTCCTTCCAAGGATTAAGCGTCTTTTAATTTCATGGCTGCAGTCTATTTAATTTCAAATCTGCAGTGATTTTTGGAGCCCCCCAAAATGAAGTCTGATACTGTTTCCACTGTTTCCCTGTCTATTTCCCATGAAATGATGGGACCAGATGCCATGATCTTTGTTTTCTGAATGTTGAGCTTTAAGCCAACTTTTTCACTCTCCTCTTTCACTTTCATCAAGAGGGTTTTAGTTCCTCTTCACTTTCTGCCGTAAGGGTAGTGACATCTGCATATCTGAGGTTATTGATATTTCTCCCAGCAATCTTGATTCCAGCTTATGCTTCTTCCAGCCCAGCATTTCTCATCATGTACTCTGCATATAAGTTAAATAAGCAGGGTGACAATACACAG